>NC_061165.1:3424156-3524156 GCF_022113875.1 Hydra vulgaris | reverse complement strand
ATTGATTGATAACAAGTACTGATTTTTATTTAGAGAAACTGTTCTAAAGACATTACACTATGTTATTGTCAATGCTGGAGACAAGATGGGAGATAGTATAAAAAGTAGTCTACTTGAAACGCTTTTGGATTTGATATCTTCTACTGAGGTGATTTGTGTTATAAAGTATAAAATTGCAATGCTTTTATGTCTTTTTACCATGTTAAAAGTATGATGTTGTCTTTTTGTATTTTGTACTACATAGAACTAAAATATTATCCTAAATATGCATAACCCAGTCGAAGCACAAAAATTGATTTTTACAGATAAAGAATATTTAATATATATCTTTTATTATATGATTTTTTAATTGACTGCAGAAAAAAAAATTATAATACCTTATATAATACTCTATAATATGCTGAAACAGGTTTTCTGTAATTGTATATGATGATGTACCGGGTTTCTTCTGATAATATACAATGTTGTAACAGGTTAAGCTCTATGTTTCTATGTTTGTGTATGAAATGAAGATTTTTTTCAATCTTTTTTTTATATTTTAGGATGGAATTCGTATTACTGCTGGTGCTTCATTAGGAGCCCTGTGTCAAGTTCTTTCAGATAGTGATGTCAAGAGTCTGCTTTCTTCGTCTTTACTTGGTAACCATTATTTTAAATACAACCTTTTTAAGGTTTATTATGAAGTTTAGGGCACATGTTAAATATTTTGTTTGTTTGTTTTTTTCTATTTTTTGATATTGATATTAAAACTTTTTATTTTTGTTCTGCTTTTTACCCAAATGCATGGATGGTCACATTATTAGTTCAAATATTAAGAAGATATTAGAAAAGGGTTTAAATGATCCCAAACCTCCAAGACATGTTGTGTTCAAATTAAAGAGAATGATAAAAAAACATGTTTAGGCTAAATTTTTTGATTAAAACAAAAGAATAAATGCATACCAAGAAAAACTAACTTTTTTGTTTTTGTTGAAGCTTGCCTTTTTTATTTTGTTGTAGGCCAAATAGTCTTCATAATATAACCAGACTTAATATTTATTCAAGCGCGTTTTATTCCTCCAAGTTTTAGTACAAGACGTAATTAAGTTATTTTTGTTTTTATATAATCGATTTTTCAAACAAGCAAAAAAATGAGTTATGTCATGTACTCTTAGAAATAAAACATGCTTGAATAAATTATCAAGTCTGTAAATTGTGGCATATATTATGAAAATTATTTGGCCTACAACTAAACAAAGAAGGCAAGAATAGACTAAAGAAAAAGTTAGTTTTTCTTGGTAAACATTTATTGTTTTGTTTTAATTTAAAAAAATTAAGCTTAAATGTTTTTTTATCATTATCTTTAATATGAACTCAATATATCTCAGTGGTTTGGGATCCCTTTCCTTGGATTAGTATTTAATGTTAAAATTGTTTTGCAATAAAAGTATTATTAAATTTATTAACAGGTTTTTAAAGTTTATTTTAACCCAGAAATGAATTCAAATTTATCACTACCAAGTGTTATTTTTATTTGCTTAAGTTTTCCAAGTTAACAATTTTTATTTATTTAATTTTTTTAAAGTTAGCAACATTTTTTAAACTAAAACTTTTCTAAATAAAACAAATAAATTTTTTTATTTTTTTTTTAATTGTTAGATGTTAACCCAACACTAGACTGGATTGTTTGTCATGGACGTGCTATAGCTTTGTCTTATGCTCTTTTCCATGCTCCTTCTCAGCTTTTTAAAGTAACTAGTGAGGAGAGTATTATCGATGTTGTTGTACGTCATTCAACTAACGAAAGGGTTTGTGATATTTGGAAGTTTTTTAATGTCATTTTTTGAAATTAAATAGTTACTTTCATTTTTATAATTTTTATAAGTTTTATAGTAGATAATTTTTTTTTAATTAAGTTTTATATTTTTTTAAAATTCTCTATTTAATTATAAGGTTAGGTAAAAGTTTTGACTAAAACATTTTCTGGTCAATTTATCTAATAGATTCCAATATGTACATTTGGAGTTCATTCGCTTGGTCATTTAATTATATACTCAAAAGAGAAACCTTCTGTTGCTCCTCTTGTTGTTTTAGTGTCAATGAAAAAGGTATTTTGTTTATTTACCATCTTGTTTTTTGAAGTATAAATAAAAAAAGTATTAATGGCAAAATTAAATTAATGAAGTTATTAATATACTACTAACAAAAATAATAAAACAAATAAAGGAAACAGCATATATTGAATCTTCACAGTGTGCAGTGGGCCAAGATCAACATAAATGGACAAAATCATAACTCCTTTATTTTTAAAGTTGTCAGATTGAAATTTTAGTCAGTGGCTCTAGTCAACATAAAGGTCTTTTTTATAATTTTTTTTTTTTTTTTTTTTTGCAGATTCAGGCACCCTAAACACCCTAATAGAAAAGGGTTTATAGGGTGTTAGAGATTTTAGACAACTATTGGTTGTTTTTGAAAACAGTTTTTCCCAGATTCAAAGCATTAATTAATTAAAATATTTGTAACATGTTAGACCCTATTTTATAAACAAAGAAACATTTGTTCATTTGTTTATTAGATATTTTATAAACAAAGAAACATTTGTTCATTTGTTTATTAGATATTTTATAAACAAAGAAACATTTGTTCATTTGTTTATTAGATATTTTATAAACAAAGAAACATTTGTTCATTTGTTTATTAGATATTTTACAAACAAAGAAACATTTGTTCATTTGTTTATTAGATATTTTATAAACAAAGAAACATTTGTTCATTTGTTTATTAGATATTTTATAAACAAAGAAACATTTGTTCATTTGTTTATTAGATATTTTATAAACAAAGAAACATTTGTTCATTTGTTTATTAGATATTTTATAAACAAAGAAACATTTGTTCATTTGTTTATTAGATATTTTATAAACAAAGAAACATTTGTTCATTTGTTTATTAGATATTTTATAAACAAAGAAACATTTGTTCATTTGTTTATTAGATATTTTATAAACAAAGAAACATTTGTTCATTTGTTTATTAGATATTTTATAAACAAAGAAACATTTGTTCATTTGTTCATTTGTTCATTTTGATCAGAAATCAGAGTAAAAATATTCAAAACTTTAAATTAAAAAAAAGTTACAACAAAAGTTTAAAACAATCTTTGTTGAGTTCGACTTCTTTGATAAGTTCTGGAACTCTTTCTTAAAGAGCTAATAATAGGATCTGAACAACACAATAATCTTTGCATAACATCTTCATTTGTGATTTTTTTTAAATGTTTTTTCGTAAAGTGTTCTCTATAATTTTTAAATTTTTTATTTCGACATTCCTGAGCTTCCTCAGAAAGAAGACCTACTAGTACTTTTTTATCTTGTACAACTTGAGTTTGAATTTTATGTGCAATTTGAGGCATTGAAAACCATGGGTACAGAGAAACATAGAGCTCTGCTGTTTCTTTGGTATATTTTTCAAGTTCATCTGCGTTAATTAGATGTTTGCACGATAAAACACAAAGAATTATGTAGAAGTGAGATTTTTATCTAAGCCAAGTATTTCAGCAGACAAATTATAGTTTCTGAATACTTTTCGTGCCGTGTTAACATCATTTGTTGTACCTGAACCGCTGCTTTTTGGTACATCTTCAATTATGCCTAAGTACTCTTTCATCTTTTGTTTAACAATTATCTTTTTTTTATAACAATTTCTTTATCATCCTCTCCTCTAATTTGCCAATTTTCTAATTCAATTCTATAACTTAAATTAAGGCAGCATTCAAAGCACCTAGTCCATGCATGTAATGTGTTTAATCCAAGCTCAGTGGAAACTATATTATAGACTTTTGAAAAAGCAACATTTAGATTAATCATATTTGAAGGGGTCAGTCCACAAATACTACATAGTTGAAAGGAATTACTTAAAGGCGAAACTATAGTAGCCACTTTTCCATCAACGATTGTGCGTTCAAACCAGGAGTTATCTTTTTCCGGATATTTCCGGAATTCCGGATATTTTTTAAACTTTTTATATTTTCCGGATAATTAAATAGTTTCCGAAAATACAATTTATAAAATTTTTTCTGTTTATTACTGTCATTAAATGAAACAGTAACAAGTATATATAAACAGTAAACTTGTTGTCCATAAATTACCAAACGTTATATTCAGTTAAAAAACAAAGCCAAAAAGATTAAAAGATTTCCCTCGCAGAGTAAACCAAAAATTAATAAGAATTTTAATTAAAGTTTAATAAAAATCCCAGCGCAAAAGAGCGAATGATCTCCTTTTTTTTAAAATAAAATTAGCGATGCGTGTCAAACTCTTCTCTTTTTAAAAAAAATTGTAAATTTACGTTTTTTAAATAGCTCTTTTAGCTATTAGCAAAGAGATTTCTTTTTTTATTGTTTTAAAACTTTTTTTAAGCAAACCACTTCGCTTATGAACTGAAACTTCTCTCAGTTTGTTTGTCGGTAGTTCAAAATTTACTACATCATTATTTCGTTTTCTGTCCAGTCGTACCATTGCAAGTCTCTATTCGTACACACTTCTTGAAAATATCATTTTTTTGCATAATTTCTTATTAATTGAAGACAAAGTTTTGATGATTGTATTTAATAAGTTATGACGATGGTAGCAAGGCTGGCGCGATAGGTGTGTGTGGGGTGTTACACCCCCTCCCCCCCACACACACACACCTATCTCTCTTAATTACAGAAAAAGCTCTTTCGCCTGAGCAGTTTGAAACTGCTCAGGCGAAAGAGCTTTTTCTTGAAATTTGGAAACATACACTCTAATTCTTTGGTCTTGATGTACTTATACATAGCAAGGGTTGAATTAACGCATCGCGATTTGCGATATCTGTTAAATTATCTGGTCTTCAAAGTTTCAGTTTATGGAAAACCACGAAATTTACAGAATAGGCAAATAAAATTTAATTTGTTAGTGAAAATGTTATGAAAAACAAAACAATAAGTTTATTACTACAAAAGTAATAACACTACAGTGTTGTTACTTTTATAACACTCTTTTAAGTTACATTTATAGTTTATTGTTTGATCAAACAACACATAATCAAGATATTATAAATAAAAATGATTTAGTTAAGTAATTCCAAACTTTAATTAAAGTAGTAATCCATCTAAAAAAAATACAATGGATATTTAAACAATGTTAAAAACCTCAGCAATTTTTACGTATACATATTTTTATAAACAGTTTAGCATTTTTAAACATCTTACTAACGGTCCAGAAAAAACGCGCGTTTTCTTTAAAATCAACCAATAAAAACACTGGTAATTTACTTCTTAGGAGAAATCTATATTAAAAGGGGAGGGGGGAGGCTAAAAACTTAAATTTTGTTTTATTATTTAATCAATTAAATCATAATAAAAGTAAAGACAAAAAAATATATTTCGAAATATACTTCTTTATAACTAAAATTTATTAAATTGAACACCTCTGTTTTTAGTTTTATGTATATGTGAGTACTACTCTGAGTGGCGAAACTGCGGGGGGGGGGGGGGGCTTTGCATAACAGACAAAAAGTGTCCTGATTTTAAACTAATTTTAGATTGCATGGGCGATATGGGGCTGATTTTGAAAATCGTGTTATTTGTTTATAACAAGTCACTTGTTATAAACAAAAAACTATATCTCAAAACAAAAATTCAGTGAAAATTGGCCTTAAAATTAAAAAAAATATATATTGGTAACCGATAAATAATAAAACTTTCATTGTAAATCCTCTCGCTTTTTTTTATTATTTCCTCCTCCCATTTTATACATCCTGACTAAAATTCCCACCCCCACCTACTTTTGTATTAAGCACATTAGAGTAGTCAGTAACAACCCCCTCCTTCCGCACGATTTTTAAAATGAGCCCCATATCGCCCATGCAACCTAAAATTAGTTTAAAAATAGGACACTTTTTGTCTGCTAACCCCCCCCCTTCCCGCAGTTTCGCTACTGAGAATAGTACTGACATTTACTTAAAACTAAAAACAGAGGTGTTCAATTTAATAAATTTTAGTTATAAGGAAGTATATTTCGAAATATATTTTTTTGTCTTTACTTTTATTATGATTTAATTGATTAAATAATAAAACAAAATTTAAGTTTTTAGCCCCTCCCCTCCCCTTTTAATATAGATTTCTCCTAAGAAGTAAATTACCAGTGTTTTCATTGGTTGATTTTAAAGTAAACGCGCGTTTTTTCCGGACCGTTAGTAAGATGTTTAAAAATGCTAAACTGTTTATAAAAATATGTATTCGTAAAAGTTGATGAGGTTTTTAACATTGTTTAAATATCCATTGTATTTTTTCTAGATGCATTACTACTTTATTAAAGTTTAGAATTACTTAACTAAATCATTTTTATTTATGTTTATTCGCCTATTCCGTAAATTTCGTGGTTTTCCATAAACTGAAACTTTGAAGACCAGGTAATTTAACAGATATCGCAAATCGCGATGCGTTAATTCAACCCTTGCATAGAGAGAACAGATTTTACATTTTTATCCGTAGAAATTAATTTTGAAAAAAGAATACACTCATCTATAAGTAAACTTGAGTTTTAAACATCATCAATAAAATATTTTGCCTAAGTTTCACATGTGTTTCTTACAACAATAGAACTTGGTATTTTATACAATGTGGGCATACACCCATAAATATCTGATATTTTTTCATAAGCTTGTCTTCTCGAACTAAGTTGACATTTAAAAGTATCAATGATCACATAATATACATTTCTAATAAAATCTATTTTCCCTGTGATTTCTGTGATAGGTTGAGATCTTGATTCATTAGCCATAGCCTAAAAAAAAAAATAACGTACCTTTCTCTTTTTTTTTCTCTTGGAGTCTTTGGCATAGTCCGAACAACCCGTAATTTCTACAGCCTTATTTTCAAAAATATCAAAATCATCTCTGATCTGTACCAAGTAATTTTCAAGGCCATTATATTGGTCTAATACTGTATAAAGATCAATGTCAGTTGATTGTAATTTTTTATTTGTAGCATTAAAACTAAAATCATATTAAACTTTATATTAATTTATCTATTAAGCTGACGTTCCGACCAAGTTAAGAGAATGTGCAGAACATGGTACATACTCTGCAAATGAATTAAAACTTTTAATTCTTGATTGCAACCCAGAATACTGACCTGACATATTCCTTGCATTGTCGACAATGCGAGGATTATGTCAATTTTAATTACTTTGTTAATTAAAATTGACATATATATACCACGACAATTTTCAATTGGTATACTGTGAATTAAGAAAATCCATTACAACATTACTCATTTCTTCAGATTTATGACCACTGTTTGGAATGAATATTAAAAATATAAAAGATGGAGGAGAGCACACTCCCTCACTCTTTGTTAACATCTCTTTGTAAATTCCGGATTTTTTCCGGATATTACAAAAAAATTTCCCGGATATTTGAGGAAAAAAAGTTTCCAGATTTTTAAAATATGGCCAGGATAATCTATGGTTCAAACTTATGTTTGATAACAAAGGAATTAAAGATCGTTGGTTTCAAGTTACTTTTCTTAAAGAAAATATATTCTTGTGTAATAACCTAAGCACTTTCTTTTACATATTGAAATCGCACTAGATGGCAGTAAAGTGTAGAGAATAGTTTTTCATTAGTCCATAGATGTTTGTCAGATTCTTCAATATAAAGTTTAATTGGAACGATGCAGGATAAAAATAAAGATTGTTCCTCGACAACTGATACTTATCTTGTCTTCTGTACTTTGTTTGTATAATGATTGGCCGGTTGAACCATCAAATCCTACTTTGTGTATAAAGACAAGAATGGATTTCTCATGAGTCTTTACAGATTCATTGAGTATTTTTAATAACCTGTTTGTAGTATGGTCAATAAGGCTTTGTAAATCAACTGAGACTGAATAATCAGTAGTTTGTATTCCACAACGAGGTATACATAAATCATTTTCTTCCCTAACTTCGTTATAAGTTGAACACAATTTGTTTCCTTTAGACACTGCTCCAATGTAAAGTCAGCAGTCCAAAATCAACTCTCATGTTTCTTCTCCACTATACAATGTTGTTGAATTAACTGCACTATCTTTCTCTGATTTTGATATTTGCTTCTCAACCTTAAATGTAAAAATGAAAAATTACCCCCCTTAGTATATATTTTTTGATAAATAAGTTAAAAATGACCATAGTATTGAGGTTAATGTACCTTGGCATCGCTGAACCTTATTTCCTCTTTTAGTTTCAAAATAAGTGAGTAAAATAATTCCTCTCTTTAGACAGCAATATTTGTTTTTTCTGCTCTCCTTATTTTTTGTTTTATCAGAAGCTTGGGTGAATGGTATGGAATTTGCACATGGTGGTCTTCAGTAGACAACTAATTTATATTAAAATATCAGTTGATTGTATTTACTATAAACATTTGCTAAAACACAATTAAACAGTGAAAAACATAATAAGTCCATCACTTTAATTTTTATAAAATATCATACCTAAATTGTGAAAAGAAGTATGAAAAGCCAAGCCTGAGTTTTGGCCCTTGTCTAGTTTATCTGTTTCAAAACATGCATCGCTTGTTTGTAGTTCTTTTTCTAACCAGATTTTATAATGCAACTCAAATCTATTCTTGTGTCTGTTTACTTTATTCCATTTTTTGTTAAACTGTTTAGAAAATAATTTGATCTATGTCAGAGATCTCTGTAACTTTATAAACATCAGGGTCGGTAACTGATTTGATTAAGATGTTTTCCAAAGTATGAACAATTTTTGAGTAATTTTTTTTTTTCTTTGGTGGTTGGTAGAAGAAAATTTCAAGTTAAAAATATAATTGTCTTTTAAAGTTTTTAAGTAGGATTTGTATCTTACATAATTAAAAACATTATTGATAATTACCTGAAATAAGTTTAAGTTCATAAATAAAAAAACCACATTACTTAATAAAATGGAATAGCATTATATTTTAATGTTTTTTGTAGTTTCCATAATTGCAATTAATTATTTAGAGTTCATACTTAACAACAATGTGTTTTGAACAATTGGAAATGACTAACTAGTTGCATGTTTAAAACCTGCTAAACTTTAATTGGCGCAACTTTACGCAAGATATTTTTAATGAAAAACCTTTTACAATATTAAGACACTGTAAAAAAGTTAATACCATAGTGGGGAAACGTGGGCGAAAAAAGATCTTGAACCATTTATGGTAACTTTTTATTGTGTTTTGTAATACTTTTAATTGTCATATTTAAAGTTAAAAAAAGGCCTTAAATACAAGAATATTTTTATTTGTTAATTTTTTTTTTAAAATAAAGCATGTACCCTGATATTGAGATTATAAAATTTTAATTATATTAAAAAACTGTGGGTACGATATGAAATTTAATTTTATGAGTATTTTTCTCTTTTTTAAAATTTTTTTTTTTTTTTTAATGGACAAGCTTGAAAACTTTCCCTGGGCTCCCAAAACAAAAATTAAAATATTTAAGCGACAGATTTTTTTATTGTGGGGTATTTACTTCTAAAATATTGCATAAAAAAAAAAAGTTTCCACAAATATTTTTAGCATTTATGTCGTTCTCTGGCCCACTGTGCAGTGTAAAAAATATTATGAATATTATGAGAACAAAACAATAAGCAAAACTGCAACCTTATTCAAATGTTTTTCAATAGGTGTTTTTACATTTATATTTATGATTGTTTATATTTGTTGGATTTATTTTTAGCTTTTTTATTTTTTTCACTAATATTTTACTATTTATAACAAATGTATTAGTAATAAATATGTAATAAGTTTATAAAAAATATTCACAAATGGAGTGTACATATATATTACTATAATAATCACAAATTTAAACTTTTAAATGTTTTACTAATTAACTAATACTAACTATAAAAGTAATAAATAAAAATTTGATAACATTATATTTTGATATTATCATAATTTCTCTATATTATTTTATAATATTTCTTAAACAATTTTTCATTGATTCAAATATTATTTAGAGCATGTTACATGTGTCTTCAGATGTTCGAATCACCGCTCTCAATACATTACGATATATCTCAAAAAACTATCCAGAATCTGTTCAGTTTAATACAATAAAACACTTTATTACAGAATTTCCTTTGTTACTTCGCGATCGTAATCAAGGCGTGAGATCTGTTGCAGAAATTACAATTGCATTTGTATTGCAGCTGCACAAAAATGATTTACTATTTGATGTAAGTAATCCTTAATTTTTTTATTATTTATATAAGAAATATTTTTTGTTGATGAGGTGAAAAATTTTGTTTTTTTTACAAAAAAATTTAGTGTGGCTTTTTTAAATAAAAGCTTAAAAGATGTTATTGTGTTTATTAAAATTAAAACCCAAACATTCAATAATTTATTTTTTAAATTTTGTTTACTGTTGTAAATACATTTGGTTTGGGATCTACCAGTTCCAAACCAAGTTTACCAGTTCAAATCAAGTTTACCAGTTCCAAACCAAGTTTACCTGTTCCAAACCAAGTTTACCAGTTCCAAACCAAGTTTACCAGTTCAAACCAAGTTTACCAGTTCAAAACCAAGTTTACCAGTTCAAAACCAAGTTTACCAAGACGGTTTTAGTCTTTACTCTAATAACTGTTTTGCTCAAAGTTTCAGTTTTTTCAGCATTTCAAATTCAGCATTTCAAATTTAGCACGTCAGTCAAGTAAAAAAATAAAGCCAAAATAAGTGATTTCTACCCAAGAGCCATCACAAAGAAAAATATGAAATGAGTCCCAGTCAGATTTAAGGTAGTTGTAAGAGGTATGGCGATAGGGAGATTATGAGATAATAGCTTTAATGAAATCAAACATAATTAGTAAGTGACCAGGATCCAGGCTAAAAATAAGGTTTATTGCAAACCTAGCCCTGGCAAAATTATAAGATTTAGCAAAAGTTGATAGCCTGGGCTAGAAAAAAAATTATGTTTAATATGTTATAATTTTATGCTTACATTTACTAATTATTAAATACTGGCATACATTTATATATTTTTTAACTCTTATTTACTTCCAACAAGATTGCAAGCAACGACTATTAAGTTTTGTTGTTGTTGTTGTTGTAATTTTACCCTCTCCCAACTCTGAAACATGAACCTTAACGAACAAGGCTACTGCGCGAAGAAACAAGTTGAGCGCGGTACTACCAGGGACATGGTGGGAATCGAAGTTGGAACTTCTCGCTTATGAAGCAAGTGCTCTACCACTACACCACTAGTGCATAAAATTTAAGTTATTTTAAAATTTTTATTACTTTAAAATTTTTATTTTTGTTACTTTAAAATAGAGAATAAGTTAAAATACTAGGAAACATATAACTGAAGACTTAAAAAGTTGTAGTTGTATAAAAAAGAAAAAAATAAAGATGGGTAAAAGGTATAAAGTTTTTTTGATGTTCGAGGAAAAAAACTAGATTAATAAAAGTTTTTATATATGAAGGGACAGGTACAGTAAAAGGATGCAACCTGTTAAATAAAAAGCCAAGCAAGAATGAGTTTTAGTTTATCGTTATAAAGATGATATCTTGTTTGAGCATTGACCATGATTGTATTTGTAGAAAAAAAAATTTTTTGCATTTCTTTCTATTAATTTTTTTTCAATTACAATTTTCAATCAACTTTCATTTCAATAGAAAATTGTGGATTTTAAAGTCCAGAATTTAAATCTAAAAGCCACTGCAAGCCTCAGGCTGTTATAGAAGAGTGATTAGATTTAAAATCAGCTGCTTGTTCTGAGCAATTATAAAGTGAAGATTTTTTGTCAAGACAAGAGTATAAAGTTGAGTCAACTTTAGATTTCAAGAATAGAACCTTATGGTACCCTTAAACCTATTTGAAGTAAAGAAAAATGTAGGCCTTTAAGAATAACTTTACTACTGCAGTTAGAAAGATTTAGTAACCTCAAAATCTTTATATAAAGCAACTAATAACAGAGTGGAGACTAATCGTAGGATTGTTTGAAAGGTCAAAGTGTTTTCTAGAGTTTTGAAAAATTGGAACCACTTATTTAGCACTTTTTAGAAGTTTAGCAAAAGTTGAAGAGAGTTCTGGGAAACACTTTTTTAAGACTATGATGGAAATCTTGTCTGAAGCACAAACTGTAGAAGCGTTTAATTGAGAATTAACTTAAGCAATGAAAGCCATAGTGATTTCGATGTTTAACAATGGGTTAATCTGTTGAAAACTAACCAAAAGTCTCTAGAACCTAACAGATAACATACAAGATTTAGTAAACTGAGAATAACAGAGCTTATCATCAGACAGGACTTTTTTACATAGGCTTCTTGCAATAATAAAAGGACATTTGCTCTTAAGAAAAATGTTCTTGTAAAAAATATGAAAAAAGTGATTGTTCAATAAAGCAACTGCTCAAGATGGTGAAAAATGTGGAGTAGAATCAGGCTTGACTTAAAATTGAAGAGAATTAATAAAAACTTCCAATATGCACTTTATGCATACATATTATGGATATAAACTTATATGTTTGCTACTTACTTATATGCTGGCATGCAGTATCCTTTCATTGTTATATAAACTTTAGTATTTATATAGTGTAGTATTTGCCGAAAAAAAAGATGATCAGATGGATGTGTTATATGACTCTAGCAAGACAAGAAAAGGAGGCATAATCTTAGACAGATTTAAAAAAAACGTTGTATCGAGCAACATTTGTTAGAAAAGGTTGAAGTAATTTAGGTATCAGCATGTAAAGCATCTTCAGTAGAAAATAGGTAGTGGTAGAAATAAGAAAACCTGAAGAGAGTGTTTTACATATTGTATGAATGAACTTTAGTTAAGGAAAAAAATGCTCTTGATGTTTATATTATAGAAACAGCATAAAAGAGGAAGGCTAAAGCCTGATGATGATGATGATGATGATGATGATGATGATGATGATGATGATGATGATGATGATGATGATGATGATGATCATCATCATCCAGCCTTCCTCTTTTATGCTATTCATGATGATGATGGCGATTATGATGATGATCATCATCATGTTGATCATAATGATGTTTATATATGTATTTATATACAAAATATAACATGAGTTTTGAATTAAAAAAATATACTTTAGGATGTATAAATGTTAATGTAGCCCTGGTCACAAACCCGGCTATGCTTTATAAACCCAGTCCCGATCAAATATCGACTCCGGTTACTTACTAACCGTGATCAGAAGCATCTAAGGGTAAATGTGGAGAAACTGAGCACTGACTAGGATCAGAAACAAGACACAAATCAAGTAGAAGGTAAATGATTCAGATTGTTTGGAAAGCGAGCTGGATAGTTGACTACTTGTGTTGGAGATTAAGAAAGGAAAAAGTTGTGGGCCTTAATACCTGCTCTTAACCTCACTGACATTGGCCTTAATACCTGCTTTTAAACTCACTGATACTAGAATCAAGCCATTCAGTGTAATAAGCATATATAAAACATGTTGTCAAAAGCATGAAGTTTTCTTTTCTAAATTGGATGCTTTTCCTATCAATCTACGCACGTGTAAGAAAATTCCCTGTTTCAATTGTTAGAAAACTGAATATGTCATTTTCAATTTCAGTGGTAACAATATGTAGCAAAGTTTCACCCTTCAGCATCTTCATTTATCTTTAATTATCTATATTTATCTCATTTGTTCTATTATCCCATCCCATATATCATAATAGCAATAATATAAATAAGTGTGGGTGTCATACACATACCCTCCCTCCTCTAAAGAAGGTGATTTTCAAGTTATAGTTGTTTTTTTATGGAATATATTCGCCTAGTCAGGTATTTGACACATTCGAGTCTTTTTTTTGTACAGAAAGCAGTCTGTACTTTCTAAGGATTCCCCCCCCCCCCTCTTCATTTTATTTCTAAGATCGCTTCTGTTAATCATTACCATCAGGGCTGTAGAGTCGGAGTCATACTCTGAAAATTTCAATGATTGGAGTCGGAGTTGGTACTTTTTTTTTACGACTCCACACCCTAATTACCATGATGCATGATGCAATTTATATTTTATATTTGAAATGCTTGTTATTTGTTTTTATATATACACTTTTGAACACACACACACACACTTGTAACAAACTGTTTCTATGTTAAAATAAATTTTTGTATCGCGTTATCATGTTGTTAGGGTGACATGAAATCGTATGTTAAAGCTTTGTTTAAGCAATGAAGTTAGCATCTGGAAAAAAATTATGACCCGCTCTACTATTTATGCAATAGTAAATCAACCATTAATGTATATTTCTATAGTAATATATATTTTACTTTTGTTTTAGCAATGTGTGGCTTCGCTCACTGAATGTGCAAAGTTTCTTCAAGATTATAAAAGCAATGTCTTTGTCAAACATAATGATGCTTTAGCGACTGACCCTAATGACTATATATTTGTAACATAGAGTAGGAAAAAAAAGATTTTTATAGATTGTGATAATTAAGCTTCGAATAAGTATGATGCAGATATGTTTGTTCTATTTATTTAAATTAGTTTTATTATTTTGACCAGTTGGAATTTCCTGCGACCAAATATTGTTATAAGAAAATATTTTACTCATGGTGACGCATAAGTTGAATGTTTCCTCAAACGTTCACTGTGGCATCCTCCTATAAAAGTTTTTCTGTGAACTCACGTATTATACTTAATATTTTTAAGTTTTGAGGTTAATTCCGTTATTACCGTAAATAATAGCTATAACAGTTTTAGCTACTTTTAGTCTTATAATGTTATTATAATTAATATATTTAACAGCAATATGGTAAGCAACGTTGATCTATAAATAATATTGAATTGCATTTTTTAGATATTCTTTGATCGGTGTTGTACAAATTTTTTTCCCCCATGAATTTATTTCTGAAGCGCGGGTTTACTAAGAAACAAGTTTTATGCGGCTTACGTTTAAAATTGTGTCGTGAAAAATATGAAGAATTCGTAAATTTTACTGTAAAGTAACAAAGTTCGAAAGTATGTGTTATACCTAATATTTGATTTAATTTTAAATTTTCGTATGAAGTAGCGAGTTATTGATAAAAACACCCCATCATTATCATCTTCAAAGCAAATGCAATTTTCCTCTTTCATTAGTCTGCGACCACCATCGACTCTCGAGCGTATGAAAGGAAGATAACTTGAAGTGAGTGAAGTCAAAGTAAAGGCGTTGTATTTTTATTGTTGTATTATTGTGAAAGAGCACATATCACATTGCTCTTAGCGAAACAGCTGAAGCATTATAATCTCAAATTTTAAAGTACATTAAAGAACACAATATCATTTTAGATGATTTATAAGTGCTTGGTTGTGATAGAACTAATATAAACACTAGGAAAAAGGGTGGCGTGATTAGATTGGTTTAGTTAGAACTTCAACGGCCCCTACAATGAGTAATTTGTTACATGCAAACGAGCTTCCGCTACGTCATTTGCAGAATTGGATGGATCAACATCTGGTCCTAGATACTATTCAGATTCGCTTGGAAAGTTTCTCAAATCTTGTGAGATTTTAAGGTCACCTAGTTTATTAATAAATCTTTGATTTGAAACCTAAAAATAAATGTGAACTTCGTGCCAGTACAAGTATCGAAGATACTTTTTGTTAAATTAAAATTGACCAGTTTTGTATTTCTTATCGTGGTCCTTCTCATTGGAATAAAATAGTTTTACCTAACTTTGATTTTTCTTTTAAATGGTCTTATTCTTCTTTTAAGCGGAAAGTAAAAGAAATTATCTTTTCAAATAAAATTATATCAATTTTAAGTATTTTAGTTGTTTTTTGTTAATTTATACTTTATTTGTTTATTATATAGACTGTGAAGAATATTAGAATTTTTTGTTTTTGTTATATAGATTGTACAGGGCTTCATGATAAGATCCTGTGACTTTCTAGAAGTCATTAATTAATTTAAAAGTTAATTTAAAATTATGCACCAAAGTCTGTAAGTGTAAACGTCAGTGAGTTAAGGTGGTAGTATACCATTAAAAAAAAATCTTGCAAATTAACTTTTTTTTCAATTATTAATAGTGCATAACAAATATTATATGATTAAAATATAAGTAAAAATTTAAAAAGTTAAAAAAATTAATTATGCGCATAATTATTGACAGACAAAAGCCTAAAAATGAATAACTGGCGACAGGGTTTTTTCAGCAACCGTAAATAAACTTGAACTGAAATTTTGGCCTGTGATCTTTTACTTATGCAATAACAACATACACTAAAAGTTTTGGATTTAGACCAAAAAAAGTCAAAATATATGCATTTTAGTCATATTTGGAAGTTTTGGTGTTATTTGAGAACACAAAATCACTCACAAAAGTAGAACACAATTAGCTGTAAACATAATTCTAGTAGAGGTTGCAAATACATGTGTCACAAACAAGTGTGCCAAATTTCAGATCAAATCGGTTATCGGTTTGAAAAATATCTCCGTCGCCAGAGTGAAAAACATGATTTTGAGAAAAACTCAATTTAAAAAAAAAAAAAAAAATTGTTCAAAACTCCCCACTTCCATAAACTGCACCTTCTAATGTTTCGTTTTGATCACAAAAACCTTTTTGTATAGCTCTTAGTTTCTTGCGTCTCAATTTCACTATACTTGTGCATTGTTTTTCTGCTTTAGAAATGCGCTTAGAGTCATTTATAAGACAAAAGTTATGTAGATTGCAACCTACTGTTATTTCAAGCTTATCAAATAACGTCTCTAAAAATTGTAGTCCATTATTAAAGTATAGGACAGCTGATGCTACTTCAACACAAAAAGCAGTTCTTTCTACAAATATATATTTGGGACATCGTTTCCAAATCAATTGATTCAGCGCCTCATTAGGATTCTGTGTTTTGCCGTACAAACACTTTTCTAAAAGAACATCACTACCAAGATCTATAAATATTGGTTTTATAAAATCCCTCACAGCAGCAGGAATACAAATATTTTCTTTGTACGTTTTTTTTCCAGTTATTTTATCAGCCTGGAATTTGCACCAAGAATCCTTAGTGCGCAAACAAAATTGATGGCGTGTTTCATTGTCGTAACTTTCAGAACAGTGAAAAAGAACAGCTAGACTTTTTTTCATTGCATATAAACTACCAATATTTTGTCTGATTGCTTTGCCATAGTAATTTTGCAATGTGTTAATAACATTTTCTGTCAAACGACCTGCTCCTCCTAGTTTTTTACCATCACTTAAAATTTCTTTGCTGCTTTTTTTTAAGTTTCTTAAACGCGTGCCAACTTTTTTTTTGAATATGACCAATGCACTCTGCTTTTTTAATTTCTACATTATGTCCATAAGGTTTAGCAGCAACAACACTGGTATAAGAACTACTATCTCTGTCACCAAGATATGTGGTATACCTTAAATTGTTTTTTTTTTCAGAACGATGAAAAAGTTTTAAAACACCACTTGATTCCATAGCCGATGATGATCCAGTATGACTAATTTTACACTTTTGGAAATGTGATGACTGGAACTTTTCATATTCAACTGGATGTGTGTATTTTTTTAATTTCCATATTGAACATAATTTACATGTTTTTGTTTCTATTTGAAAGTCAATACATTTACCACTTTCAACTGAAATTGCAGAAACAACTCCATTATTTGAAGTAAAACCACGCTTTTGCCATGAACCATCAAAGCTACACATAATGTCTCTTGATGTTTCACCTGCAGGGATTAATTCATCAGCAGCATTTTTCATGTTCTGGTCAACTAAATTTTGATAAACATCTAACAAGTTATGTAAAGTTTTATTGTAGCTTTTTTTGTTCATAAGTGGCTTCATATTCATTATTCCACAAAATTTTTCTAATGACGCTAACCCTTTACCCATTTCACGAAAAGCCACAATGACACGTGTGTTAATATCAAATGGTTTTTTGCCCACTACATTTGCTTTTACTAGGCTCTTGTTGTTCAAGAAAATTTTTTTTACAAAATGTAGCAGATGAAAAAAACTCAATTTTCCAATTGCAACTGTTACAACATATTTTTAAACCAATACTCAAACCATACTTTTTTGACGAATCAAACAATAAAAAAACATTATCTTCACACAAATTTGGGCATTTAAGTAACGATATAACGTTTTCCAACAGACTAAAGTTCATAACAAAGTTAAAATCTGTACTTTGAAAATCTTGAAAATCTCTATCAGCAATATTTAATTTTTTTTGAAGAAGCAGAATGTGTAGCAGATTCAACAAAAGATAAAGTTTTCGTTTCTGAAGAAGGAATCTTTGTATATCTGTTTCCACGAAATTTTGCTTTTTTATTATTGTATATTCTGCTTGATAATTGTTTTCTCTTTGATCCACCCATATAATTTTTATTATAAAAAGATAAAAGATATACTACAGCATAAATAACAATGTTTGAATGCAGAAGCGAACTACGTCAATAAAGCCATCATGCTGAACTAATTAACAAGAAGTCGTTGCAGTCTACAACTTTGCACTTAAAATAGTTGGCTAGGTAAGTATTTTATGGCTTTTTTATGGTTTTAACTTGTTTCTGAAGCGCATAACAACGGAATAAACAAAGCGTTGCTAGGGGGAAAATAAAAATTATTTTATACCGATACATTATAAACAGGTTTTAACATGTGAAGCTTTTTTTATTTAGTTAAATCAACTAAAAATTCGAAATCTGTGATGATTATATTGGTTAAATAATGAAAATAAAAAAAAAAAAAAATTCACTTTTATTGGTGTACTACCACCTTAAGTCGGGATTGCAAAACGTACTAATTTTTACTAACTAATTTTTGTATGCAAAAAAAGTTGAAGCAATGACCAGAAAAATATCATACATATAGAACATATTTATCTGAAGTTTAAAAAAAATAATTTTTGAAATCCTACAGTCAGATTTTTAGAAAATTGAATTAAAATAAATAAACAAATCTATGATTTACACTAAAAAGGTATTAAATAAAAATAAAATTTAAGCGCGCTAAGATTTTTATTACCTCTTTGTATTTATATTTTTGAAAAAATTTTTGTATTATTATATTAATTTACGTTAAAAATAAGGCTACATCATTGGCTTTTCAGAAATTAATTAACAAATAAACTGTTGCCATATAGAATATTCTCTGTAGTTAAGAACCATAGCCATTTTAAAAGTTCAAAAGTTTTCTATATTTTCTTAAAGCCTTTTTAAATATTTAAAATATTCGCGCGAAACGAATTTATTCGCTATGACGAAACGCTGTTTAGATTTTCACTTACTTTTTTCGCGCTACTTTTTTTTCGTTGTAAACAAATGGCAGCCATAAGTTTACGCTGTATGTTTAACTAAAGACAGTTATTACTTTTTTAGCATACTTTCTACTTTGAAGCATGTAAAAATTTCTTTCCGTGCATTAATAATAACATTTCTGTCTTTATATGTAAGATGTGATATCATTTTGTAAAATAATCATTTAATATAAGGTTTTTTTTACAAAACAGTATAAGAAAATAAATGATATGATCATTTCTATTAAAAACTGTTACTGCAAGAAACGAACAGCAGGTTTAACTCTATTTAGAGTTTTTATACAAAAAGCTTTATCTTCGTATGGCCAATTGAAGATAAACACTCTTATGAAGTGTAACTTTCGTAATTGTCAGTGTGAAAATTTATATTTGTAAACTCTCGATTTAGTCTATATTTAAGTCTTGTCATTTTTTATATAAGTCTTGCTCCTTATTTGACGAATTTACTCATGCTTGCCAATTTTCAGAGTAAGTTCATATAAAATTAATAATAACGCCAGGTTAAGAATTTTTTTTTTTGTTACTTTATAAACAACATGATTTTGCTTTTTTTTACTGTTGACATCACGTGATATAATATTCAAAACTTGATTGGTTTTCGCATATGGCGATTCGCAAAAAGTCGAAATGAATCCGACTTTTTTTTTCGCTGAAGCGAAACGCTGTAGCGGAATAATTGCCAAAAATGTTTTATCTGCCCATGCTCATCGTCGCTTCGCGCGAACATTTCGTCTTGTGGAAAACGGCCTTTACGCATGCGTACCTAAACATAGCGCTTTTTACTAATAATTAAACGACCGATATCGGTTTATATGATTTGTAATGTATGATTTTTGTTGATATGATTTGTAATTAACGATCTTCAAGCCTATATTGCTATTATACTATCTGTCCAAATATCTTTAAGAAACTTTTAGTGAAAAAAAACTTATTATTTTTTTGTAGTTTTTTTAAATTTAAATCTTGTTATTATTTTATTATTACATAACACTTTTTTATTTACTACGTAAAATATTTAACTTGTAAAAATGTAACAACGTCTTTTTACTGCGGTACTCGACGACAGGACCTTACGGTCTTCTACGAGTTTCCGCGTTCTTTTTATATATATATATATATATTAAATATCTTCACTTGTAATTGTTTATGTTTTTTTATTTTAGCTTGTAAATTTCAATATTAACGTCATGTTTTAAAATGTAATAAAAATCTTAGGGTCCTGATTTGAGTGATGTTTCATTTGGATATTAGAGTGATATTAGTACTGATATTAGTAATGGCTGATATTAGTAATGACATTAGTAATAGCTTCCTTTCTGTAAACTTTAAACTCGTATTTTCTTTTGTTGTTATTTATTATGATTAAATTGAGGAAGTTTTGAGTTCTATTTTCGCTTTAATTTTCGATCGTATATTGTATTGCAGGGTGTTGTTTGTTCAAGATAGTTAGGAATTATTATGCTTCTTGAGTGTTGGAAAATCAAGCGTGACTATCGTCGATATATATATATATATATATATATATATATATATATATATATATATATATATATATATATATATATATATATATATATATATATATATATAAAGTATTATATAAACAATGCTTTGGAGAAACAGAAAAATGTTATATTGAGTAATTAAAAACAGCTTTACTCGAACTATTACTTTCGAAAAAGCAAATTCAAATTTTTTTTTTTAATTTTGAACAGCATATTTTTTTAAAATAAAGCTCAATGTTAAATCATTGTGTAAGTTTTTACAGACTGTAACAACTTACACAATGAGAAAATGTTGTGCTTTGATGAGAAAATATACAGTGGCAGGTCACAGTAACTTACAGTGGCGCCCCATTTACTATGAAATGGTTTAGCGAGAGTATTTGCACCCAGGGCAAAAATGAAAAAAAGCGCCTTTTCTGCAATAAAATTAAAATATATTGCTTTTTTATTTTAAAATAAACTTTTTTTTTGCTTCTCGTTTTTTTTGGCGCTCCTTTTAGCCTTCGAGCCCGGGGGCAATTTCCCACTCGGCTCCCCGCTACATTACTGAGTTGGTAAAAACAAATAGCAGATACTTAAACAAAAAATTAGAAACATTTTTCTCACAAATTGTTCACTTAATACAATTTAATGATAAAAAAATGCTACAGAACAAAATTTTATTACAGGCAAGTTGTTTTTGTTAATTGTTTGTTTTGTTTTTCTTTTAGTTATATATTAAGTACAACAATTAGGAGTAATCATTTACGATTTGCCTTCTTTACTGGAATTGGAAGTGGAAACACTTTAATGGAATTCTTTATGGAATAATTGAGTGTTTGAATAAACAAGTTTTCTGTAAAAAAAAAAATTTAGAAATGTAAAATTACAAAAAAAGCGTTGAGAATTTCTTGAAAATGAAACTTACAAAATCGTATTTGGCTTATAAACGCGAACAACTAAAAATATATTTTTTTTACATAATACGAGGCAACTTGTTGATAAATTTGTATTTGAATCCGCTTTTTGGTGCGTTACGCTATTGAAAAGTTATAGGGAATTGTTAGAGGATTTTGAAAAATGTTTGTGATGTTCTTAACGATTTAACTAGCGGATTTCAACAAACATATTGCAAAGCCTTTAAAACACAATGCATAAAAAATTATGTCAAAAGCCTTTGTAGTTATCACGCGAAATGCATTTGTACATAGCTCATTTTCTAGCTTTTTTATAAAAAGTTTTATTTTACCAGTAAAATATTGATTTTGATTGTTTTTTTTTTTTTTTTTTTTTTTTTTTTTTTTTCAGTTTACATTATTTACATGTCGTGATTTCCATGTAATATAAACATATAAACTTGGAATCTGGAAGAAGATCATATTGATCTTGTCGCCAGAACCATATAAAAATTACAATATAAATATAATATAATACAGGTAGTTTATAACAAAATAAGAATCCAAAACATTTGAAATTAGAAATGGTTAAAATAATATGTCAATATATTATCCGTAGAAAAAATAATATTCTTTAACTTGTTTTTAAAAACAGAAAAAGAGATAGATGAATCTAAATTAGGCTGTACAATTTTATTCCAGATATAAAGTGCTCGATAATCTATACAAAATTGATTAAACTTTGTTTGACAAAAGGGTTCTTTTAAATAGTTATTATTTCGCAAACTATATTTATTCTTTACTTTAAAGGTAAATAGATCTTTAAAAACATGAAATAAGGGGTTATTCATACAACAAAACGTAAAACATAAAATATTGAACAAGTTAAGTTCATAAACATTTAATACATTCATATCTTTAAATAGAGGTTTTGTATTTGAAAAACGATTTAAAAAATACATTATTCGCATTGCATGTTTCTGATGGCGGTAAAGACGTTGCAACTTACTTTTACCTGTACTTCCCCAGGCAATATTTGCATAGTTTATATAGCTATGAATAAATGAGTAGTATAGTGGTTTTAAATTATTTTTATTTAGATAATTTCTGGCCTTATAGAGCAGGGGCGTGTCTAGGGGATGTCTGCTACATCGTTGGACGTACCTAAAAAAATTAAATAAAAGTTTTTTAACTTGATTATATTGTTGAAAAAAATCTTACTATATGTAACTATTAAAACCAAACTACAGCTAAAACTAAACAAATTATGCACGGTTAATTATCTGAAACGGTTGGAAATAAATTAAAAACCGGAAAACGGTTCAAATTCCAAAATATTAAAAACCGGAAAATATTAACTCGGTTTCATAATTTTGCGATTGTTAAAAAATATTAATTACAATATTTTGATGGAGGTTAAACTAACTTTTGAGTTAAATAACTTAATTAGAAACTTGAATTGAAATACCTTATTTTATTTTGTTATATAGAACTTTATTTTTTTAATTTTTTTTTTCATTGGTTTAAAAAAAATTAGAATAATTATTTTAGTTAAAACAAACTTTGGACTTCCCTTTTGACATACACCCTGAGTAGAATTTTTATCAAGTTTTAATGTTTAACTATCACCAGGAGGTAAAATTAGTTAGTAACAACAAGTATATATTAAAATATATCAATGGACATTCCCAGTTTTATTACACTAGATTGTGTATCATTTTAATAACTTGCATTTGAAGTAATAAATAAGGAGAAAAAAGGTTTCAATTGTAAAAAATAAATTTTGGACTTTCCCAAAACAAACACCCTGAGTAAAATTTTTGTAAAGTTTTACTGTTTAACTATCATCAGGAGGTAAAATTAGTTTATAACAACTAGTATATATCAAAATATATCAATTGACATCCCCTGTTTTATTACACTAGACTGTGTATCATTTTAATAACTTGGATTTGAAGTAATAAATAAGGAGAAAAAAGGTTTCAAATGTGGAAAATAAATTTCTGACTTCACTTTTGCAATACACCCTGCTTAATTTGTGTTTTATTAAATTAATTAATTTTATTAAACATATAACATGGCCGATGATTACTTCAAAATGTCGCTTAATTCGCAAGCTAATATAGCATTTTTTTAAAAAAGTTAGTATGTTAAAAAAAAGCATCATTTCCTATAAAGTTAGGCGAACAAATATTATATTAATTGTGAAGAACTTTTGATATCACGATATCCTTTTGATACAAGAAAGGAAGGCAGAGAGTTGTTACTAGGGATGTACCGAAGCTTCGGCTTCGGCTTCGGCATGCCGAAGCTTCGGCAATTTTGCCGAAGCTTCGGTTCGGCCGAAGCCAGGTAAATTTTTTGCCGAATCTTTGGCTTCGGCAAAAAATTTTAAGTAATTAAAGTTATAAGCTACTGTTGTACAAGTTATATATGCTAATTGCCAGTGTCTAATTAAGTTGTAAATTCAGGACTACAGAGTTAAAGTTGGAGTCTATACCATATACTTAGTATTGTTTACTCCCAAATGTCTTGTTATGGAGGGGATGATAATAAATAAGTAGAAATATTTTGAATATAATAGTAAAATTAAGGAAGGTCCTCATACACTTTGAAGGCTTCCAAGTGTGACTTAGATGAACTGAATCAGCATTTTTATGCAGAATAAAAACCTTACAATTTAAAACAAATTAAAACTTTTTAAAAATAAAATGGAAAAAAAACCTTAATTTGTATTATGTAACGAATTTATATTAATTTTTGTGTGGGATTACCGCAAATAGAACAAAAATTGGTTTCAACATTTGACCTATAAACCTTAGTAATCTCACTTTAAAGAAGATTAAAGATACGTTGCTACTATTTTAAATTCTGTGTATGTTTAATTTTTTTAAATTTTATTTAACCATAATAATAAAAATTTACAAATTTTCATCGTAAGATTACAGAAATTGGTAAGGTGTCACTTATAAAGTTACAAACTAGTCAATGGAGTGACACATAAAAAACATAAAGTTCTCAACAACAAAAAAGGAAGAAAAGCAAATGAAATATAAATGAGGAGAATAAAAAAAGAAAAAAAAAGTCAACCATAACTATATAAATTAAAAGAAAAAGAAAAACAATGATAATAATTATCCTTGCTCTTTTATTAATATTATGAATACTTCTAAATTGAATTTATATATTAAACATATAAACTTATATTCTGGTTTCTTCTTATGATATGAAGACTTTTAAATTTTATTTAAAATAAATTAAAGGTTAAAGCTTTGATTACTTTGAGCTCTTATATTTATCATCAAAATTTATTTAAATTAAATAAACAACTTAAATCAAATAAATATCAGCCTGCTCAGTCCCTGTTTATTTATAAATATAAAATAAATAATAATATAATTATAAATGAAAAATTTATAAAGTATTCTATTTATTGTTTTATTTAAAGCTCACTCTACTGAGTTGTTAGATTACTATAGAAGTTTTTGTAACAGATAGTTAATATTTGATTTCAGATACTGATGCAGATTTATCCATTACAGAGACAGAAGAAGAATGAATACTATAATTTCAGAGTGTAAAAGATTAATAGAAGCTTAAGAAAATGTTATGTAGTGTAAAATTAAAAATAATAAAAAAAAAAAAACAACAACTTAAAAGTGTGTAAAAAAGAAGTTAGAGAGAAATCTATCAATTGTACTTTTTTTTAGCAGCAGGTTCACAACAGTTGTAGTGGAATACAAAATGGTCTTAACTTGGGTTTTTTTTTAGTTTAGAAATTGTTCGTTTAATGAATACAGAGAAGCAAAAAAAAGGTATTGAAATAAATAGCAATAAAAAGATAAAGTGTGTTTGTAAGATTTTTTATGTTGTAGATACAACTAAGAGTGTTTATTTAGAGAAAGAGTGTTCAAGTGTAAAAGATTAATTTACTTGAGTAATATTTAGAGATTTTTATCCACTCTTAACAAAAGGTGCATTAAAAATAAAAATAAAATATACAGCACATGAAAAGATGCGTAACAGTAATTTATGGGGAATAAAATTTGAGGATGTTCAGCTAGCACACTATAATTAGATAGAGCAAACAAGATGATTAAATAGAGGATTAAAAATTAGATGATTAGATAGAGGATTAAAGAGAAACGATGTTTACATAGAAGAACAGTATGGCTATAAAAGATCAAAAAAATAGCAATGATTTTAGAAAAATATTGATAATAGTTGGAAATATATGTGAGTTACTGATATTGTGCTCTATATAACATTAATATGGTTTGTACACAGAAAAAGTAGAACTAGAAGTAGGAAAATTTGGGGAGAATGTTTCAAAAAAGCTTAAGTTTTAAAAAAAAAAACTAGGTGCGGTGAAGTATCAGAAACGACATAATGAGAAACTTTCAAACAGGGGCGCTGATAGCTTTTGCCCTGCCTGGGGCAGCAACCCTGACTTGTGTCCTCATTTTTATACATTTTTTTCTATATTATTAGTCAAGGATCTTAGTTTTGGAACCTTTTTTGTTTTACACCCCTGCTGATTTGAATGCTGATTAAATTTTAAGCATATATAGTGCCGAAGCTTCGGCTTCGGCCGAAGCTTCGGCTTCGGCAAAGTGGCTTCGGCCGAAGCTTCGGCTTCGGCAAAATTTTAGCTTCGGTACATCCCTAGTTGTTACAAGTAGAAGCTGTTTATAGTTGCATATGCAACTATAACCATGGCCATCGATAAAAACTAGTCTTTGGTTTTCTTTAATAATCTAGAAGAAGATTTTAGACTTATTAAGTATAGATATATTGTTTATCCTTTATGAGAATCATGATAATCGTAACAGGAACTATGAAAAAAACCACATAAAAGTAAAACCGCATAAAAGTAAAAACTTGTTTACTTAGTATTTTAATAAAAGTTATTACTGATTTTTCTTTGGGTATTATGAAATGTGAAATTGTGGCATGGATACTTTACGAAAGTTTTTTATACCTGTGGTGTTTTGTCTCAAAGAATGTCAATAATGGTGCAGCCCCTGCTACTGCTTCTTCTACTGAAGTTAATAACAAATTTTAATTTTATTAATGCACTGTGTATAACAAGACATGTTTTTAAAACGCCGTGGATAGAGTACCGAAAGTCGGTACTATAAGAAAATTTTCTTATAGTACCGGAAGCGCGTCTATTGGTTGTAAAAGTCACGTGTAAAAACAAATTCCGATTTTAGATAAAAACTAAATGAAATTTCAGTTAACAAATTTCAGTACAAGGATAATTTAGGATAACTAATTCTAGTTTAATAATTTGTTATAGCTTAAACATAGAAATTTGAAATTAAAAATTTAAAATTGTAAACAATGAAGAAATATGCGATTAATTATCAAAATCTGTGTTCAATCTGTAATAAGAAGTCATCAAACATTAATTGGAGGATGTACCTACAAACCACCTCAACAAAAGATGTTTCTGTTGAGTTAAATATAAAGTGTTTGTAATCTTTTCCAAAAAATCCAAAAATGTAAGTTGTAGTTATTGGTGATTTTAATCATCATGACATTAATTAGAGTAAGACTTGAAGGGTCTGGTGAACTATTGTACTGTTATATTCAAATATTTGATTGATCAATATATATAATCGATTGGTTATATATATTAATAGCTATCTCATACAAAATATAATTGAGCAAAAGTTTTCAAAATCTATCTATAATATCAAAAATTAAACCACCACACTTGGTCCAATTTTTGGTATATGGTAACCATTTAAATTTTTAAGTAAACTTTAGAACTTTAATTCAATAACAGAAACAAAATTTATTTTGACAATCCAAAACAAACAAGTTGTATTTTAGAAAAACAAGGTCTTTCTCAATTTGCCAAAATCAATTAAAACCCAATCAAAAGCAGATGTTTTTGGCATTCAGGAAATGCTGGCTTACAAATATTTTAAAAACCCAAATAAGGTTAAAAAAGCATATTTTTTAATTATTTTCAGCCTCAAATAAACAAAATTCCATTAAAAAAATATATTCATATACTTAATTATGATATTTTCATATCTTAGTGATAGCCTAACAATCATCTTTGTAGAGGAAAAAATTGAATAAACGCTTTGTTAAAGTGATATGTACAATATAAAATGGATTATTAACGTGGGTGAAATATAAAAGCATCGGAAATATTTTACTGTAGTTGAGAACTTTTAGAGCTTTTGATATTTAGGTTGTAGGACTTTTTTTTTTTTTCTATAGAAACATAGAATAAAAGTGTTTATCTTACTTTAATTAGTATAGTTATTAGTCCAACATATCGTTATTATTTTAGTCTGATTTAAAGATATTTTACTGTCATATTAATGTTTAATTTTTTTCCAAATTTACGCATATCAATATTTTGTTATGTATATATGTTTTTAAGTTCTATGTTTGCTATTTTTTATGTTCTACAAAAACTAGTATTGATTTTTTTATATTTTTCTTAAAAGAATTATTTGTTTTTTGCAATTTGGAAATTGTTTCTTTATTAAATTATTTTTTTTTTTTTAGTTCATTCATGAGTTTCTGCTCTACCTCATTTTTTATGTTTAATTTGACTACTGTTGAAATATGGTTTCAATTTAATAAATTTTTATGAATTGAAATTTACTTTATTAATCATTAGCAAACAGTGTAGGTTCAATGTTTTCCCATTACATGGTTATGGTTATGACGCTATTGGGAACCTGGGGGTACAGAGTTTGAAATATTAAAAAATTTCAAGATTTACGTAAAATTATAATTTTTTAATATTTAATTTGAAAAAGTAACAAATTCTTACATAATATATTCCACATAATTGGTTTTTATGTATTTATATAAATTAGTGACTCTCTTAAATCAAATGTTAATAATTAAATCAAATGCTAAAAATGTTATTAAAAATAATAAATAGATAGAACGCAATTAAAAATATACGTAATAATTATAGCTATCAAAAGTTATAAATTATAAACTTATATAGAACTGTTCCAAAACACTTTAGTTTAAATATATAAATAAAAAGTAGTTTAATTATGTAGGAGATTTTGAGTGCATTTCAATTATAAATCATTTCATACTTCATTTTGATAACTATTAGAACAGGTTACCACAGGGCTAAATATTAGTTCAAGCATTAAGCAAATTACAGACTCAGTGAGATGCATACTATTTAGGGAAGGAGGATCTAAATTTTAGGTGTGCGTATTTTATTTTTTTATTTATACCAGAAAATAAAGAAGAAAGAGGAAACTAAAGGTCGAAATACATACGAGGTAAATGTACGTTCTGTAATAGCTTTCCGTGAAATTGGCTGTGATTTTTCATCAATAAGTACGTTTGCATCTTTGATGAACTTTAAATGTTTGTCAAAAAATGGATTTTGTCGTATCAACAAAAAAGTTATGAAAGCTTATAAGAATGCTGCCACAGATAGCATGCAAACAGCAGCAAAGGAAGCTCCTCAAATTGAAACTGTCAAAGGTATTCCATGTGTTCGGATATCAATTGATGGATCATGGCAAAAGCGTGGTCATTCATCTTTGCATGGGGTGATCACTGCTATAGCAGCAGACAAATGTGTTGATATAGAAATAAAATCAAGACATTGCTATGGTTGCAGAATGTGGATAGGAAAAGAAAATACAGCTGAATATAATCATTGGAAAGTTAACCATTACTGCCAAATTAACCATAATGGGTCATCAGGTGCAATGGAATCAGCTTTAGCAGTTGACATATTTAAGCGTTCTGTTTTAAAGAACACTCTTATTTATAAGGAGTACTTAGGAGATGGTGATGCAAGTTCTTTTATGGATGTAGTAAAAGCCAACCCATATAGTGAATATGATATAATGCCAATAAAGTTGGAGTGCATTGCTCATGTCCAAAAACGATTAGGTACTCGATTGCGTAACATTGTCAAGTCTCATAAAGGCACTAAAACACCTCTCTCAGGAATAGGGAAGCTTACTGAAAGTTGCATTAACTCAATGCAAAATTACTTTGGTTGCGCCATTAGAAATAACCTTGATAATCTGTATGCAATGAAGAAAGCTGTTTATGCAATAGTTTTTCATTTTACAGATATTCCAAATCCTGAACGACATCAATTTTGTCCACGAAATGATTCATCTTGGTGCAAATATTGGACTCTAAGTAAAAGTTACAAACCAAATATATCTATTCCTCTATTCATCAAAAATCTCATTACACCCATTTTTATAGACTTACAGAAAGATGACTTGCTGTTGAAATGTTTGCATGGTCAAACACAAAATTCAAATGAAGCGCTCAACTCACTCATATGGTCCAAGGTACCCAAAACCACATTTGTTAGTAAAGATGTTGTGGAAATGGGTGTAAACTCTGCCATTTTACATTTCAATGATGGTAGAAGTGGTGTATTTAAAGTATTACAGCATTTTAATATACAAGGAAATGTTACACAATTGACAACAAGTTTAGCAGATAATGTAAGAGTAAAACAGATGAAACGTAAGACTACTATTATGGCAAAAAAACAGAGAAAAAAACTGAGAGCAATAAAAAAAGGATTCAGTAAGAATCTTAAAGCAAAGGAACCTCAAGACTCATATGTTTCAGGAGGATTTTAACATGATTTTACTGTTTAAATGTGATTTTTTCTTTATTTTGTACTTATTTTTGTTTTTTCTGCAAGTTGAGTTTTTCATATTTTATCGAAATTTCAAAACATGATTTTTTCTAATTGAATAAAGCTTTTGTTCTGAAATTTTCAGGACGTATTCCCAACACCATTAGAATTCATTTGACAGATAGATTTTTTTTAATTATTTTTAAAACTCATTTTTTTTAGTTTTAACTTCTTTAAACTGCTTGTAAATTGTACAAAATTTAACTTATCTTAAAAAATAGGTCATATTTTTACATATAAAAGGAATAATTAAAAATCTATCTGTTAAATGGAGTAAAATAAGGTCATCAACAGATCTGCCAAGTTTGATTCATGGTTTTTAAGTCTAACTCAAGATAACGTGTTTTGAAAACATAAGAATTTGTCTTAATTTACACTGTTTTTGCGCCATTATGAATTTTTGGTTAACTTTTTCAAAATTTTTTTTTTGCAAAAACATTTTATTTTTCTTAGTAAAGCATTTCTGCATATTTTTAAAACTTTTTTTTAAATCTTTCATAAAAAGTGTCTTTTTTGTGCTCTACCACCTCAAACAAGCCTAAAAAATGCATTTCAAATTATTTTAACTTGGTTATCGCTGTTTCTTGCTAGACTATCTGAGTTTTATATAGATTACTGAGTTTAACACAATGTTTGATTGATACAATTTTGAAGTGTTATAAGCACCTGTGTTTTAATTTCTTTCTAATATTCAGTTTCTTCTAAAAACAATTGCAGAAGTTCAATGTTTTGTTATACTAGTTGGGAAGACCAAATCATGTGTTTTAGTGTCTTTTGTTTAACCAAAGGCTTTATTAGGTTTATTTCCAAACCAAAGACTTTATACTTAAATTTGATCTGTGGGAAGTTTAGATGAATTTCACTTAACTGCCTGAATTTCAAAAATGAACTTCAATCTAATAATACTGAAACATTACAAGCAACAAACCTTTTTAAGTTTGTTATAAATACTTATGAGTTGTGTTTTAAATAAAATTCAAATACGATAAAAGTATAACTTCAAACGTTTGAGCTGCTTTTTGGTAAACAGCTATTTTCATAGCTGACATCTTTGTAAAAACATTTAGCATTGAACAGATATTGCAATAAGTTTTTTGACTTTAAGTATTTATAAAGTTTATTTATAATTAAATATTATTTATAAAGTTATATAAAAAAATTTACACAGCAAAATCTTGTATTAATCTTGTAAATTGTTTTTACAAATCTTGTAAAAAACGTTAATTTGTATATATTATACATTACGACAACTGAATATTTTCAAAAAATAGTTTTTTTAGTTTGCAAATATCATATTTTGAGCTTTAGTGACTGTTTTATCAATGTCACAAGTCATTTAAAGAATAAAAACATTTTTATAGTATACACTCAGTCCGGTCAAAATCCGGTCCCCTCCCCCTCTCTAAAAAAATAGGGAGGCAGAGGCGGGCAGTTTTTTTTTTTTTTTTTGGACCCAAAAAATTTCCTGTACACGCCCCTTTTATAGAGGATATCAATACTTTTCGCAACTTTTGTTGATATATAATCAATATGAGCTTTCCATGTCATATTTTCGTCAAGATAAATACCTAGAAATTTTAAAACGGAATCTTTTTTTATTTCTACTTTGTCAATATAAAGTTTAGGTAAATCATAAGGCAAAAAGCGTTTTTTTGTTGAGGTTAGAGTTCTTTATTCATATCTAAAAAAAGTTTGTTAATGTCTTTGACAAAAATAAATTGGTATCGTCGGCAAACATAATGCTTATAAGATTCGAGGCCTTATTTAGATCGTTGACGTATACTAAAAAGAGAAGTGGGCCAAGGATAGAACCCTGTGGAACACCACATTTTATTTCAATTAATGTTTTATTTTGAAGATTAATAGGAAGCAATTCTTCTCCGCGGTAGACGAATTGCTTTTTATTTGACAAGTAGCTTTTATACCATTTGATCATTTTACCAGTTATTCCGTAGAACTCAAGTTTTTTAAGTAAGATATCATGATTGACTGTATCAAAAGCCTTTGATAAATCGACAAAAACACCAAGTGTATATTGTGATTTAGCAAAAGAATTTGAGACTTAACGTGTAAATTGAATAATGGCTTGTTCAGTTGAATTATTTTTTTTAAAGCCAAACTGATTTTTATATAGTAAATTATTTGAAACCAGGTAGCTGTATGTTTTTTCGAAGATAATTTTTTCTAATATTTTTGAAAACGTAGGAAGGATAGAAATAGGGATTGTTAAAATAATGAAAGTTATTTCACTTGAAATAAAAATTTTAACTGCCCATTAAAAAAATAATGAAGACCATTGAAGAAATATATTTTAAGATATAAAAGATTAAATATTTGGTTAAACGAAAATATGCGCAAATTTTCTGTTCAATTTGATTTTCAAACTGAGCGCAAGTGACAAAAATGCCCTTTGAAACAGCAGTGCTAAATTGGAACAATTTGGTTACTTAATCAGAACAGGTTTATTTTTTAAAAAAGTAACCAGTAAAATCAATTAAATCAATAAAAATTGATTTAAAATGAGTTTTATTTTTACAGTGAAAATTTAAACAGTTCATTCGAAAATTATAATAGGATTAACATTACCCTGACTAATTAAAAGTCTACAAGCAAAAAATTGTATTTAAGCTTCAACTGTCATAACGTTCTCTTAATTTATTGATTAAAAATCACTAAATAAAGCATTATTTTTACGATTTATGATTGTTATTAAGTATTTTTAAATTGCGCTTGAACTATTTCTACAACCCTTTAATTTTATTACTGATTAAGTAAGGAAAAAGTTATAGTTCCAATCAAGGAAACTTTGGGCTATTTTGTTATATCACTGCAATACCATGCTTGCAGCAATTTATAAGCTTATATTGTTATTTTGCATTTTAAATCCCATCGAATTAAATACAAAAAACCGTATAAACTATAGCAGTAAAGTTTACCCAGCACTATCAATATAGCATGAACACAAAATTAGATCACCGCAAAAAAAAATGACGCAAAAAAACTTTAAATCAATGGTGCACATGCATTTTTTAAGAAATAACTTTCAAAATGTGTTAAAACGTAGAAAAGAAGGCGCTTTACTAAAAAAATGCAAAACATAGCCATAGTTCATTTTTTTTTTAAAATAAATGCAAGTGTTCCAATTAAGGCGCTGTTCCAATTATGGCTACTCTTCCCTAATCTTTTCTAATAGTTAAGACTTTTTTGCTCAAGCAGTTTTGTTTTGATTTTTTGTAGTTATGTTATTATATTTAAAAAATTGACAAGGTTGAAAAAATACGAAACACATGTCACATCCAAGTGGGAAGTTTGAAACTTTAACTTTTGATTTGCCTTATATGAAAATTTCAATGTTAGATTTAACGCCATAAAAAATGAAGTTTATTAACTAAAAAAGAAAAATGTGCATTTTTATTAATTTTTGGCAAAAAGCACCACGCAAATAATGAGCAAACTGCAAATGTTATATAGGAATACCTAGGAACTTTTTCCTTAATTAGTTTGCGTTGAAGATGTTCCAGTCTTAACAACATTCCTTTCGAAAAGTTATTTATATTTTGTATTTTGCAGGTTTCGTTTAACTGTAAATATTAGTAAGTCAGATGAATCTAATTAATATTAACATAACTAATAACTACAAATAATAATCCTACAAATTAAATTGCTTAGAGATTATTATTAAATGAAAATAATTTATTAAACTTTGTACTAAGTTTGTTGAATATTGCAACAAAAAAATAAAAAAATGCAGTAAAAAAAGAATACTCTTATGCTAAGATTTCCCCTATTTTTTTAAGTATAAATATGCAATTATATGCATTGAAACAGTTTATATATGCAAATATACGCACTTATACATTTAAAATGCATACTTGCATCATAACAAGCAGGTTTTTAATCACTTATTTTTAAGTTACTTGCAAAGAATTTCACTGCAAAAAAATATTTGGATATTTCAGGTAACAAAAGAATATATATATATATATATATATATATATATATATATATATATATATATATATATATATATATATATATATATATATATATATATATATATATAAATGTATATATATATTTATATATATATATCTATATATAAATATTATCATATATATAGAAAGGTTTTAGCTGAAATAAATAGAGTGAAGAAAGAAATATGCGAGCAGTTGAATCCAAAGACTATTATGATGATACAATTTAAAGAAACAAACAAAAGTGAATTTTGTTTAAATAACTTTCAGAATATTTCTTCCAGTTTGCCAGATGCTAGTTTTTGCAGCAACAGTTTTCGTACAAGTTGATGATAATAATACCGCCAGTTTTGTTTAAAGTTCAGAAGTAGAACATTTTTTTGATAAAATCATAACTAAATCAAATTCAAATATGCAATCTTATAAAGAAAGCTATTGTGGTTCTTACCTGGATGATAAAGAAATATTTTTATTTCTTTATCATCCAGCGACTTCTAATTTATTATGTCGACTTAAATTCTTTCATCCTGATTTACTCTTAAGCATTTATGGTCTTCTTGGTAAAAAAGTTCCTTATTTTATAGACAATATTGGTAATGATAATTTGTATTACCATTTTTACATTAAAGATCATGTGGCTGAATTAATTAAAGCTGGAATGACAAACAATTTTTTATTGTTAGAGCTAAGTTTTGATGGACTTTAATTATTTAAATCAAGTTCTGATGAACTTTGGCCAGTTTCAGGATTTTTTCATGAGGTTGAAACATCACCTTTTCTTATTGGGTTTGTCTATTGTAAAAATGTAAAACCTAATGTGAATAATATTTTAGATAAGCTTGTTAAAGAGTGTAAAATTCTTGAAGAAGAGCTAATAATTGACGAGAGAAAAATTGTAATTAAAATACATGCAGTTGTATGTGATACGCCAGCTAAAGCATTTATTAAATGCACCAAAGGCCACAGTAGTTATTATTCATGTTTTATGTGTAATATTAAAGGAGAATATTTGAATAAAAATGACTTTTTCTGGCAGTGATAATCAATTAAGGAGTGATTACTTATTTAGAAAAAAGGCTAATATTAAACATCACAATGGAAGCTCTCCCCTTTTAGAATTAAAAATAGATATGGTTAGTTACTTTTGTTACGTTATATTTGCTTAACTCGAGTTGAGCAAATATAACGCTAAATATAACGGCTAACTGGCGTTATATTTGCTCAACTTGAGTAGATGTTAACGCCAGATCTGGCGTTATATATATATAACGTTATATTTATATAGAGCAAAAAGTATACTTTTTGTTATTTTGGCGTTAGTTTTTTTACAATGTGTCTTTTATTACGAACGGCCTAATTATTTTATTTTAGATCTATCAGGAGCAGTTTAAAATGCGAGAAAGATTGCAGTAAAATGTGAAGTAGAGGATTATTGATAATTAGCACCATATGGTCGAATAAATGACGTCAAAAAAATGGTGGCCAAGCTTTTACTAATTTTAAACCTTTATATGAATATGAATTTTATTTTAGTTAACTCTTATTGAAATGTAAAATATTCATCAATATATAACGTATTGCAAGAACGGTGGACATTTTCTACACTCCATTTTATAATATTTTGAAATATCTCATTAACTATATGTTTTCACGTATACCTTTTTTGAGTAAGGTATACGTGAAAACATATAGAAAACATATAGACGTAATAAATTGCCGGAGGAAATATAAACATTGATTTATATTTCCTCCGGCAATTTATTACGTCTTTGAGCAATGGAAAAACAAGGAATTCCTCTTGATTTAAATTCTTTTATGTGCTAAGTATTATTTATAAATAAAATAAACAAAATAATAAAGCAAAATTAACATAGATATGAGCAATAGCTGTGCAACTTATAAACGCCGGTTAAAAGTAATTAAAAATAAATAAAACAAATAAAAAATGAACCAAAAATTAACATAAAAATGAGCACTGGCGAAGCAAGGGCTAAATGCTGGTCGAAAAACGGCTGCCATGCATGGACCATGCACTAAACAATGAGCAACACTTGGCTTGCGCCATGCTTGTCGGTCGATTGTGGGCCAGTTATGGCACCGATGGTGGGCCATGCATGAAGCAAGCACAGCGAGTTTGCTGGATGTGAAGCAATTTTAAAAATGAATAATGCGTGCTGCATGATTCTGTTGTTTAAGGAGACAGTCGAGTTTAGATTTATTTGTACTACCCCAAACAATATTGCCATAAGATAACTATTTATGAATGCAAAATATAGCTGAGTTAGTGTAGATTTGTCTAAGATTTATCTGGTTTTATATAAAATGCCAATACTTCTTGAGATTTTATTGCTAATATATTTAATATGATCTCTCCAGGATAAGGTTTCGTTTATCAAAATACCAAGTAATTTTTTTGTGAATGAGCGCCCAATTTTGATGTTATTTATATATAGCATTGGTAAGGATTTTGGAATATATTGAATCTTTCGTTTAGAATAGAATAAAGCAAACTTAGTTTTATCAGTGTTTAAAGATAGGCTGTTAGCAATAAGCCAGTTTGATATTTGTTCTAGTTCATTATTTGCTACTTAAAATAGAGAGATAATATTACTGTGAGAATAGAATAAAGAGGTGTCGTCTGCAAACATGAGAGTAGACATAATATTTGATGGTTTATATAGATTGTTTACATAGATTAAGAACAGCAGCGGACCTAAGATGGAGCTTTGTGGAACCCCAAATGATATTTTAAGTTTGTCTGTCTGAAAGCCGTCATTTAGAGAAATAAACTGCTTTCGATCAGTTAAGTAACTGGTAAACCATTTATGGTATTCGTAGCTTATTCTATAGTATTTTAGTTTTTCTAGTAAAATCTGATGGTTAACGGTGTCGAATGTTTTTGATAAGTCTAGGAATATACCTAGATTGAATTTGTTATGAGAAGATGCTCTACTGATAACTTCAACAAGTTGCATAAGTGCATGTTCCGTAGAGTAGTTTGATCAAAAATCATATCGGTTATAATAAAGAAGATTGTTATCATACAAAAATGCAAATAACCTATCAAACATGATACGTTCGAGGATTTTTGAAAAAACATGTAATACCGATATAGGTCGATAATTTGTAAACAGACTTTCATCTCCTGATTTAAAAATGGGTGTAATAATTGCAACTTTCATTTTATCTGGAAAAGCACCTGTTTTAAGCGATTTGTTAAAAATGTCTAATAAACATCTTTAATAAGTTCATAGCAGTCTTTGATTATGCTTGCTGAAATAGAATCATAGCCTATTGTTTTAACTATATTTATTTTTTTATTGAATCATCAAGTTTTTAACTAGTGAGTTTTTTAAATGCTAAGCTTTTATCCGACTTCGATAGATAGCTGAAGAAATGTGCAGGAGTGTGTTTAATTTTGCTGCTAGGTTTGGACCAATATTTACGAAAAACTCATTAAATTTTGTTGTTACCAACTTTAAATCAGAGATCTGTGCGCCGTCTACATTAATCACGCTTGGTAAGACTTTGTTGTGTATTAAAATTTACATATAATCATATAATAACAATAACAATAATAATATTATCTATAATAATACAAACAATATAATTATAATAAAATATAACAAATAAGAATTAATATAAATAGTTATTTGAAAAGGAAGGTGTCAGTCAAACAGAAGCCTGATCAAAGGAGTGACACTAAATAATTATATTTATAATAATTAAAAATAATAATATTAATTATAATAATACAAATAATATGATGACCTGAGTGTCACTCATGATCAAAATGAGTGACAACAATTAATTATAACAAGTAGTATAATAATAAAATGATAATAAAAATAACAAATATGAACCGAAAATTGCTAAGAAAATAAATGAAATAATAATAACAACGATAAACCTAAAATAAGTTAAATAATAAGACATAAAATATGAAAACACTCAATAACAACAGCAAACAAAAATAAAAATAATTAGCAAAACAAAACAAATATAAAACAAGCCTTACTCAAACGAAAAGGCAAAATACAAAAACTACAAGATAAAACCCAAAAAATACAAAACAAAAAGTCAAACACAAAAAACTTCTACAAAACGAAAAGTCAAACACAAAAAACTTCTACAAAAAGAAAAGTCAAACACAAAAAACAAAATAAAATAAAATTAATTCGTTAAAAAATAAGTATAAAACAAAAATTCTTTTTTTTCTTCGTTTGAAAATTTCTTTATTTTTACTTTTTTTTTTCTTTTTATTTGTTAACTTTTTTCTTTCTTTCTCTTTTTCTTTTTGTTTTTGTTCTTTTACTGTTTTACGTAAGAGTTTTTTTTTTAGTTCGAAATTCTCTTTATCTTTTTGTAAGTTTTTTCTCTTGATTTAATTGTTTGTTTTAAATTAATTCATAAGAGCTTGATTATGATTTATTGCTGATTATGATTTATTGGTGACTTTTTTAAAAACAATATTTATCTTTTGATTTGAGTTTAACTTTATTATTTATCTTTACTTTAGCTTTTTTAACGGTTAAAAAAGCTAAAGTAAAGATAATTCGCAAGGTCTTCGCCATTTGCGAAGACCTTGCGAAGATGCAATTCTTCGCAAGGTCTTCGCAAATGGCGGTCTCGTTTTTTTAACCGTTAAAAAAGCTAAAGTAAAGATAAATAATAAAGTTAAACTCAAATCAAAAGATAAATATTAAAAAAAACGTACCCACGTTTTTTTCCAGTTAACTTTCAGTTCTAAGAGCTTGTTTTTTAAGTATGTAGTTCTGGCTATTTTTTTAGTTCTTTCATATATATAGACGTTTTGGCGGACCTGTACACGGCGCACAAATTATCAACATATATACATTAAATATTAGATTAAATAGATCTTCTAGAGGTATCTTCTCTTCTTAAGATTTCTTTTTGTAGCTTATCTTTTTTTAATCGATCTTCTAAAGGTATCTTCTGGTGGCTTCTCTTCTTTACATATCTTTTTGTGGCTAATCTTCTTTTAATCGATCTTCTACAGTTATCTTCTTGTAGCTTATCTTCTTTGCATATCTTCTTTTAGTTTTTGCAACGTATATTTTGTGTTGTACATAAAAAAAAACAAGTTCAATATAAATATTATGAAACATTTTCAATGTAAATAATATATTATAATACTTATTTTACATTACAGAGGATACCTGTCATTAATATGTTTTAAGAATAAAGAGAAATTTTCCCAAACAATTTTATTATAAAAATCATAATATTCTCTGTATACAGCTTCATCTAGCCTAGACCATTTTAAATGGTCACTTAAAGATGTAGAGCTTTCAAAAAATCCTGCTCGAATTGACTTCGTCTTTTTGCAAGTGTTACATCGCCAAATATGTTTTTCCTTAAATAAAGTATTTTAAAGATACAAGGGATAATCTGTTTTGTGTAAATAATAATAAAAATGTTAAGTATTCATACTTGACAACGTTCATTATTTTGCACAAGCATCCTTTGACCACATAGACAAAGTTTTTGAAGTGGTATTAGCCTTTTTTGTTGCAAAAAATCAACCAATTTTTCTTCTTTGATACTTTCAATGAACTCAGCTAAAGGTGTCATCTTACTTATTTTAAAGGCGGTAAAAAATTGGCTTTTGAAGCGCGAATTAAAACTTTTGTGCTAAATTTTCATTCGTTAACATTAGCCAATCATTAAACGGCAAAAATATTGTTTCGAACTTTACCGAGTTCGTTTACGAACTTTACCGAGTTTAGGGTGCGCCGAGTACAGGTCCGCCGACGTTTTTGCTCTAAGTTATTATGTTTATCGCGTTCTTTCTTTGATTTAATAAAGCGCATATATAACTTTTGTTTTCGGTTCAAAGACTTTGAAAGGTTTTTAGTGAACTAAGGATTAAGAAGTTCTTTAGTTTTAATACGGTTTATTTTATTAGGAAAATACTTATTGTACAAATTGAAAAATTTATCTAGGAAAAGTCTAGGAAATAAAAAATAAGTTTTGATTAGAGCTCTAGTATTTAAAAATGGTTTTGCTTTATAAAGTACGGAAATATTATTAGAGATTTTACTTTCAATGGATTGGATGTGAAACTTCCATAAAAAGTTTTCATCAGGAATTACTCCTAAAAACTTAACAGTAAATTACCTTTTTACATCTGTTTTATTGAATAAAAGATTTGACAGTTTACGTACAGTATTATCAACTCTATTTGTTTAGTGGAACAGGATGAATTTATTTTTTATCTACATTTAATGAAAGACGGTTACTTATAAACCAATCAATTAATTTAGATAATTCTTCATTAATAGTATTTAAAAGAATTTTTATATCTTTGTGTGAATAAAACAGTTTGAAATCGTCAGCAAACAATTTAAGATAATTAATTTTTTAGATGCTAAAAACAAGTCATTTATATACACTAGATAATAATAATGGTTCTAAGGTAGATCCTTCGGGAAACCCGTAACTTATAAGTTTTTTTTTAGGTTTCATTTGTTTCATAGGTTATGCATTGTTTCCTGTTAGCCATGTAGTCTTTAAACCAAACTAAGTTTAAGTTGTTTACTCCATAAAGTTCTAATTTCTTTATAAGGATTTCATGATTGACAGTGTCAAATGCTTTAGATAAATCAATGAAAACTCCTTAGGTAAAAGAATCTTTATCAAAAGCATCCCATATATGGTTTACAAATTCAATTACCGCGTGATCAGTAGAATGATTTTTTTTAAACCCAAATTGTTAGTTGTACAGAATATTATTTGATACTAAATGATCATAAAGTCTCCTGTACATAATGCGTTCTAGCAATTGAGAAACAAGGTAAGAGAGAAATTTAACAAGGTAAGATAGGTCTGTATTTTGAAACATTTTTTTTTTTTTACCAGACTTAAAAATCGGTGTGGTTTTGGCTATTTTAAGTTTATGGTACAATACCAGACGTTATTGAGAATTTAAAAATGTAAAACATAAGGGTTCAATTATATCAAAGACTGATTCAACTACATTGACGCTAATTTTATTTATGTCTGAACTTTTGTTATTTTTGGTAAAAGAGTGGAAAAAGCATTACGCAAATCACTTATATTTAAGTTTAGTTTTGTCATCATACTTTTTTTTTTCATCATATTTGCTGTTTTGAGGTAAGTTTCAAATTTTTTGGTACTTATAGAATTAGATTTGGATCAATCTCAAGAAAAAAACTGTTTTCGTTTTCAGCTATTTAAATTTAAATTCTTTAAAATCATTAAAGGCATTGGTAATCAGGCGGATTTTGAAAAATTAACCCTTTTAAGGTTTAGATCAAGTACTTGTTCGATAATAAGACCTAACACTGTGATATCTCTTACTTTCGGTCGAGAACCAGCCTCTAATGGGTTTAAGTAATGCATTCTTTTTGAGTTATTTAACGCAAAAGGACCATTCCACACCTCGTGCTTTGGAGATCAGCTCGAATATGAAGCTATTTATAGTGACCGTACGCAAGTTATCATTTCTGCTGATGCATCAACAACGCCAATTTACAGTCTTAAATCTGCTCTTCAGTATGAAACAGTTTATAATCAAGACTTAGCAAATCTATGGTAGTATAAGCGGCTCCAGACTTACCTTTAAAAGAATAATACGCCATAGTCAAGTTTAACGAGATGTAACTCGAGCCTCTTTATTTTTTGATGTAAAGATTTCATCTGAAAGTCTCAAGTATGTCTTCATACTTGAGACTTTAACATGAAATCTTTCGAAACCATCCACAGTCTACTAATTTTTCTCGACAGTCTGAAAAATCAAACACTATAATGAATATCACAAGAATTGATATCCTAATAAATGGACAGCCTATTAAACTCTTTTCAAATGGTATGCTACGCTTAATGGTATGCCATATCACTTTGTTGAAGAGCCAACACCGCTGTTTTCGCGGATATTCACGCAACTCAAGTAACGCAACTCAAGTAATTAAATAAATATGTTAAATAATGAAAATGGCTTTCAAGCTGTAACACCTGACGGATTTTAATCTGACGGATCTGAAACCCAACTGACGGATCTGAAACCCAACTGACGGATCTGAAACCCAACAATTCCTTAAAATTGAATTTAGTTTTCAAAACAGCTAGCGTTATCAGGAAGAGATTAAAAACTTAAAAATACAGTTGATGGAATCCAAACTAAATTGACCGAACAGCTGTTACAGGCTCAGAAGACGTTATAGTGTTTCTTGTCATAGACAATGTCTCACAGTTTGGGCATACACGTTTTTCTTGTGTTGTTTACTATATTAGCTTTTTTTTGGAAGGAGGTCTCGGATGCTGTCAAACCTTCCTGGCGTCTGGCCTCCCCTTTTACATAACAATAACAATACAATAACAATAAGTTTTGAATTGCAATTTATCTTTATAATTAAGTTATCTTTATAATGCAATGTTATCGTAATAATCCTATACAGTAACAGTAAATGTTGTATTGTATACAACATTTAAAAAAATTTATAAATTCTATTTTTCATACTAAAAAGACCATCAGCCAATATCTTGCAGACATTTAGATTTTAAAAATATAAACCATTTTTTATATACTTTTTTGATATAAAACTGTTAAAAAACAATCATAACAGTTGCTACAAATCCAATATGAATTATCGAAGATTCTAAAAACTCCTTTGGGAATAAAACAAAAATTGTGTGTGAATTTTCTGTAAACACAAAGCTTACATACAAAAAAATATTTAAGAGCTATAAAAATCTGGTGCTAAAATGACTTTAGGTTCACTAAAAAAATAAATAAAAAAAGATTTGGATTTTACTCTAATTACTATCAACTTTACTTCAATATCAACTACACTTCAATATCAACTTTAGTTCAATTTCAACTTCACTTCACTCTCAACTTTAATTCAATATCAACTTCACTTAAATATCGAGTATCACTTCAGTATCAGCTTCACTTCAATATCAACTTCACTTCAATTTCAACTTCACTTCACTATCAGCTTCAATTCAATATCAACTATACTTCGATATCAACTATCACTTCAATTTCAACCTTTAATTTCTACACAATTAATTAAAATTGATAATGTTTTTGCAAATCGAGAGCATAAAAGTTTAATAAACGATTTGCTGGTATTGATTTAATAGATAAAATTTTTCAGCTAGAATAAACGCAATTCTTTGTTTGAAGAGTTTGAAAGAACTTGAAGTCTGGTAATTGAAAAGTTTAAAAAAGCTTCAACTCTGTTAATTAAAGTTTTTTTAATAAAATTATTAGAAAAATTTACAGTTTTAAATTTAAAAGTTCAAAAAGTCAAATCAAAGTAAGCTTAGTAAAAAAGAAGAAGGAGAAATAAAAGGAGGAATATCTTGATAATGATATCTTGTAAATGATAAAATCTTTTAAGTATGTGAGATATATAGTGTTAATTAAAAGTATTTGAGATATATAGTGTTAATTAAAAGTATATGAAATCTAAAGTGTTAAAATTATTAAAATACAAAAATAAAAGTATTCCAAAAAGAAAATGAAAATTTTACCATTTAATCTAAGTTATAAAGTAGTAAAAAAAAATTTTCATTAACGAGCGCTAACTAAAACAACTTAATCCAAATTTTCTGGTAAAAATAAAAAACAATAAAAAAAGTGAATAATTTGCGTACATCATCCATACAACTAATTATTTGCGATTGCGATTACGTTTGCGATTGCGATCCAAAAGTAAAGTAAATCATTTCTAATGATTTAACAAAACTTTTTCTTGTTAACATAGCTGATTAATTAACTTTGAGATTAGATTTCTCATTAATTTTGAAAGTTAAAAATGTCATACTTACTGTTAATAGCTTGGTCAGTTCCTATAAACAAATTATCTGAGTTGTATGCGTTGAAAATGAAATTTACTAAAAAAATAATCACTAACGCAGTTTAAAGGCAATTTTTTAGGCAAGTTGGTTGTTTAAAAAATTTCAAACTTATTTGCCCATATCTCTAAGCAATAAATAAAAAATATTGCAAAGGCTAGTTTATCAAATTTGGTAGTTTTGCATAAACATTGACTCGCTCAACCATGTTTCAAGTAGTAACTTCAATTATGTTAATAATACACTTTTTAAATACGACATAATCCTAACTGTTAGAAAATCACAAGAAGTAAAAATTCATCAACATCACTAATTTTTAGTTTTCAAATTTACATAATAGATATCTTGGAAACGGTAAAATTGAAAACAGGTTCACTGATCACTTTTTAATATTGCTAATTACAGAAAGCGTAACATTTAGCATTGGCAAAATAATAGGAATCTATGCAACAAAACAATAAGGGCTTCACCCCCCATTTTAATTTTTTATCAAATGATTACATAATCTTATGTTACATCTAAAAAAAAATTAAATTTTTGCTGGCATTTCTATAGTAATATACTTACCGTTCATTTATAATTATAGTAAAAAAATAGAAAAAAGTTTTTTTATAAATAATCCTTTATTATTATATTTATTAATTGTTATTTTTAAAAAACTAATAAAAAAATATTGTATTAAGTTACTAGTATATTGAATAATATACTATTGTTACTTTTGGTTTAATATAAGTTTATAATTTTCAACAAAATTCAAAATTTTAAATAAATGCACAAATAGTCAGAGCTAAATATCAAAAATAAACAGAACTTAAAAATAAAAAGATTGAAACCAAAAGCAAGGAAAACTGACAGTGGATTTATTATAATTAAAAAACACTCTAATAAATTAACAACCGAAACAAAAGAAAATTTTTAAGATTCTGATAATAGATAGATTATAAGTTTTAATGTTTTAGTAATCGTTGATTAAAAATATGGCCGAACAAAATAGTAAGTTTTTTTTTATAAACTTTTAGAAACAAATTATCATCACAGCTAAATTTTACAATCATTTAGACCAACTTCCGAGCTACTTTGAAGCTACTCCTCCACCACCATATGAAGCAATTTATAACGAAGGAAATAATGTAAGTTACTAAAGAATATTTATAAAAAAGTTTTCGTATGTATACAAATACTTTGATATTTTATTTATATATATATAATGTATGTATGTATGTATGTATGTATGTATGTATGTATGTATGTATGTATGTATGTATGTATGTATGTATGTATGTATGTATGTATGTATGTATGTATGTATGTATGTATGTATGTATGTATGTATGTATGTATGTATGTATGTATGTATGTATGTATGTATGTATGTATGTATGTATGTATGTATGTATGTATGTATGTATGTATGTATGTATGTATGTATGTATGTATGTATGTATGTATGTATGTATGTATGTATGTATGTATGTATGTATGTATGTATGTATGTATGTATGTATGTATGTATGTATGTATGTATGTATGTATGTATGTATTTATATTTAATGTATATAAAATAGCTTATATATTTATATGCATAATTTACTCAAACTAAATTAGATATAGTTTGAACAAATTGCTGGTTTATCATTAGCCTTTCCTTTAAATTGATTATTTTCTCAAATTATGCAATTGTTTTCTATTTATTTATATATGTATGTATGTATGTATGTATGTATGTATGTATGTATGTATGTATGTATGTATGTATGTATGTATGTATGTATGTATGTATGTATGTATGTATGTATGTATGTATGTATGTATGTATGTATGTATGTATGTATGTATGTATGTATGTATGTATGTATGTATGTATGTATCCTTATTAAATTTTAACCATGAATCCAATTTAATCAAAATTTGTTAGATCGAAAAAGTGGTAGAGTTACTTGTAACTTTAGAAATGAGAAACTTTAGAAACTTTTTTGCATGTTGTGTACATTTGCTAATAACTTTAGAAATTCTTTTGCATTTTAGGTAGAGCATAAGCTCTTTTGTGAAACTTAGGTAAAGCGCGAACTCTTCTGCTCGTCTTAGATAGAGGATAACTTCGTATAGAGGATCTAAGGTAGAGCATAAGCTTTGTATAAAGGATCTTAGGTAGGGCATAAGCTTCGTATAGAGGATGTAAGGAAGAGCATAGCTTCATATAGAGGATCTAAGGTAGAGCATAAGCTTCGTACAGACCATCTTAGGTAGAGCGTAAGCTTTGTATAGACCATATTAGGTAGAGCGTAAGCTTCGTATGGAAGGTCTTAGATAGAGCATAAGCATAACCAAAAAATTTAATCATTTTAAGTTATCTTATTTAATAGTTGGGTTGTTTTGTATAACTTTATTATGAACACTTTGTTTCATATTGCATTGGCAGTTTTTCTCTTTTTTTATTATTGTTTTGTAAATTCTTCAACAACTTTCATATGGTGTGTATGCACATTTTTTACATTTTATGTACAATTGTTAATGCATTTATTGAACCGTCAACCTACTTTACTCCGTTTACAACTTACTTTACTCCGGACTACTTTACTCCGTTTTTTAATGGTTATTTTACTGCATTTAAATTTAGGCATAATAAAAAATTTGCCTAATGAATTAAATTAATTTTTTCGAGTTCTAATATGTTGTTATAACTGGTCTATGTAGAAAAAAAATAATTTAAATTTAATATAATTTTGATTGAGGTTTTAAGTTTGCTGTAAAGTAGCCCTAATGAGTTGCTACTTTGTACCACATAATAAAAATATGTTTTTAATGTTAAAAACAAAAAAAAATTCCGCCTTATCAGATAATTATAGTATAGAGAATTTCACAAAAATTTAAATAAGTACAATACTTTATGTAGCTTAAAAAACGGTTTTAAAACTAAAAACATATTTTTTACCCAGAAATTTCGAGTATAAGCTTTAGTTCAGGAATTTCACAAAAAACTAAAAAATAAACAAAATGATTTGTAAATCATTTTGTTTATAAATATTTTTTTTTAAATAAATAAATATTAAAAACAAAACAAAAAAATTACACAAAGCTCCACTTTATAAATAAACAAACTTCAATGTTATATATCATCGTCACTCGTATTTCCCACCATGAAACAACTCTAGCACTGGAAATATCTTTCTTTTGGTCAAAACTTTAGGGAGCCTCCTCCAACTATCCTATCCCATGTTTAAAAAAGTTCGTTTTTTTTTTAAAGGTCATTTCCAATTATTTTATGATTTTGCCACGACGCTTACTGTTGCTCCATTATCATTATAATTCTAAATAATTTATTTTTACAATTAATTACAATTACAAATGCATCAAACTGTTTGTTAATTAGTTTCACCAAATTATAAAATAAGTTACTCTCAAGAAGCTGGGTAGCTGGTTCTGTTCTATTGGAACCATCAAGTGGTTTTTGAATTTTTCTGTTCATCAGTCTGTAAGATTTTGAAGATCTACTAGGACCAGGCTGTGGTTCAATATTGTTTTGATTTGAAATTGAATCTAACTCTATATCAAGTAACTCCATATGAAAAAGAATTTTTTGTGCTGGTATGACAAATAATTTTTTTCTACCAAATTTCGGTTTTGTCTCAATTAAAGTTCTTGTCAATTTTAGAGCATCCAAAAAATACGAACTAATGGCTGACGCCTTAACTTTTTTACTTTAAATTCTAATATGTAGTGGTTGCACATCACAAGGGTAAATTCCATACTTTCGAAAACCACTTTGAAGATCTTTTTTAATATTTTGTTTTAGAAAATCAAGGACGTGATTTATTAGCGAAGAAAAGTACTGCTTAGGTAAAAAACAATAACATAAACCTTTAGGCGTTCCTTTCAAATCAAACAAAATTTATCTCCATGCCATTTTCATTGGCCTAAAAAAGCAAAACATTCCTTTAGTTTAGGGTATTGTGTTAAAAATCTTTTTACCCAATCATTGCCAGGAATATTATTTATTAACTTTTCTATTTTTTTGTTAAAGTAGGAACTCACAATCAATCTCAAGTCTCTATGAGTCAATGGAAAACCAAAATCACTTATAATTTCAATATATATGAAACAAACGACTCTTCTTCAAGTCTTGAAAATATTGGTTGCTAACCTGGTCTCATATAATGTTTTTACTTTAGCTTAATAGTTATTGTTTTTCATGGTATGTTGAACTGATTTGAAGCTACGCGTTGAAAGAGTGTTACTTTTTAATTATAACAAAGCATATTTGCAGTGTTTCATTCGAATAATTTTTGCTCCTAATTTCTTTTGTAATGCCTTACTATCCCTAAAAACAATTTACATTTAATAGCAACGTTTTAAACCATTAAATGTAAAAAACAATAGTCTGAGGTAACTTTTCACTATTCTTTTAGCTGGTGCAAAGTTTTTGGTCAAAACTTGACACTAAGACTGTTCTTAAATAATACCTTTATAAATAATAAATTAAATAATAAATTTCATAAAAAAACTTATTAAAAATTGATATAGTTTTCATGTAGAAACACGCCGCTTTTAAAAGAGAAAAAGTTCGGACTGAAAAATGACTTCCGCAAATATTAAAAAAGAACGCATAAAATGGCAGCATCATTTAAAATTTATTCCTAAAGTTAAAAATAATGGCCCAACTAACAAGAAAAAATCAAATAGTTTAAAAAAATCAATGCTGCTACTAGAGCTGGGTTGCTACAAAAACCTTTCAAAAGTGGTGCAAAGTAGCCCCCGATGGAGTAAAGTAGCCCCGGTTGACTGTATACAAAATATATGACTCAAAATTTGGCGCACATGTTGCATACACAATATATATAACAACATTTGGTACGGTAAAGAACTAAGGTCGTAAAGTTTATAACTTGAACATCTCAATATCAATAATATAAAAATATTTGTAAAAAAAGCAGAATGTTATTTTTGTTTTCTGTATTAGTTCTGTATTCTAATCACAAAAACTTAAACAGGTTTTTTACTAATGATTTACTACGTTTTTTGATCGATCATTTAAAGTTAATGGTATAGCGTAAGTTTGATATATTTCGAACGCTTTTTCTTTAAATTTAGATTACAACGCCAATTTAAATTACAGGTCACTTTACTGAATACAGGGTTTAATTTCGATCTTTAAAGTAACAGTACATGATAGCAAACGTTATACCTTGTAATAGTTTAATAACCATTTTATTACCTTTAATACCTTTAGTAAATTTTAAATTATAAAAACTAAAAACACTCAATAAGGCTCAAAGGTCCATACCAGCATACTCCCTTGATTTTACCTATATGTACCCTTGATTTTAAGCATGTATGCTTAATCTAAATTCAAGTTTATATCTAAGAACTGTTTTTAAGTCATCAAAACAATATCTATAATAAAAATATAATATCAATATATATAATAAAAAGCAATAAGCTAACTAATTTTTCGACAAATTTATTCCTCTTATTAGAAGAAAAAAGAGTAAAATCAATGAAAAAAATGTAATTTTTTAGCGAGGCTCAATGTTTTCCCAGTCGTTAAAGTATGAATTTACTTCTTTACTATACCCTGAAGTAGAACTACAAGACAGTACATTAAAGTTTTATGATTATAATGTATTGTTATTGTTACTTTTATTTTTTATTTTATTTTTATTTAAGAACTCCATCTTTATAAGATGGAGTTCTCTTTTTTTTTCTTCATGAAAGTCTTAAACTGGTTTTCATAATTTTTTTTTTTTGACTGAGATTTTTTTTCATTTCCTGAAGCTCATTTATTTTATTTGGAACAGGAGTAACTGTGAGTATTTTGCTGACGCTTACGTCCATTACCAGACTTCCGTGATCCAGTTTTTTTTTGATCAAGAAAAAGGTTTGTTTTTTCAAGACTAGCTTGAGGAGAGATAATAATAGAAAAACTGAATAGTTGACGCCCATGGTCAGGTATTTTTAAAGGCTAAATAGGCAATACACTAAAGGCTGAACTTGATGGCAGACTCGACGTCAATGATTGACTTAAAGCATAAAAAATATCAGAAACTGGATAAACTCTGAAAGTGGGTTAGCAGAAAGAACTTTTTCACGGTCTGTTACATATGAAACCAATATCTTACTATCAGAAATATGTAAGAGAATATAGAGATAACGGTGTAGCATTAAATGAGCTTTCAAATCAAGGGTACAAGTTCTTTCCAACATGCACATTTGTTTAATTACTGGATTTAAAAAATATATAAAACAATTTATTTGATTTTAGGAATTTTATATCACATACAATTGCATACATTTGCATATAACTAATACAATTTTATATCACATACAATTAAATACATTTGCATTCAAAAATAGATAAATTCCAAATTAAGTTATATCTAATTATTTAAAATGAACTAGTGCCACAAAACGATTAACCAAATTTACGAGTCATTTGTTAAAAATTAAAAGGGTTTTCACAAGTCATGAGTAGAAAAATTATTTGTGGTTTCCAAAAATTAGTAGTTTTATGAACAAAAAATGCAACTAAAGCTATTTAGCCGCACTTAAAACTGCTCTTTTATGAACCGTACTAGTGTGCTGTCTATTTACATGATTAATAAAGGTGCAATATTTGACAATCTTAATTTATGCACATTTGTGCAAAACCCATCAATTTAATGAGGTAAGTAACATTGGTATAAAACTGTGGTGATTTTATGCTGCAGATATTCTAAAAGATGAATGAAGAAGATAAAAAAGAAGTTAAATCTTAATTAAAGTTCTCCAACAAAAAAGCCTTTTACTTTACTGTTGCAAAAAAGTTTCACTCTGCAGCAATTTAAAATCTTGATTATAGTAGCATAGGTTGATGATAATTTTGTAATTTTTATATTTAATGCAGCTCCATCGTTAAAATTGTTAATGTATTCAAATATTTGTAGTTGTTTAAATCTATTGATAAAATTGTTAATAATGCAATTAACAACATCTATTCCATATTTCAGATGGTCTGATATAACACAATAACTTTGACTCTCAAGTTTTTCAACTTTCAGAAAATAAACAACATAGTGATGTAAAGTTACCAGGCTGTTATCTCAGTGGAAACCTTGCATCTCATCCTGTATTAAAAACAATAGTTTTCTGCAATATCAAGGAAAACTAAAGCTTATTTTCTTTTTATAAGTTTTAATATATAAAACTAATTTATAAATGTTTGAAGCAGATGGCTTGACTTTTTGATTTATAATACTGCTTTCATAAACTGTTTAACTATTCACAAAGCATTTCAATAAATTCATCTAAATGTAAACTTACTTGGACAAAATTACATTGAAACTTTTGCCATTGATAAAATTTAGTTTTATTAATTTCAATTTGATTAACAAATTGTCATAAATGTCTTTCCAGGACATTTATCACAACTCAATTTTTTTAACTTTACTTTTTAACTATATAATTTTTAACTATATAAATATACATATTAATTTTTGACTTTATCTATAAAAAAAAAAATTGCCAATGAAGAAAAAAAAAATTGTTTTAAAATAAAAAGAAACAATATATATATATAACAAAATAAAAATATATATATATATAACAAAAAATATATCCCATACAATATATATATATATATATATATATATATATATATATATATATATATATATATATATATATATATATATATATATATATATATATATATATATATATATATATATATATATATATATATATATATATATATATATATATATATATATATATATATTTTTTTTTTTTCAAGTTGATTAAGGTGCCCCAAGAAGTCCTTACGGTCTTATCACAGAACACCGTGGAAGAGCATTTAATTGGAAGTTCACGCCTCCTTCCCAACCGATGTCGCAAAACTTGCCCAAAGGTGGGGTTTGAATCTTACGTTTCTGAGGCAAGTGCGCTACCACTGCGCCACGGCTGCTTAAATAAAAATGTTTTCAAGAAGCCATACAAAAAATTTTATCCTCAATAAAAATAACCAATGAACTATCATTTATGCAATCACTCCCTAGTTATTCTTTATGACTAAATTATTAATAAAATAAAAGTATTGCCCCTTAAAACTCATAAATAAAAATATAAAATCCATATAATAGAAATAAAAAATAAAAAACTTATAAAATAAAAATAAAAATATAAAACTGCAACAACTAAACATAAAAAGTGTATAAATGTTCATTAAGCCTCAATCAAATTCATTTTCATCATCCTCATTTTCATCATTCTGTAAAGTTTATATGGCTCTAAAGTTTGAGGCATTGTTTTTAAACAATGTAACATATAATAAATAAAAAACAAACATTAAACTATTTTCTGTTCTAATTGCCATCGCTTAATTCTCCATAACTTCTCTATAACTTTTTTTTTTTAATGCGTTTTATTTTACGTTAATGCACATTCAATATTTCTATTTCCTTAAACTCCAGTAAACACACTAACGTCTATTAAACGTCAAAACAATGTTTCGACAAAGCATTCAGATTCGGTCGATTACCCGTTTAGAATGAAATCCAGATTAACGTTTAAAACAAACGTCCATAAAACGTCTATATTCAAACGTATTTTAGACGTCTATTATAGGATTATTATACTTATATAAAGCTTATTGATTTCGTCTAATTTACGTTTAAATCTAGTCTAATTAACGTATATAAAGCGTTTAGATATAGTCTAAGAAAACTTATATTAAACTTTTAGACCTTGTCTAATTGTTTTTTTGATTTAGTTAACGTTATTTCAATTTATTTAAGTTTTAGAACTAATATAAGTTAAAATTACGTTATAACTTTTTAACTTTATATAAGTAATAAAAGCGATATAGATCTTAAAATTTATTAATAAGACTGTTATAAAAGACATGGTCTTATTTTTTATACTTTTTTATAACTATTATAAAATGTTTATAAACTTTTATAGTATACTACTTATACTATACTTTTATTTAAAACTGTATATAAAGTTATAAACTTATATAAAACGTTTAATATAGAGGGGATTTAGAAAAAGATGGTTGTGCACTTTACTTTTTTATGTTTTAATAATTAAAAAAAAAAATTAATTGATCGAAAATTTTATAGTAAAAATTTCTATCAAATACTTTCTAAATTTAATTTTATTAGCAGAAAACAAAAATTTACATTAGGATTAAGTCAACGGTTACTAATAAAATTTATAAACTCATAAATAAATATTTTAAATAATTGTTTTCTCTGGTTTATGCATAATCAAAAATCTTCCTAGAACACCGTTTACCTCATGCACCTTTTTGTGCAACATCATCTTCTACATTCGTATCCTGATCGTCTGAATTCTTAACCTGATTTGTAACCGCAACTAGGGTTAAAACTAGGGTAAAATAGTTTGCATTTTAGAGGATTATCTAAAAAGTTTCCGAAATTTACTGTACCATCCGTGTTTATTTTTGACATTAAAAACTAGTAACATTGCGACATAACATATGCAGTGGTTTTTACCAGCTCTGTTCTGCCAATTTTCTTTAGCAAATGTTACTAAGTTAAGCTAAAATGCATGTAAAAATAAAAATAAATATTTAATTATAAAGCAGGACTTTCATAACGAGAGAACAGCAACTCATATTTTTTTTACTGTGTCAATGCCATCAATAATTTCTAAACATCTGAGTTCATTAATTTTCTGGCATTTAAGATAGTAGATTTTTGCAAAAAGAGCTTTTTAACACGTTCGCTGCCGAGCGATTTTTAAATATGTTTTAATACTTTGCCAAGCCATAATGTTTGCATTGATTAAATTTTGCCGAGGCTGTTTTGCGTGGTTTTATTCTCATTGCCAAGGCTAGATGTCAACATTTCAATAAATAAAATATTTTTAATCTAAAATAATTTTATAATATTTTTTATTCTGAATATAACTGACAAAAAATAAGCACAACGAGTATACCCGTACTTTGGCAATGGAGAAGAATTTTTTTTCTACAGTGCCGAAGTACGAGTTTACTTGTAACACCGTAATGAGTATAACTCATTGCGGTGACTAGTAATGTAGCTTATTTCATGCATTAAGTTCATTTTGTTGTGTACTTTAAATTTTATTGTGTAATTCAAATTAGTAATGTCACCACAATGAGTATAACTCATTGCAGTGACATTACTAGTCATCGCAATTAGTATAACTTGTTACAGTGACTAGAAATGTCACTGCAATAACTTATACTCATTGCGGTGACACTTCTAGTCAACACATCAAATAATATTTGATGCATTTTTATTGTAAATAGAGTTTCAATTTTTTTCACATGCACATGCACATTGGCAGTTATTATGAGTAAAAAAGGTAATTTATATATTTTTTTCTTAATTCTAAATTGTTGTGTTTTTTAGACTAAAAGCTGAAACATATTTTATAACTACATTATAGGTATAATGCAGTCAAGCTTGAAGATGTAGTAGTATAAGCAAAAAATAAATCCGAATCTTCAATATCATTATCTTCACTATCCTCACAATCTTCCATAATCATATGAGCTGATTCAATTGTGGAATATCTGTGTTGAGCTAATATGGTATAGATAAATTTATAAATTATTTATTTATAAAAAAGAAATTACCTATCTATGCAGTACTGCATGTTATTAGTAAAGTGAAAAAAAATTTGAAGTACGCAATAAAATGTTTTTTAATTTATTAAAAAATATTTTAGTGTGCACTTCGAATTCTTTACACAGTATACTAACTAATGTGTTTATAGATTGGTAATTTCTTTTTTATAAATAAATAATTTATAAATTTATCTTTACCATATTAGCTCAACACAGATATTCCACAATTGAATCAGCTCATATGATTATGGAAGATTGTGAGGATAGTGAAGATAATGATATTGAAGATTCGGATTCATTTTTTGCTTATACTACTACATCTTCAAGCTTGACTGCATTAGAATCAGGTTCTGAAGATAACAACACTGAAGAAAAGGATGACGATCAGTTAACAGACGTTCATCTAGCAGCCACTGCAGAAGATTTTTTAATGCCGCCAAAAAGGGCGAGAACAACAGGTGGTCTTGCTTATAGACAAAATCAAAACAAAGCTCAACAAGTAGATCTTATAAGAAATATTTTACCTAACGAACCAACTTCTGAAACAAATCCATCTAGAAATTCAAACCAATGGAAAGATGAGCCAAATATTGTAAAACAAATTCAATTTACTGACGATCTTGGTTTGAAGATAAACATGGAGAGCAAGAAACCAATAGATTTTTTTAGCCTTTTTGTTACAGAAGAGCTTATAAATACTATAATAGTTGAAACTAGTTGCTACGCAACGCAAGTAATAAATAAGTAGCGTCGGCTCAGAAGAAGCTCACGTATTAAAGATTGGAAACCAATAAGTTCAGAAAATATGCGGCAGTTCCTTGGAGTTCTTCTTCATATGAGGTTTGTCAAAATGCCATCTTTAGAACACTACTGGTTTAAGAACAGTCTCTATAGATTTTTCTTATTTTCTATAACAATGCCACGAAATAAATTTAAACTAGTGTTACGATTTTGGCATTTTATTAACAATGAAGATTCGGGTAGCGGACGCTTGTGTAAAATTATTGGATTTCTCGATCACTTAAATAATACAATGGATAATATCTACTGTCCTAATAAAAACACATCAATTGATGAATCAATGATGCTTTGAAGGGATGTCTTGTATTCAGGCAGTATCTGAAAAATAAAAGACATAAGTATGGTATCAAATTCAATAAGATTTGCGAATCAGATGGTATTGTACTAAAAGTAAAAAATCTGGCGAGGTAACTCTCAGTAAACATTTGTTGGGTCAAACGGGAGCTATTGTTTTACATTTAATGTAAAAATCTCCGAGAAAAGGATATCACCAGTACACTGATAACTTTTTCAATTCCTTTGAACTAACAAAGCACATGATAAATCAAAAAACATACATCTGTGGTACTTTAAGAACTGACCAAAAGTCAAATCCAAAAGAATGCGGAAAAGCAAAACTGAAACAGGAAGACTTTATAAGCGAGAGGGTGTAGTGGTTGCTAAATAGAAAGAAAAAAGAGATGTGCTAATGATTAGCAACTTGCATTTGTTGCAAATGATTGAAGTGACAAACAGGAGAGGAGAGAAGAAAATGATACCTAACACTATTAAAGATTAGAATCAAATTATGTCAGGAGTAGATGGTCAAATGGTATTATATCATGAATGCCTAAGAAAGACTATTATGTGGTATAAAAAAGAAGCACTTCATCTCTTTGATATTTTTTTGTTTAATGCTTACTGTCTATATAGCAAATATGGAGTAGATAAAACAATTTCCTTGCTTAAATTTAAAGAATTAATTGTAACGGATTTATTGGGTGAGCGTTTTTATGAAATTGTGCCTCGAATCACGAATAACAACTTCCGCTACCTGTCTTCAATACCACCAAATGAAGAAAAAAAATTCCCAACAAAACCATGTCAAACTTGCTCTAAAATAAAACGTAAAAAAACACGATATGAATGTCCTACTTGTGAAAATAGACCTCCGTTATGTAATGGCGAATGTTTCAGAATGTATCATTTAAAAGAATAGGTTTCATTTTTCACACTTCAGTTTTCATGAAATAAAATTAAAACAATATTTTATTTTTTTCTGTTTTAAGTTATTTCTGTCTTTATCCTCATTTATATTAGGCTCCTGGAATTTTAAAATAAAAACTTATATGTAATATTTTCTGAAATCAAATTTGAAGCTAAGAAAAAAATAAAAAATACACTGACAAAGCCAATCATGCACAAGCTTTATTTGAAACAAGTTAGTATAACTACGAGTTTACTCGTAGTTGGCAAACTTATGACGCCGCCTTACTACGAGAATTCTTGTAGTTGGCAAATATCAAGCTCCCGCCAACTAATTACTACGAGTATACTCGTAGTTGGCAGCGAACAGGTTAACTTCCATGAATTAAAATGGCGCAACTGACACCCATTTATTATTTATTTATCAGTCGTTTTGCTTTCAGTTGTTGTGAATGAATTTTGAAAACACATTTAAAGGCGAGTTTCCACTCATCCGTTTTTTTTACGGGAACGGGAAAGGGACGGGAAAAATTATCACGTGGGCATGCGTAGTATAAGTTTTAATATGCCCAAAGGAAAACTACGCATGCTCACGTGATTATTTTTCCCTTTCCTAATTAAGACTTAAGGTGAGTGGAAACTTACCTTAAGTCTTAATTATTTAATTATTTAGAAATTAAAAAATAACTTTTTGATAAGTCTTTAATTGCGTTTTAATTATGCCTATTTAAACCGTGTGGCTTAAGCTCCTCTGAGCAATGGCTGCATTACGATATTATAATATAATAAACTTTTGTTAAACGTCGATCAAACGTATAGAACAACGACTTATGTTAGTCAATGTTGTAAACGTTTGATCGAAGTTTAACAAACGAATAAATTGAAATTTAAAGCGTAGATTTTAAATCTATAAATGTTTACGTTTAATTAAGGTTAAAGGTTTACAATATTGACTAATGTAATTCGACATTTTAAACGTTAGATCAACGTTTAGTAAACGTATATATAAAAAAGTTTGAAATATACATTTCAAATCAAGCGTCAAATTTTAGTCAATTATTGGTTGCTAAATGTTTTATTCATTTTTCAACCGATTTTGACTAAATAATGACTAATTCTGAGGCAATCTGTGTTAACTGGGATAATACTATGCTTAGAAAATTCTGGCACATAACAAAATTCTCCTAGAACTTCTACTTCTTCAACTCTTCTTTCTAAGTCGTTAAACTTCTTTCCATTTTTTTTTCTTCTTTTTACCCGTTATATTTTTTTGCTATTAATATTATTATGATTTTTATATTTTTTATTTTGCATAATCACTTTTTAATACAAATATTTAATTTGATTATAGTAATAAAATATATATAGCTTATACTGTTTCATAATGCTGTATTTAATATTATTATTATTATTATTATTATTTATTACTATTATTACTATTATTATTATTATTATTATTGTTATTATTGCAATTATTATTATTATTATTATTATTATTATTATTATTATTATTTTGCTATAATTTATCCTATCATAGGTCTTGACACGCATCAGTTTATAGCTGTTTGTAAATGTCCCGTACGATTGTATATATATACAGTTATTATTAAAGTAAAAATATTCTGATTTGATTTGGAAGTTACGTCTTATAGTGGAAACCATGTGTCATAAAATGTATTATTTTTAGTTTCAGCCTGTAGTAGTCAATATCGATCCTCCCAGAGCTCACCAAAATGCAAACTTTTTTGGCTCTCAAAGTGTACCACAATTGGCAGTATTGCCGTACCCACCGGCATGTACATGTTTAGCATGGTCTTCTTTCTTTTTTGGCTGTTTTCCCATTGGTGCATTTGCTATATACTATTCCAACCAAGTAAGTCTGAATCTTATTTTAAAAGTTCTAAAATTTTACAATTAACTTATATATATATATATATATATATATATATATATATATATATATATATATATATATATATATATATATATATATATATATATATATATATATATATATATATATATATATATATATATATATATTATATATATATATATATATATATATATATATATATATATATATATATATATATAAATGAAGGGTTGGGTTGTAACAAAATACATTTACTTTGTTACAATTCCTTGTTACCATTTGCAATAATTGTACGTGTAACGAGTTATTTTCTTCACAGTTCTTTTATTTTTACTTTCGTTATTTTTCAGACTTTTTTTATTTTGTAACGAGTTACTTTTAGAAAGAAAGAACAAAAATACTTGAACTTTATTGAATCAAATAAACTCTATAATACGCAAAATATCATGAAATCAAAACCGATATCATTTCGCGTTAGATTTCAGAAATGCATCAAGACTCACGGTTTCAAATTGAATACACAAGATACACAACGGAATAAACGAATAAGCAGACAAGCCTGATTGCTACAGTTTTGTAGAGACCTTTATTGCAGAGTTTTGACCTTTATTGCAGAGTAAGTAGCTAAAATAATCTGGGTGCTGCTATAAATAGCAATGATTCAATCAGTATATTTGAATATGTAGCAGAAAAATATTGGTCTGGAATTGATCTGGCAATTATTAACCTGGAACAGTAGTCGCATTTATCCAGATTAATATAACTTACATATAAATCTCTTTATATTCAGCGTGTTGACGCTGATCATAAAGAGAATGAGCGTTGGCTTGAATCCTTTTTTACTGAAGATCTAAATTTAAACAAGCTTAGTTGAATTCATTCAAAATGCATTTCGAATTATTTGTTTAAATTCATTAATTGTTTAAAGTCATGTTAAATTTTTGAATTTTTAAATCTGAGAAATTAAATTTAAAGTGGTCAAAATTTGTCAAATTTAAATTTGAGTCAAATTCGAGCTTCAAATTCAAGTTCAATTTTTTTTTAATTCAATTTTGGTCTATTTAAATTTCAGCGTTATTATATACTATATATTATCATATATTATTATATAGCATAAATATCAGCATTATTCGAAATATCAAATTTCCAAAAATCAAAATTTCATTTCAACTTTAGAATTTTTTTTTTAGACTTTTAACAACAGCCGTGGCGCAGTGGTAGCTCACTTGCCTTAGAAACTTAAAATCCGTAAGGACTTCTTGGGGCACCTAAATAAAAAAAATTATATAAAATAAAATAAAACAAAAAACTTTCAAGGAATCATTGCGTAATGATTTGATCGTTTTACGCGTAATCCAAGGGTTACGAGTTTAAGTCATGCTCGAGCACATAAGCGTTGTCCGTAAAGTTTGAATTAGGAATTAACTAATAAAATGCTAATTCATATGTGTAGTTGCTTTGTGATAAGACCATAAGGTCTTCTGTGATGAGACCATCAGGTCTTCTTATAAATTTCTTAAAAAAAAAATTGTGGAGAAATAACGAAAAAAAGACAAATAAAATTTTTTCAATTGTCAGATTTTTAAATGTTTTAAATGCGTTGCATACAAATGGTTGATTTAAACCCAAAGTGATTGCGCTTGAGGACTAAAGTCCAACTTGTTTTTTTTTCTCTTTTGTTAAAATAAGTTTTACCTGAAGCTTTCAGTTAGTAAATTTTTTCCATTTCAAGATGTGTTTTTTTGTACGTAACAACTGCACCTCTTGATAAGAAAACTGGTTTACAGCTCGCAGATGACTCCTGAAAAATAAATTGGTTTTAATAATTGGTTGAAATTTAAATCAACATAAAAAAAGAGATCAGAAAATTTTGAATAGCCAAAGTTCAAATAGACAAAGTTAAATAATTTGGCATTTCGAACCTTTTCAATTGACATTTTATAATCCTCCTTAACAAATTATTTAAAAAAATAAATTTAGGTTTTTTTTATTGGGAGCAAAGGTTTTTTTCTGAAACACTTGACAAGAAAAGGAAACCCTATATGATGCCTTCTCGACCATTGAAACACATCATCATTATCTTGAGGAGAATCTTTCAAGTTGAAGTACATTTTTATTCTCATCTGCATCGAGCTAATGATTGACTCAAACAGTGAATGGGTGGGCTGGCTCAACTAAGAAGACAATTATCCATAAAGAAACATGATTAATTATTTAATTTTTTTTTTTAATTTCAATTTTCTCTTACTTTTTTTTAGATCTAACTAGCTAATCATCGCTTCAATATTGTTGTTGTCCTCATCAACATTTAAAAAAATTCCTTGATTCCAGTCATGGACTGGTCTAACTTCATTTTTCTTGATCATCATCTCAATTATTTCCTGTAGATTGTACTTTGTGTTGGCAAGTGTGAGCCTTTTATGAAATGGTTGGAGAGCTGCTCTATAAGCATTAAGCTTATTTCTGCAAACTGGATGTCTCTTTTCCAACTTTGACTTTAGATTTTTGCAGTACATTTGCCTCCTCCTTGTTTGATGAATTCATTATGTTGAGAATTAAGGTTGTCCCTCAATGTTGAATAGCTTAGACACCATGTGGTCAAGTGGTAGTAGGTTGTTAGTCAGAAGAAAAGAATAAAGACATCTCTTTAATTTGGCTCACGGGTCAACAATGGCGACAATCTGAAAAAAAAGCAAGATTAAGTTTTTATTATTTTTAAGATTTGAAATATTAGGAAAAAAGAATTTTATAATTTTAGTTTGAAAAAAATCAAATTTAATCAAAATTACCTGTACAAATTCTTCTGATGTATGTTTGCTATCTTTCAGCTTGAGATTAGATCCCTATCTGAAATCTCTCAAGCACTAACCTCAACTTGAGGATAAACATTATCATCAACAAGCTGGAATTCCAAAAGTTCTCGACAAATGTAACAATCATGACAAGTTCAACTGAAAAAGATTTTGATAAAATTTGGTTTGAAACTAGTGTCAAACTTGGTTATAAAAAATGACCTAATTTTTTTTATTTAAATCAAATATTTTAAGTTTGACTGTATATTTCAAATATAATATGAAAAGTCACACTTGAATCACACTTTGTCCTGATCCTCTATTGGTCAATTGGTATTCCTGTGGGTTCTGGATGGTCGTTACTTATATGCATCAACAGTGTTTTTTCCTTCAGGGATGCTGAGGCACTCACTCACTCTAACACACTACAAAAATTAAGTAGGTTATCCGCACACACAAGACCCTCCTTAATATTATTAGTCATTTGTAGTATGTCTCTCAAAAGGCCGACGACATAGGTTTTGAAGTGGGGGGGGGGGGCACAATTATCAATTTGCGCCCTCTATATCAAAATTTGTTTTTTTAAAAAAAAGGTAATTTAGAAAAAAAGTAAGGGGGCACGTACCCCCTGGCTCCGCCGGAGTGGTCGGCTTTGTCTCATCTAGCATAATTGCTAGATGAGAAACTTTTTTTTTTTTTTAAAGTTAATTTAGGTGCCCCAAGAAGTCCTTACGGTCTTATCACAGAGCACCGCGGAAGAGCATTTAATACGAAGTTCACGCCTCCTTCCCAACCGATGTCGCAAAACATGCCCAGAGGTGGGGTTTGAACCACGGCTCTTACATTTCTGAGACAAGTGCGCTACCACTAAGAGACTTGCGATCTTTTTTTTACTTTTTCAATGTGTATAGCAATGCTATGTTTTGAAATATATGTCTACCCTTTACACTTCCACAATACACGAGCTGCTACTTCTGGTTCAAAACCTTGAAGTGTTATGATGCTTTAGGCCAAGTAATGGATCAAAGTTCTTTAACAAGTTAACAACTTTTATTTGAACATAGTTTGAAGAATAACCGACTTGTATCTTTGATATCGTTTCGCCAATTCTGTTATACTTCTAACAGGCCAAACAATTTTATTTCGTTTGATGCTATTGCTTTCCACGGAAAAAGTTGGAAAAATCTCATTACTAATGTAATAATCAAGTTTTTTAAAAATGAGTTACTTTGATGACCACAAATCAGTTGTGAAAGCCACTCCAAAAGAATTGGTTTTTAAATTTGTTACAATCGTGTTGGTTTCTGCTTTTTTGACCAATTGATAAAGAAGAGGAAGCTCTGGCCTCACGTTCAACGTTGAAATTCACGTGGAACTTTGTATAGAAGTGAGAAAGTCTTAAAATGCCGCCTTATTTATATGGTTAAAAGCAAGATTACTGCCTGCTAAATCACAACAATCACAATAAGATTACTGCCTGCTAAATCACAATATCACAAATAAATCAAACTTCAGCTGGTGATCTGACATTGTGTTTGACAATCCGCTTGAAGAATGATGGTCAAGTTGTGAGAAATGAGGGCCTACCGTCTTTTTTTGGGAGACTTCTGAAATAACTTTTTTCCAGTTTGTCTTTAGTGTGGATAAACGGCATCTAATTAGAATGATACCAAATGATATCGTATTTGTTAAAGTTTAAAATAGCATCAATAATCTTATTTAATTAAGCTAAATTTTGTTAAATAATTGCTATTTCATTTGAAAATTTTAGTAAGTTTAATCTTTCCCGATAAATCAACAACATCAATTTCAGAATTATAAGAAAATTTAGTGTGAGTGCTCAGGTTGGTCTTATTTCTTATCAGAGATCCTCTTGCCCGCTTGGTTATAAAGTTTATTTAGCTTCTTAGTAACATCCAGTATTTTTTAAACTTTTTTTCTCCATGTTGAGATCTTGTATTTTTGAAAAATACGTCCATATTTTTTGAGATTTTAAAACATGTTAAATTTTAATTTTTCTATAAAACAAACGCATTTTTCCCAAACAAGAAGTTTTAATTTCATTTAATTTTCAGGTTTTAAAAGGTTTCCATAATGTAACGGTTGCTAAACAAATAATTTTCTTTTGACAGCGATTTTTATTTAAAAGCGATTTGCATATTTTGCTTTATGCAAGAACTCGCGTTTTGTGTTCATTCTCCTTAGGCTAGTTTTGAACAAGTTCAATTGCTAACAATTGAAACACTACAATACCCTCGAGCAATAATGCACTCTAAAACCGACAGTTCTCTCAAGCACTGAATACACTCTAAAACCGAATGGTTATTTGAAGAACTTTATTGAGTTCTTGACGTTGATGTTGAGGAAGTTCCCTTTTGGAAGGGTTCTTCAGAAAAACCTTTCTGTAAGGTTCTTTAATGAAACCTTAATGGTTCATTAAACAACATCTGACTTCCAAATTAGATGTTCGCAAATTTCTAAATAACTTTTTAAAAACAACTCAAATTAAAGATAAGTATTGAATTCTTAGATGATTTTTTTAGTTTTAATACCAGTTTATTTTCAATACTCTTTTGAATATCCAAAAAGGGTATACTATATGATAAAAATGATTAAACCTTTGCGCAAAATGAAAAATAAAACAACGACTAAAATAAAAATTAGCATAATATTACAAAATTTCGATGTCGTTGAGCTCGAGGCGTTGTAGTTGTTGGCATATCCCACCTCTGAGTGTTATCAAATGTAATTATGGTTCAAACAGACTCTTTTAACAACTGTGGTAATAAAAGAATATCTCTATTTAAAGCAGCATCTGAAATAGTGAAAAAAAAAAGTTACATGGCAACATAAAAAACCATACAAGTTAACTAGATATAATTTAAACAAGTGATTGCTTACCAATAAACACAAAAACGCCTATTAAATGTCAAAACAACTTTTGACAAAACGTTTAGATTTGGTCGATTATCCGTTTAGAATGAAATACAGATTAACGTTTAATTCAAACGTCCATAAAACGTTTATAGTCAAACGTATTTGAGACGTCTATTATAGGATTATTTTACGTATATAAAGCGTTTAGATTTTGTCTAATTTACGTTTAAATTTAGTCTAATTAACGTATATAAAGCGTTTAGATTCAGTCTAAGTAAACTTATATTAAACTTGTAGATCTTGTCAAATAGTTTCTTTGATTTAGTTAACGTAATTTCAATTTATTTAAGTTTTAAAACTTACATAAATTAAAATTACGTTGTAACTTTTTAACTTTACACTTAACTACACTTTTATATTATAATACTCAGTGGCGTTGCGTGGGAAAGTTCCAGGAGGAGGGGGGGGGGAAGAGACCTCAATTTTTCCAACTGTTTAACATAGATTTTCCATTAAGAAAGGGGTGAGGGGGGAGCATAATGTCTGTTTTTTGCCAATTAATGTAGTAAAGCAAACTTATATAAAAAAAAAAAAAAAAGACCCAACATTTTTATATGTTTATTTTGTATAAATCAGTTAGAACTACAGTAATAACTCAAAAATAGTTTTATGTAATAAAGGTGCATTTAATGAATATTTAAGATGACATCATTTCTACTGCACTTTGATAAAAGGAAGCAAGTAATTTTGCGAATTTGAAATACTAAGGTACTCTAAAACATATACAGACACAACATTTTTTTACTTTAACTGACTATGGTATTTATTAATTCTATTTTTTAGGTGAAATCTGCTACCAAACAAAATGATCTCGCTACAGCAGTTCAAGCTTACATACTTACAAAAAGATTGTCGTACTGGTCATTTTCAGTTTTGTCAATGTTTTTAATAATTTGCATCGGAGTTTGGCGTGTTATTTATAGTTCATACTATTAAATCAACAACAGTTTGTTCTTTATACTATTTTGTAATTTACACCATTTTTTTCCTAGTAAAAAATTAATTGCGAAAATGTTGCGTTTGTGTTTCATGTTTGTAAATATATTTGTATATTATGTTTTTATTTATTTTTTAATAATATTGAAGATTTTGTTTATTTAAACTTTTAATTAACTAAGGAAAAAACTTACAGTCTTGAATTAGCGGAAAGGATGAACTGTTTTACCCAGGATAAAAACAGGTAAAAACTTTAAAAAGAATTTACTTGTCTTTACTTTGATGGTTAAAGATTTTACCTGTTTTTACCAAATAACAGAATTCCATTTTTTGATTCAACGTCATTGTTTTGACGTGGTATTTTAAGAGACAACGTCTCAATATTTCAAAATTATACTTATAATTTTAAAATATCGTCATATAAGTTTGACATAGCATTGTATAAGTTCGACATTTAATTGAATAATTTTAGTTTTTAATTTCTAATTTATTTCAACATAGTGCCGCATAGTTTAAACCTAGTTTTTCAAAATTTTAACCTGAAGTTCTAGGTTAACCTATAACTTTATGTTAAAATTATGCAAAACTACGTTTAAACTATGCGTCTTTTTTTGACAAGAACTACTCAACAAATTGCATTTTATGTTGAAAAAAAGTTTGCAAATTTTTTTTTAAATAACAGCCCAATATTGTCTATGTGGCTAGAGCCGGCATCAAACCTTTTGGTTTCAAGCCAGAACCTAATCACTTCGCCACAGCTGCAAGACCAAACTGAATCTATTTGGTTCATTCTGCTAGGATGTAACTGAACCTATTTATACCCCGCTGGGGTTTTGTTGTACAAAAAAAGTAATTTGTACTAACTTACTAGTTTTTACAAACTAGAATTGGGTTGTTATTTAAAAAAGATTTGGCGAAATTTTTTTGATAACAAAATGCAACTTGTTGAGCAGTTCTTGTCAAAAAGTCACGCATGCTCATTTTTGTTTAGCATTTCAAAGTAACAGTAGAATATGTTTTTAAAAGTCATTGTTCAATTAAAGGTTGTATGATTTATGAGACGTATGATTATTTGGTCGTATGAGGCGCATAATTACTTCATAATGAAAGGTGCACCTTTTATGAAGTAATTATGCGTCTCATCCACTCATTAATATCTGAAACACATGCGTTATTATTGAATTATTATTTGCATTCATTGCATTATTATTTGATTGCATTGCGTGCATTATTATTTGAAAATGCATGCATTAATATTCAGAAGTTTGGTACGAAATTAATAATTGTAAATCAATTTAAATACAAATTTAAACAAACTTTTGTGCAACAAATTGTAGTTCAACTTTATAACATATATTCGAATATACTATTTATTGATGACATTTGATGTCCTGTTGCCATGACTTAAACCCAAGTAATAATAATTCATAAATATAAATGGTAATACAATAATCTTAAACAAACACAAAGTCTTGAGAATACGATATTCCCAAGCAAACGCAAGACGTCTAGAGGCGTCGTAATTAGATCTAGATTAAGACGCAAATTGCTCAAGAGGACTATTAAACGTCTATTTTAACTCAAAAGTTACCTATGATATCAAAAATATGTATAAAAACGAATTGAGTATCATATTATTTTTATATTTAAACATAAAAATATGAACTTGATATAAATTAAGTTTTTTCAAATTTAAGACTAATTTTTTCCCGTTTTATTGTTTTGTTGTTAATGAACAACACTAGAATTTTTTAAGGGCAGAGATATTGATTGACCTGTTTTATGAAATAAAATTAAGTTTTTTTCATTGTTTGAATATAGTTTGTTTGCTCTGAACCATAAATTAAAGTTTTCCAGTTCATTATTCATTGCTCCAAACATCAAATTTAATTTACTTTGATTATAAAACAAAGTTTTGTCATCAGTATACATTATTGAAGATACTGTAGATGATGCCTTTTACGTATCATTGACATAAACTAAAAACAATAGAGCAGTCCAGGGTTTAACGTTTTGTTTGAGGCTCTTACCAACTGAGCTATCCGGCAACAATCAACTGAGCTTTCCAACCACTTTCAAAACACAATTTAGACGTCTTTGTGTTTACATGGTCATGTTCTATCAAAGTTGTTTACAAATCATTATTTCTAATTCTCTTATTATTATAATAAAAAATTAACCGGAAAAAAAAAAGTTTTATTAGTTTCAAGTTCATATATCAATGATAGCCATAATAGTTTCAAACTATTATGGCTATCAAATTATTATGGCCTTCACTTCCCTATGTTTAAAGTTTTATTTTCATATGAATATTTATATACTGCATATATATATATATATATATATATATATATATATATATATATATATATATATATATATATATATATATATATATATATATATATATATATATATATATATATATATATATATATATATATATATATATATATATATATATATATATATATATATATATATATATATATATATATATATATATATATATGTATATATATATATTCATATCTGTATAAACAATTATTTATGATTTCATAATTACTTTTTAATTGTAACAATGTACTTTTTTTATAGTTTAAATGTTAAAAAAGGAAATATATGTAATACATTTACATTAATAAAAATTTCGGTTGAAAAACATACCGAAAACCGAAAAATTTCCCAGATTAAATTTTTATCTTATTTAGAAAAATAGTTATTTTTTCAAATTTTCGCTAAATATTTTAAGAATTTTTACAAAATGCCTTGAAAAATTTTGTTTTGCTGGGAAATTCTGCCCGTTGTTAACTTTGCTATTAACTTTTGCTAAATTATGTATTGAATCTTAATCTGTGAATTCTAACAAAATAAACGTATAAAAAAACAACAAATTTAAATTTTCTTTTTAAATAAAATATTTGAATGAAATTAATTTTGACTAACCAAAATGTCGGTATCGGTTTCGGAAAAATATTTGTTAAAACCTCGGTTTTGGCACCGAACTAGAGTATCCGAATTTCAGTTTATTTCGGTTTCGACATTTTTTCTGTTTTGGTGGATCACAAGTTTTTATAGCATTTTAAATTTATTTTAACCCAATGTAATAATATTTGCAAGGTAAAAAAAAAAAAAAAAAGTTCTTTCTGTGGCAATTTTTAAAGCAAATATTTTTTAAACTTGCATGGAAATTTTACTTTTAGAAGGTGTTTTTTTAACCTTTTTATCTTGCATCAGTTTTTAGAAACTCGACTTGTGGCAACAACATAGTTCCTGGTTATCAATAATAAAAGGCTGTTGAAATAATTGGTTATTCAGTTGTGAATTAATAATGTTAATTTATTCTTAAGAAAAAATCAACATTATTAATTTTACAATAAAAATTAGTTTTAATTATAATTTTTTATAAATTTTTATATTATGTTATAACTACAAATTATAAATTTTTATTATTATGTTATTAAATTATTATTTTTTTATAATTATAATTTAATAATAGTTATGAGAAAATTACCATATTAACTAGTGACTATAGACTATTAAAAAGTGTACTGAGCACTAGCTATGCTTAGAGTCAAGTTCCTTAACAAATTTAAAAATAACTGAGGAACCAAAAACTATAAAATACAAAAAACCATCGTCATCACTCACTAATATTCGTGGTCTTCAAAATACCTTTTGTTATGCTGAGTCTTATCTCTTGCAAAGTTCAGCAAATCTAATTGCTCTTTGTGAGACTAATTTTAGTACGGCTATTCCATCTTGTGTTCTTAATGTTGATATTTATCTTCCTTTAATTCGTAAAGATTCCAATAGTCACATGCTTGGACTGGGCATTTATATTCTTAAAAATCAGCCGTTTGTATGGAAAATAGGTTTAAATCGTCTTCATGCTGACAAATGTGCTTCTTACGTAACTTCTTGGATTCAAGCTCGCATGGAATTTTTAATTCCATGTTGACAACTCAAAGTCAAGCCTCACTCTTTTCCATGGTTTTTCATATCTCGATGTTTTCAAATTGAAACTATTACTTCCATATCTATCATCAAAAAAATTGTTTAGAAAACAGACGATTGTTTACTTTTGCTAGAAACCATTGTAAAAAGGTTTCGTCTAACGCCAAAGTCAGCTATTATCAGATCATAAAATCTCCTATTTTATCTCAAAAGTTAGGCTCTCGTGACTTCAGTAATATCTTTAACAATATCAATATTAAGCACAAATCTGTTATTCCACCTTTCTTGTATAGTTCAGTATTTGTCACCTCATCTAAAGACAAACCTGAATTGTTTGCTAAGTACTTTTCAATATCAATATCACCTCTTGATTCCACTAGTTGTGTGGTACCTGATAGTTGAAAAGCATGTTGAGATCTAATCAGAGTTCTATTTTCCAGCCTGTTGTAAATTGGAATCTGTTATCTCTATTTTCAAAAACACTGGGGAGAGATCTGACTCGTCTAAATACCGTCCCATCAGTCTACTTCCTATCATAAGCAAAGTTTATGAGTTTTTAATTAACAAACACATAATACTTCATCTTGCATCTAATAACTTACTTTCATGATTACCAGTATGGATTTCTATCTTCTCGTTCTTTAGCTAATTTGCAACAGAAATAACCAATAGGTTTTTTTATTTAGTTATTTTAGATGCTCACAGAACTCCTTACGGTCATATGACAGAGTACCGCGGGAGAGCATATAACAGGAAGTTTACGTCTCCTTCTTTACTAATGTCGCTTGTTAGGCTAGCGCTGTCATCAAACCTCGAACCTCTGGGTTCTTAGCCAGAACTCTAACCACTGCGCCACGGCTGCTATAGGTTTTGTTGTGCATTGGATAAATATGGAATGGTTAATGTTATTGCTCTCGACGTTTCTAAAGCTTTGGAAAGTTTTTGGCAAGCTGGTCTTCTCCATAAGTTTTTTTCTTACAGTGTATCAGGTAAAATCTTTAGGATTATTGATTCCTTTCTTCCTAATTGTAGTATAAAAGTTGTCCTTAATGGACTGCACTCTTCTTTTTATCCTGTAACTTAAGGTGTTCCTCAAAGTTCTATTCTTGGTTCGATACTCTTTTTAATTTACATTAACGATTTTTCAGATATTCTCTTATCTAATGTGGCATTGTTTACTAATGATTTTACCATTTATTCTTGTCTTGATAAGAAAATAACCCTCTCTGATTGCCTAGAAGGGGCATTTAAGCTTGAAAAGGATCTCACTTCTGTTATAGCATGGGTTTTACGGTGGCTGGTAAACCTTAATTTAGATAAAACCCAATTTTTTTTATCAATCGTTATCGCAATAGTCTAGATCTTTCTATAATTATGAACGGTAATGTATTCAATGAGTCCTTAATTTTCTAGGGTTAACTCTTACTTCCGATCTTTCTTGGAAACTGTAATTAAAAACCAATTAAAGAATTAGCATTTGCTAAGGGTGCATCTCTTTATCGAGCTCGCCACTTTCTTACTCAGGATTCTATTCTTTATCTTTATAAATCTTAAATCCTTCCTTGTATGGATTACTGTTGCCATATCTGGGGTAAATCTACAATAATGTTTTTTCTTTTTAAGACAAGATGCAAAAACGTATTGTAAACATAGTTATACCATCTTTTTCAGACATTATCACATCGTTATTATCTGCAACCATTTTCACACCATTTTATCATTTTCACATAAATTCTATAATGGGTACTGCCTTAATAAGCTAGCGTCTGTTGTCCCGTCTACTAAAATTCATTCTCGTGTCACTCGTCATTCAATTAAGTGTCATCCTTTTACTGTTACTGTTCCTAAGTGCCCTAAATTTCTTACTTGTCTAGTTTTTTTTGTCGAATATCATTTCTTTCGAGATCGCTTCCTTGATCTTGCTTTCCTGATTATAATAATTAACAAAACTTTACGTTGTCTGTCAATCGTTATCTTGCTCTTTAAGCTTTATCTTTTCTCTTCCAGTTACCTCTAACTCTAATAGTGGTTGCTTGCAGCCTTGTTAGAGGCGAAGATGTTGAAAAAAAACAACAACTATAAAATTATAAATAAATAATAATTAATTTAACGTCAACTGAAGATTTAAATCCATGTATCATTACGTTCCAAAAAAAAATTGCTGATACTTTGAATGATTATTTTTAATTTTATTTTTAATATACATCAATGATTTTCACAGTCAACTTACAAACCAATTATTGATATATGCAGATGATTGTAAAGTATTAGCTGAAGTTAACAATGAAACGGATGCACATGCTTTTCAAAATTACATTGCTATTTTATAAAAATAAATGATGCAATTTTGTTTTGTGGTTCCTATTTTAAGTTATTTAAAATTAATACGCCTAAATCTTTTTCCAATTTAGTAATAGTTAATTTTTGCTTTATATATTTTTTAGTCATGAAATACTTATAATTTTTATTTTTGTTATCAATGTTCATCAACATTTGTGGTCTTTAAATTTTTCACGCCCGTCTTCAAATATTCGAGGTTGCAAACATCATTTATTCACCTATAAGATATAATGTAGCGAAATCGTTAGGGATATGTAAGATTTATTACGATTTGCGTAATCAAATTCTGGAACAACTTACCAATTGAAACAATGGAAGTTAAAAATCTCAACTTATATAAAGCTAAACTTACACTTAACCGAGTTCAATTTTCTTGTTTAGTCTGTAAAAGAATTAACATAGCAATAAATCTCAACAGTATTGTATATCATTACTAATATTATTATTATTATATTAATTTATTATAGTATTGATATTATAAAGAAATTATTTTTGTTTTTTTTTATTTGTTTTTTATGTTTGTTTATTTTGTATTGTTTTTAATCATGTAAATAATTAAATAATGAATATAATTATAATCAATTTATATTATATAATAATAATTAAATCGTAAAGTAATTAAAAATTTGTGTGAATTTATGTTATTGCTTATGTTCAAACAAAAAATAATAATTTAAAAAATTTAATAAAGCTTTGTGCTGTAAGAGAAAGATTATAAAAATGGAAAATGGTACAGCAATCTTAAAGGAGATTTTTGTTTTAAACCACGTGGAAGAACAATAGAGAAACAAGAAAAAAAACGAGATGACAAGTGCCATTGCAAAGTCTACGCTCATTTATTTTGTGGAAGATGTTGGTCTTAATTAAAAATTTTATTAGGATCGTAACAAATGAATGCATGTATGAGCCTCTGCCAATACGCACCATTGCATGAAAAATACATGAACTGTACGAAAAGGAGAGAAATATAAAGGCAACACTACTCTAACGCATTCAAACTGTTACCCTCACCGGAGACTGCTGGACATTGCTCGGTAACCATAATTATCTCGGATTTACTGTTGATTACATTAATGATCAAGGAAAACTGCATTCACATGCTTTGACAGTAATGAAGATAAAAAATTTTTTTTGCTGAAATGTGCGTAAAAAATTTTAATCATATTGCACTGCAGTGGCAAATTTCAAACAAAGTCAGCACACTTATCAAAGGGAGTGCAAAAGATAATGCCGTCCCTACAAGATATTTGCCTTTTGAACGCGTCCCTTGCATCGCACACCCAGTCTCGGGTGTTCAGTCACAATATCTATACACAACAGCGCGTTTGACAATGCCCTGGCCAAGTTCAGTAAGCTAATGAGCCATTTAAATACAGTCCAGCAAGTTCTGCAGAATCAGAGAAACAAAAAAAAAAATTCATTGGAAAAAAGAAAGAGTCACTTATGCAAGACATTCCAACCTAATGGAAGTCAATTCTAGGCCTTATAAAAGATATTTGCAGAAACAAACAGTAATTGAGTAACGTATTCACCACGCTACACAAAAATGTTTTATTGCTATGCCAACATCAGCTGAAATGGAAAAATTACAATGTTTGGAAAAACTACTTGAGCACTGCAGGTACATTTTATGTCATATAATTTTCACCGACTGATTTGATTGATTGTGAGAGAGAATTAATATGCCTGTATGTGTGTAAGCATAATTATGAAAACATTTTTTGTGTGCATAAGTGAGTTCAAAATCCTTTAGTGAAATAGATTTGATTTATTTCAAGTATGTGACTGAATTTATGGGCGGAGAAAAAGATGTTTTAAGCTACGAGGTTTGGTCTGCTTTTTGCCGTCTTTCTAGGGTAATGCAGACGATGACCTGGCCTATGTGGTTAAATTCAAGTCTACATTCAGAACATACCTAGAGACACGCAAAGAAATTGCTAACATTGCACATCTAAAGATTGCAACGGCATTGGACCCGAGATTCAAAGACCTCTTGCTAATTGTAATAACTAAGACTCAAAATTATATTATGCAACAACAACAAAAAAAAAGGATTGGGTTTTTTTCCATAAAAGCTACAACAGAATAAAAGACAATAAAAAAGTTATATAAAATTATCAGAAAAAGTTAAAACTAAATTATAGGAAACAACATCCGCAGCTTCATTACGCTACTGCACGTCTAGAAATGAGAATGGGATGCCTTCTCAGCAGGTAAAAAGAAATTGTCAATTTTTTTTTCCTACAATATTGTTTTGACCAAGTTCGGAGTTACCCCGCGTTCGCCATTACCCTACACTCCCTTATACAATCCTTTCTCTTGATCATATAAATAACAAGTTTAAATTAAATATTTTAAATTATTTGGTAAAGTTGTGAATGTTATATTTAAAATGCAATTTTTTAATCATATTTCATTTTGTGAATGCCAGAATCGTATTAAATTTTAACCAAATGTTTATTGCATCTAGTTGTAATATTGGAACTAAACGTTTTACAATATTGTTAGGAGTTTTTGATTTACTGTAAATTTTAGTTTCAAAAATGCATCTTTCATGCGCCATTTTTAATGCGTCATTGTGAAAATTTCAGCTTAGCTTAAATGATGTTTTTTTTAGAACATTTTTTGTTCCATTTGTAAACTAATATGTTGTTAATCATGTGCCAAAAATCATATATGATTTTTGGCACATGATTGTATGCTTTCACTTACTGAGATAGTATGGCCAAGCTGGCGTAAATATATTGGATGTCTACTATTTTCCTTGGTAAACATGGCAGTTAATAAGTTTATTTTGCATTATTAAAATCCTAATATTTAGTTACTTAGCAGGATATTTTTAATTTTTTGTTGAAAAGATTCAACTAATAAAATATTTGTTAAAAGATCTTAAACTCTAAACCAGAATAAATTTTTTTTTTCTTTCTGTAGTCAAAAATTGATATCAAAGAGAAGCACTCTGGCACCCAGAACTAAACGGACTGCCAATCATTCAAAATGCAATGAGTTTTATAGTTTTAACGCCATCACCTGATAATAAGTTTATAAATAATTTGTCACCTATTTTTTATGGTCAAGGATATCAAGATAATATTTTGCATTTATATACTTTGAAATTTCCATCCGCCTAAATTTTTAAAAGGAGCAAGTAAGTTAAGAAGCTTTTGCTTCTTAACTTACTTGCTCCTTTTAAAAGTAAGTTGAGAAGCAACTTTGTACTTGAGAAGCTTGAGAAGTAAGTTGAGAATCACTTTGGTACTATAATTAAATGAAGCATTTGAAAATGAGCCCAAAAATAGTCGAAAATGAATAATATGTTACATAAATAAATATCTATGCCTCGAATGGTTTTGATTTACATTATATATTAGTTAGACTATTTTATTCTGAGTGTGTATGAACACTGATAATGTACATATTTAGATTAAAAATAACCTTTAGCTAAACTGAATTAATAAAGGATAAAAATAATTCTGACTCATTATTTAAATATTCTAAACTAATCTAAATACTCACATTTGTAAAATGATTAACATTAAAAACAAGAACTCACTAAACACAACAAAAAACTGTCAATTAAACAGTTTTTTTTACAAAGTTTGCTGGATCATTATTTCAATCATATTTCAACTGGAAATAATATTATCTATTTTAATCTGTTCACACAACAATAGCGATTTTTATATTCTTACATAAGTTTTAATTAAAAATGTTAAACCTAGTTCTGTGTTTGTAATTTTTTTAAATTTTTTATTAAAACAGTTTTTTATTGTTGGCAATTATTAGGCAACAACATAGCCATGGTGTTTAGGATTTTCCCTGAAAATATTAGTTGGTGTAGGACATTCCCTGAAAACCTTTACTGAGAGATTAGACACTAACAGGAAGCAAATTTATTTTTTTAAAAACACCATTTAACAAATAAAGAAATGGCCTTTTTGATATATATGAAGAAGTTATGAAAAATTAGAAAAAAATCAAAACTGTTGCTGTTTTCTAATTGTTTATGATGTAGCTGTCAAGTGGCTAAGTGTTTTGTTTTAACAGATTATTGATTCAATTTTTCTTTATCCGAATAGGTGTAACTTTTTATGGTATTATATACTTTTGAAATAAATAAACTCTTAAAAGTTATTTGTTAATAAAATAAAAATAGTTGCCATCATAAAACATAAAAAAAGGTAATAATAAAAGATGCAGCATCGTCTGTAAAAAAATTTGTATTTCTTAAATTAGAATTTCCGAAAAAAGCATGCTGTGACCCAGGGATATATTCTTATTTAATAAAAACCCTCTTCTTTTAAAAAAAGCCCTAACAACACCTTAAAGAAACATTAAACAACACATAACACGAGTAAAAATTACACTCTCTAGTGTCAGCGTTATATCAACATAAAAAAGTCATAACAGTAAAATTAAATTTATTCTTAAAAATCAATTTCTTGAAAATTCTTGTTTTACAGCGCAAAAGTTATGTATAAAATGTATATATATATAATAAATGTATGTATAATATATATATATATATATATATATATATATATATATATATATATATATATATATATATATATATATATATATATATATATATATATATATATATATATATATATATATATATATATATATATATATATATATATATATATATATATATGATTTAAAGGATAACATCTTGTGTGAGAGTATATTTATATATTATTTTAAAACATCAAAAATACGATTTCTCTCAACACTTATAATTTTTTTATTATTATAGAAATTTTCGCTGGATTTTAGATACCAGCTTCTTCAGCTTGTTAAATGTTACAGTAATTAATAAAATCGTTATAATTTAAATTAAAACGTTGCTATTGACGTTGCTATTGCTGTTGAATGGCTTCTTTTTCGCTGAAATTTAAAAAATGGCGTCCAAAACTTGGTTTTTACGTATTGACCCTCATCGAGATTAATCCCGCCATTTTTTGCAGAACACATGTTTTTTTGTATTTCTAGGGCTTCCCTAACTTTTCTTTCAAATTTTTTATTTTCTACTTTTAATGTTTGGGAACAAACAAAAACATTAAAAGTAGAAAATAAAAAATTTGAAAGAAAAGTTAGGGAAGCCCTAGAAATACAAAAAAACATGTGTTCTGCAAAAAATGGTGGGATTAATCTCGATGAGGGTCAATACGTAAAAACTAAGTTTTGGACGCCATTTTTTAAATTTCAGCGAAAAAGAAGCCATTCAACAGCTGACGTCAATAGCAACGTTTTAATTTAAATTATAACGATTTTATTAATTACTGTAACATTTAACAAGCTGAAGAAGCTGGTATCTAAAATCCAGCGAAAATTTCTATAATAATAAAAAAATTATAAGTGTTGAAAGAAATCGTATTTTTGATGTTTTAAAATAATATATATATATATATATATATATATATATATATATATATATATATATATATATATATATATATATATATATATATATATATGTATATATATTTATATATATATATAGATATATATATATATATAGATATATATATACATACATATATATATATATATATATATATATATATATATATATATATATATATATATATATATATATATATATATATATATATATATATATATATATATATATATGTATATATATATAAAGAGAGAGAGAGAGAGAGAGAGAGAGAGAGAGAGAGAGAGAGAGAGAGAGAGAAAGAGAGAAAAAGAAAGGGAGAGAAAAACGACAAGTAAAGCAATAATATATAAAAAGCAAATATACATCAAAATATCTCCACTTTTATATATGCAAACAACACCTTTCAATATACATGATGGTAATTATTAAGACCATTTTAATATTAGTTTCCAGGAATCATAACTAAACTTTCGAAAAAACAAACCTTTAGCGTTTCCTAACAAAACAAGTTGTTATTCTTAGAGTAATCAATAAAAAGATTAAAACTAATAACACGATAAAACAAACATACTAGAAATCTTTTTACCTAACCATTGGTTTGATCCAAAAGTGTAAGTTTGATCATAATCACCTTCCATACCTTTTCGCATTGATGCATCAATATAACCAAAAGCTGTATCATAAAATTGTTGGTTCGTCAATGATAACCATTTTTTTTTTTTCTGACAAAACATCATGAATGTTTTCTGGTTTCGATGGATTGCATATAGTTGTTTAGTTATTGAGTGGTGACCGAGAACAGAACCAATACGTACATCTAGCTCTAAAATAAATATCTTACCTTTAAAATATGCAAGCATTTTATCAAGATGATTTGCGCGTGTTTAAAAAAAATAAAGCGTGTTTAAAAATAATTAAAAAAACTGAAAAAAAAAATTGTGTTTAAATATTCAGACATATAAACGGGTGATATATTTGCCTAAATATTACAACTTCTTGTGGCTGTTAACTATTTAAAATCACGTGCCATTTAGAAAAAAAATTTTAAGTAACAAAAATAGATAATTTAACAACGCCATTTCGGAGGTAAAAGTATTAAAATAGTGCTAATAAAAATTTAAAATTGATCGAAAGTTATTTAAATTTATTCAAATTTGCATTTAAATGTAACACTTTTTGAAAAAAACTTTTTTTTAAAACTCAAATGCCACTCATTAAAGTACCACAAGTCAAAATGTCGGAGAGTTAGTTCTGTCTAGTATATTTTAAATTAGACACATACATTTATAACCAACGTCCTTAATTCGACCTAAAATTTTGGCACTTTCATACATCAAGATGCACCAATTACAGCTCAGAAATTTAAGGTTTAAGTTTATTATCGGAGTAACCCAAAATTGTTAATAATTATAGCAAGTGGGGCATCTGGACACTTCAATTTCATATTTAGAAAAATGTAGATGGTATCACATTTTTAAATAATTGACATTAAATATCTGCTAAAAATCATTTTTTTCATATTTAAAAAAACTAAATATACTGACAGAATAGTAAAGTTAGCATAATAATATAGCATAATAGCAAAAATAACTTTATATTCCAACTTCTAATGCTTTTTTATTTTCATGTTTATACATTAACATCATTAGACTGCTTTAAGTTGCAAAAAAAGTTTAGATACGTTTAAAATTAATTTAGGAACATAATATGTTTCTAAAATAATAAAAGCTTATCTAAACCTTTACTTGCTTAGTAAAATGGAACGTATTAATAGTATATAAGTTATTTAGTAGAATACTAGTATTGCATGCATAGTTGCCTAATAAACTTACATTTAAATAACAATAATATAATAAATACTAAATAAAATATGTTAAAGTTGTTTATACTGATGTATTTTTATTGTCTTTTTGAATTAATTTACAAATGTTTTTAACTGAAGATTTCAATAATGTTTGTGTTTTGATGTACAATTAGTGTATGTTTAATAACTTATTTGAACTGAACACTTCATCAATTCTATTGTTTTTTTCCTTATGTTTGTTGCTGTACAGCAAAACTCCAAACCTGTTTATTACACTTTTCATCTTGGAATGACAAGATTCAGATGTATGCTCGTTAAACTACCTAAGGGAAAGACCGCTCAAATCAACAAATGTTTCCAGATGTGCGGTTACAACATGTACTTTCCAGGTAACCGTGAGTTGTTTATCTAAAAAATCAAAAATTTTACTATAAAATAGTTTATCAACAACTTAGTTTTATAAACAATGTTAAAGAATACAATGGTTACCTCCCTGCAACAGTCTTGCCCCATTTTATAATTTGTGTAAAACTTTTAATTAAAATTGAATAGTTTAGGTCAAATTTATAGGCAAAGAAACAAAGAAGAACCTTATTAAACTTTTTTGTTGTTTCCGAGAGAATATACATTTTAACAGGCATTACAAATTCAAGTTTGTTGCAACTTTAAAGTAACTCTCTCTACGTGTTTCCTTCAAATGTTCATCCATGGTAACCTTTTCGAAAGCATTCAGTGCTCTTGACCCAATCTATAAATCCAGACCAAAAGTGAATTATAAATTCTGCTTTTAAAAATGATAAATTTGTAATGAAAAATAAATTTTAAAAATATTTACAATATACTTATTTATCTATACCTTTTATTGCTTCATTTTTTTCACCGGAGATCCTGCAGACGAATACAGTTCATAGTAATCATTTAAAGATTGAAATGTTCTTAACTCTACAGAAAATAGTTCAGAAGAACCACCACACTATGTGCAGGCATACTTTCCTCCATGAGTCTACAGTTTTATATAATATTTTATTTCATAAATAGATTGTTGGGTAGAAAAAACCTTTTCCTAATATATGTGTTTACGTCATATGTCTTATTATCTTGACATTATTTAAAAACAACATACTAAATTTCCTAGCAATATGTTGATGAACTTCATTTCAAAAGCTAATGAGTGCTTGCATTTATGTAACTTCAATCTTTCCACTTGCCTTGTCATGTTAGAATGATTCTCACTTACCCTTTCACAATAAGCTAAAACAAGTGACGTATTTGCCCCTGACTATGGTCCTATGGAGCTGCTATTTTCTGCCCTGTCCTTGGTTGTATCAAACAGGTTTACTATAATTTCAATAATCCTCCACACATAAATATATCTATATAAATAGACATATGCATATTTGTATATAAATATGGTAAAATAACATTTTCAAAAACATCTTTTCAAAAAGTTGATTATTAAAATATAAATATTAATACCTGTCTCCGTCTCAATCTTTACAAATGTGTTTTGTGGAACCTGCCCTCAATATTTCAATAAAAATTCCAGAAATGTTGTAATATCTTCAATATGTACTGTCTCTCTTCATTGTAGTATAATCGTTATCTTTTTCCTTTTCTTGAAAGTCTAACAATTAAGCGACAATTGTTTGAAAGTAGCTTACTTTTTTCATCCAAGGTTTTCTCTATGTTTGACTCAAACTTTTCACCATTTCTTCTGAAAGTTTTTAACACTTCATTAGACTTAAACTGAAAAGTCCTAAGGTATTTAATAACGCTTCTGCCTCATTGTAAGGAATCTTTCTCTGATCACTTTCTGGATGCTAAGTGAAATGTAATTACTTTTACCACCTAAATATAAGACAACTGTTTATTTTAAGATTAAAAGTTTTTCATAAGATAAACTTTTATTTTAAGAATATATATGATAGCTTTTTTTAGTTACATGTTTTGAGAACGGTTTGAGCTCCAAGACTATGCTCTCGATCAGAAAAATTTTTTTTAAGAAGGGAAGAAGCTAACTGTTCCTTTTTTTTTGTGGAAAATTTAGAAATACTCTCAGAAAGATTTGCGGTAGCCTTAAAAGGAGAACATTTGTGGGGCGTACCTCTACCAATATTACAGAAGAATATTTGGCAAAGTTTGCAGTTATAAGTTAGTTCCTTTTTTCATACTTTTATTTAATAAACTATTTCTTCTTTGACTGAAATCATACACTTTGACTGCATACAATTGAGCGATTTCTAGAGGTTTGCGAACTAGACAAACCAGCATTTTTCCATTTTAGAGAAACTGCCTTTTACCAGCCTTACAGAGATATAAGTTGTTTTTACAACCTTGGCATAATCATGCAGGGTAGGCAAATATTTTTAGTGGAAACTCTGGATAACAGAAAACTTGAACCAGACCTTCCAAATTTTTATTAACTGCATATGTTGTTCTTTTTAACGCAGCAACAGCAGATGATCTTTTGAAAATGTACATGGTCTCTTTTAAAATGATGTTCTCTACTCTCCTTTGAGAGCGGAGGAGCCATAGATTAAATATATTAGGTATGAATAATAATATATGGGTATCTATATCATAATATAGGTATAGGTATCTATATTAAAATAAAAGTAAAAAAGCATATCCAAAAATAATTATTTTTATTACAAATATTATTTTTTGACTAACTTTGAGTATTCTAATTATATTTATGTATAAATGTTAGATTAAAGGTCTTAAAAAGTAGGTATATGAATATTTTGTTTTTATTAAGCTTAAACTTTCTGTCAGTATATTTAGTTTCTAATTTCTCTAAAATATGATACCTCTCAGATTTTTCTAAATATGGAAATGAAGTGTCCAGACGCCCCACTTACTATAATTATTAACATTTTTGTAGAAGTCAGATAGTAAACTTAAACCTTAAATTTCTTAGCTGTTCAGTAGTTTAAAGCAGGTAAAAGGTTTAGAGTTTTTTATTTTTGGTTCTCGGTGAGATGCATTATAAATATGATCATCTTTACTTTCAAATGAACGATGCTCATAAATTTACATGTTTTAGGAGCACTAAATAGACAGTTTGGAGACTCTACAAGAAATAAAATGCATTAATATCAACTGCAGCAAATGAACATTCCGTCAAAAGAGCTTTAGAATTCAAAGTAATAATAGTTATATGTCAGAAATATTTAAAATTACAAACATTAAAATAGTTGTTTTTCGTACAAATAATTGCATAAAAGATTCAGCTATTATAAATCAAAATCCATAGTCAGGGCAGTTCCGAAGTGGTTTTCCATAGCGGGTGTATGTATTTTTTTTCCAACTAGAAAGCCCAAAAAAATAAATAAATAAGGTCCTTAATATTTGCAGTTTGTCAACTATAGTTCAAAACTTGCTCAATGTGCCAACTCAAATGCTAATATGACAGCTTTTTAAGGGTGCGACACCCCAACACCCCCTCCTTCGGGACAGCCCTTTCCATAGTTTACATAGTGGTCTATTAATATGTCTAGCACTTCACCAATAGTGTCAGCTAGGTTTTGTTATAATACTGATATGTGATGTTAATGCATTTTTTTTCTTGCAGAGTACCTTCAAGATATCTCTTTAGTGTTCCCAAAACATATAAATTTATGAATAATTGTAAACATCGCTCATTTGAAAAGTGATACTACCCTTTTAAAAAATCTAGGTTCTAGGTAAAAACTTTTTTTACAAACAAAACTAACTGAAAACAAAAATTTTAAATTTCTAGAGAAATCAGTTTTTTGAAAAATGATTACTCTAGAAATTTAAAGTTTGTATTAATTACAAAACTTAATTGAAAAACTGTGCAAAACTGGCTTCAATAAAAGCAAGAAGTATAATAAAAACTGTTATATTTCTCCTTTATTAAATACAAAATTTCATAGCAATAATGAGATAATATTAAATAATTTTTTTACTATAATTCGGATGTTTCTTTTCTTATTGCTGACCTAGATCTCAGTGAATTCTCAACTCTACATTTAAATATTAGAAGTATTCGAAAAAATTTTGAGAAATTTAAACAATTCTTATTTAGCACCAAACTTAATTTTCTAATTATCTGTCTTACAGAAACGTGGCGTCGTGAAAAGGACATCGAAAATGGTTCTAAATTTCAATTTGATAATTTTAAGGTTATCCATCAAGTTAGAGGCTCTGAAAGAGCAGGTGGAGGAGTATGCATTTTTGTGCATAACTCTGTATTTTTCAAATTACACAAGGATCTTTGTTTTGTAACTAATGATTGTGAATCTTTAACAATTGAGGTTATAAATAATACCCGCAAACATGTACTTGTTAACGTCATTTATAGACCACCTTCTTGCAATATAAAAACATTTCTTAAACAATTTAAAAGTTTAATTACGAACAAAGACATTTGCGGGAAATGCACATACTTTGTTGGACGTGCTTTGTGCAGGTACTTTGTTGCACGTACTTTGTGCACGTACTTTGTGGGCGGTTTTAATGTGACGTGCTGGAATGTGACGCAAATAAAAACGTTAGAAATTTCTCCAATATTGTATATCAAAATAGTTTTATTCCAACTATAAACAAACCAACAAGAGTTACAAAAGATAGCTCTACCTCAATAGATCAAATTATAAGTAACTATTTTACTAACATTAAAATTAAAACTAGAATATTTGTAACAGACATCTCAGACCATTTTCCACTCTTTATAACATCAATAAAATAAAAAATTATAAAAATTTCTGAAGATATAAAAATTATTAAACGAATAATTAATGACGCTTCTATCGTTCATTTTAAAAGTCTTCTATCTTCCACAGACTGGGGAACCAGTTCTGAAAACCAAAAATACTGATATAGCTTATAACAGCTTCAATTAGATATTTCAAAACCACTATAACAAAGCATTTCCAAAAATTATAAAATTTATTAAAGAAAAAACATTTCAAAACCCTTAGATAACACCGGATATCATAAAATCATCCAAAAAAAACAATGCTTCTATGAAAAATTTATTAAAAAAAAACTTTTGAAAATGAGTCAAATTACAAAAATTACAAACGAGTTTTTGAATCCATTGTAAAGTAATCAAAAAAGTCGTATTATACTAACTTATTAATAAAAATTAAAAACAACTCTCAAAAAACATGGCACATAATTAGAGACGTCATAGGTAAAAAAAATTCGTCCAAAAAAACTCATTATAAGTGACTGTGAAATTATTAATGAATCTTTAATTGCTCAGTCGCTTAACCATGCATTTGTTAACTGAGGCGTAAATTTAGCATCAAAAATTCAAGTTAGTAAAATCTGATTTTAAATCGTACCTAATCGCTAATAATACCCTAATGGAAAACAATAAATTAACTGAAAAAGAATTTTCTAATGCTGTCGCTTTTGTGGGCACAAGTACGTTTTTCAAACATTTTGTAAACGTTTTATGGTCGCTTGAAGGACTTTTGTATAAGTAAAACGTTCAGAAAACGTTTTACTAGGTTTTTTTCTATCATATAGTTTCGTATTTTACAGGACCTTTAAAAAACGTTTAGAAAACAGTTTTTCCTAACAAAAACGGCGCAATGCGCATGTCCAAATTTATTTAAATAAGGTGTGTTTTCAAGTTTAGCTACAAATTCATACAGTTAAAAAGAAACTTTTTAAAAATAAATTATACATTCATTAGTTCAATGATAACTCTTACAAAGATATATGGCCTTTTATAAATACTGTATGTATATATATATATATATATATATATATATATATATATGTATATATATATATATATATATATATATATATATATACATACATATATATATATATGTATATATATATATATATATATATATATATATATATATATATATATATATATATATATATATATATATATATATATATATATATATATATATATATATATATATATATATATATATATATATATATGTATATATATACATACATATATATATATATATATATATATATATATATATGTATGTATATATATATATATATATATATATATATATATATATATATATATATATATATATATATATATATATATATATATATATATATATATATATATACTCTTGCATGGTAGTGAAAAAGAGTTTCCCATAAACTGTAGTTTTAAAGAGCGCGTTAATAAACCAGACCAGAAAAAGTTTAAAAAATTAAATTTTTTTTTTTTTTTTAATGATAGACTGCCTGCCCAAACCAAACCCTCAGTTGATGTAGCAGCACTCCCTTGCGAGTCAGGCTATAAGATAGTCGATGTATCAACATTTACGCATGTTTTAAAAATGTTTTTTAATAAAACAAAAACAAAAACACCACTAATAAAAAAAAAATTTCTAGTCGTTATAATTGCGGTTTTTTAAAAAAACAAAATTTAATGTACTTCCGCATAAATTTAATTGCTTTGACATTTCGACGACAATCAAAAACAGCTTAAGAGACGAGGTAATTAAAATTGTAGTCGAAAGAGACTTTTTTTTACATTAAACGACTCTTCTGAATACACTATAAGGATATATATATATATATATATATATATATATATATATATATATATATATATATATATATATATATATATATATATATATATATATATACATATATATATATATGTATGTATATATATATATATATATATATATATATATATATATACATATATATATATATATATATATATATATATATATATATATATATATATATATATATATATATATATATATATACATACATATATATATATATATGTATATATATATATATATATATATATATACTGTATTTTGTATACCCTAACATTTTTTTTTCACAAATTTGTAACCAGTGTCGTTGGCTCCGTTTGTTAAAGTCTAGAGGTTGTGACGCCAAAAATGTTTACTCGTTATTCAATAAACTCTCGTTCTTTTTCTTGTCACTCTCTCTATGTAATATTACTCTAAGTACTCCAAAAACTATTAGTCGTCATAAAAAACTCTTATTTTTTCCTCGTTTTTTCATCTGTTCTTTGGAATTCGCTTTCTTTATCTAGCCTTCTGGTTTAATATAATTTGCAATTTTTTAAGTCGTCTGCCAATCATTATCTAACTCTATAAACTTTAACTTTTCTCTTCAAGTAACTTCCAACTTTAATAGTAGTTGCTTGCAAATTATTTGAAAGTAAAAACGTAGAAAAAAAATTATAAAACCGCGGGACCGCGGGACTGCGGGATAAAAAAAAATTATAAAACCGCGGGATAAAAAAACATCAATTTTGGGATCTCGTTTTATACTTAATTAAAATAACATTAATTTACTTAATTAAAGAACAGCTAAATATCTACAACTTTGAGCATCAAAATAGCAGTTCTAAATAATTATTCGTATTTTCATTATTACTCTTTTTCTGTAAAATACAGAAAGACTAATTTTTATGTGTGTATATTGTAGAATGAGATAAGTAAATTGAGAATTCAATGCATCCAAGAATACCGCTATTTTTGATAAAGTTATTGAAATTGAGAGAATATGTTTTAAAAAAGCAGTGTTGTATTGATTTTCAAGTTAGTTTATGAAATTTAAAGAAATTTTCGCAATTTTTACAAGGAGAGGAAGTATAACTTCAACTATAATAAATTCTTTATTAATTTGTGTATACTTAATTGTAAAAACTTTTCCTAAACTTCTCAAAGTGGGCTTGAGGACGTCATAGTACATCAACATAACCCAACATTATTTTGAAGCACCATAGAGAGGGTAACTTAATCATATATAAAAAATATTCTCGGATGTTCAGAAACGATGATTTTAAATGCCATAAATTATAAAGCAAAAATTGAAAAACGAGGTGAAAAACGTAAGACTATCGCACAAGAAGACCAAAGAGTTGAAAGATATGTTAAAAGCAAATCATTTTCACCTGCCGAGCAAGTCAAAGATGATTCTGAACTACATGTAAGTGACATAACTGTTCGTAGGCGCTTAAGAAATAACAGTTTATATGCATACAGTCAACGAAAGGTTCCTTTGTTGATAAAAAAACATACCGCTAAATGTTTACAGTACCAATAAATGTTTGCGCGACATTTTATAGACCGATGAATTAAAAATTGTTCTTTATGGAGTTAAAGGTTCAAGACAATATGTAAGACGTTCAGCTAATACAGAATTTCAGAAAATATTTACCATTAAGTCTGTGAAACATGGTGGAGCCAAAGTCATGCTATGGTGCTGCTTCTCAAATGGTGTCGGCCCTATTTATAAGAATAATAGTATTATGGACCAACATATATGTTGACATCCTCAGTATATCATGACGTACTATGCTGTTGAAGATATGGCACTAAAATGGGTCTTCCAACAAGACAACGACTCGAAACACACTAGTCGTAAAGCAAAGGAGTGGTTTCAGGTCAATAGGGTTGAGGTTAAGGAGTGGCCTGCTCAGTCACTCAACCTAAACCCCTTTGAAAACTTATAAGGAGACGTTTAAAAAGCAGTTTCTGCTGCTAATTCAACAAATACTCAGCATTTATGAATAGTTATTCAACAAGCATGGTACACAATACGAAGCCATTTTTCAAAACCAAGGTTTTACAACAAAATACTAAAAGTAAATATTACCATATTTTTTTATTTATTTTATTTTTATTCATTTGAATTTTCATGCTATATTTTTTTATACAATGTTCTCATATTGTTGCAAAGATATTATTGGGTCAGCCACAGCCACAGCCACAAATAGTTATTAGGATTAAACCAAAGTAGCGTCCGTTATTGACAAACTTTGCGTACAGAAGTACTATTCAAGCGCTGAGCTGGCGGTGGCAGGATTTGAGTTGATATCGTGCAACGGTCCGAGTTTTAACTTTTCGTTTGACGCTCTAACCAACTGAGCTATAGTGCCACAATATCATATTATACTTATTTTTAAGTTTTTAATGTTAAAACTTTTTTGATGTTTAATTCTAGAAAAATGTTTTTTTCATTTTAGAATCAACTGACGCTCTTACTAGATCAGGATCGGAAGAGTTTAATTGTTCCTAAAACTCTATTAGAAGTTTATGACATTTATATAAAGAAGGCTCTGTAATTATTTTTCAGATATTTCAGAAGTCCACTCATATCAGTTCGGCGTTTATGCATACGATCCATCAATAATAATTTGCGTATTTTTCAATGATCGGCTCATAGTTCATTTATTTCATTTTTGGTTTTATATTTTTATGATTGTAGCCCAGTAAATCTTTCAAAATTTTCTCATTTTCTGATGAATCACAGTCAGAAAATTTCTTTTCAAATTCTAACTGATTTGCATTAAACTCTCTCCTTTTATAAAGATTCCAATTTACAATTACAGCAAGTTGTATACAATAGACAAAATATAACTTTTAACTTTATTCCCACTTTATTCACAATACTAGCTCCGTCGATCATTATAGTCACAATGTCGTTGTGTAAATCAAGGTTATGGTATTTAGGTTTTTTTCTATTAGTTTAATGTATTTTTCTGACGACATGGAAACTGTTATTCACTCTGAACCTAAACTCCAGAAGTGAGAATTTTGTCCATGAACTTTAATACTTTCCTAGCAACAATTGCAAAGTTACGTCCATTTGTCAAAAGAAAAAGAAAATATTTCTCCTACTCTAAATTCATTTTTTAACCACGTAAACCATTTAAAGAGCAAATCAGGTTAAATAAGAGCTCGTCAGACGCCGTTAGAGAGACAAGTGTTGCATGAAATGTTTAATCTTCCATTTCATAAATGGAAAAAATGTCCTTAAAAGTATTCTAGTAGAGGTTTAATTTTCCTTTTCGGTGGTTTATCTTTTCTTTTCGTGGATATGCTTTCTTTAATAATATTATAATGGGTTGGACTTTTGACCTTCACATTATGGACTGACAACATGCATATATGAAATCCTTTTGTTGAATTACTACCGTTTTTAAAAATCTTTTTGCAGTCTGACAAATTACCCATCACTGTCTAGCCTTTCCCATTATGTAAAAAATATTTCCAAAAATTTTACTTTTAATTGTAACTAGTTACTAGTTACAGAACAAAACAGAATTAGTAACCAACATGATATGTTGCAAAAAATTTCACTTTTTTTCTTCTCCAAATCAAACCTTCTCGATTTTCTCTCTTTTGCACAACTAAAAATACAATTATTTTCTGCAGTTTTAAACTCTTTTTAAACTATTTTATTGAGACGTATAAGTTGTTATTAATTATATATATTTTTTCATAATGCTTTCTTTTTTAAAATTTTATTGGAAATTCCGAGTTTGATATTTGGTATTCCAGAAATTTCGGGATTATAAAAAAGACTGGAATCCCTGAGTATCAGGATCTCGTGATTGCAATTGATAAACTCTTTCTAACTTTGGAAAATTCTGGTCACTGATAATTAAATAGAGTTAAATTAATTTTTTAATTTAACTCTATTTAACACATTTTTTTGTTTTCAAACCCATTTCAGTATGCACCATTGTATATGGTGCGACGTCAAATCCAATTGACTTGCTAAATCTGGAAACTTGCAAACCTCGAGTCTTTTCAGCAATCTGGCTAAGTTGTCATGCAAAGTTGTATGGTAATATCATTTGAAAGCCAATCATCAGTGGGCCTGAAAATATTATGATTCTGCAAATAATCCCACTAATAGAATTGCATCTCCCTAAAGTAGTTGTCATTTGTCTTTCCAAAATACTTAAAACTGCATAGATAGAAGCTGATTAGTGGCCAACTGACCTCCACATTCAACTGAGCCCGTTTCATGCGGGTCAGGTTAAAGGAAATGAATGAAGCATAATAATTTTATAATAATATGTATTGTAATAATATTTTACGATGTTTATCAGAAAATATATATATATATATATATATATATATATATATATATATATATATATATATATATATATATACATATATATATATATATATATATATATATATATATATATATATATATATATATATATATATATATATATATATATATATATATAAGTTTTTTAAAATGGCGGATGTGCTCCAGAAACCTGCTGATACAAACTCGGTTCCCAAAATTCTTCACATAATTAAAACGTTGTAAAAGCTTGCTTTGGATTTACCTTTCTATTTAAAAAATTTTTAATTTAAAATAACATCTCTTTTTAATAGTCTACAAAACATTTCACTTACTTAGTTTGGCCACCTTTAGCCAAATTTAGCGCACTAAAACGGTTAGCACTAGACAAAATTAAACAATGAAAAAGTTTTTTGTTTTTTTCATTATGGAACCACACCTGACCAATCTTTAAATCAATTTGATTTTTATCGTAATGATACAATATGGATTTCATATTTCAGTTGTTTCTATAAGTTTTCAATTAAATTGATGTCTGGAGAATTTCCAAGCCAATTAAATACTTTTCTTAAACTTTTTGCTAACCACTCCAATTTTTTTCCAGCGTGGCATAGGGTTCTCTATTACCGAACCACTCCCTGGCTTGAGCAACTTTTTAGTACTAGTTGTGGTCTATGTCTCAACTCAACTTTGTGTAGTTTTGTTCCGTACCCAGGTATGGCTACCTAGACTAGATCTCTGTTGAAAATTTTACAGTTTTTATCAAGTAGTCAAGTTTAAACTCTTTACATGACCTTTTTCGAATTGTCTGGACTGACAAGCGGTCATCTAAGACTGCAATTCTGAACTTATCTAAGACTGCAGTTCAAGACTCAATCATAAATTTTTTTCTTATTTCTAGCCTTCCTATTTTTTCAAAAATATTAGAAAAAATCATCTTTAAAAAGACATGCAACTACCTGATTTTAAATAATTTACTATATAAAAATCAATTTGGCTTTAAAAAAATAGTTCAACTGAACAAACCATTAATCAGTTTACACGCAAAGTTTCTAACTCTTTTGCTAAATCACAATATACACTTGGTGTTTTTGTTGATTTATCAAAGGCTTTTAATGCGTTTTGTCGATTTATCAAAGGCTTTTTACAGAAAAATCATAATATCTTATTTAAAAAATTTGAGTGCTACGGAATAACTCGTAAATTGGTCAAATAGTATAAAAGCCACTTGTCATATAGGAAGCTATTCGTCTACCACGAAGAAGAATTGTTTCCTATTGATCTTCAAAATAAAACACTATTTGAAGTATAATGTGGTGTTCCACAGAATTCTATCCTTCGTCCAATTTAATTTTTAGTATACATCAACAATCTAAATAAGGCCTCAAAACTTATAAGCACCGTGTTTGCAGATACGATACGAATATATTTTTATCAAACAAAAACAATAAAAAACCTTTTTTTAAATATGAATGAAGAACTTATACAAATTTCTACTTAGTTAAATACTTTACTGGTTAAAGTGATATTTTGATCCAAAAATAATAAAAGTAACTTCATTATAAATAGAGTTGTTGAGAGCTGGAACATAACTCCATTAATTTTATACCACGTAATGACCTCAGTGTGAATGAAAAAGATTACGAGTCATTGTGCATTGAAATAATTAACCAAAATTCTAAAAACAAAACTTTTAATGTTATTTATAAAGAACCAGCGGGTAATTTAAAAAATTTTAAAGCTTGCTTACGTAATTTTTCAACAAAAGTTAATAAAAAACAAAAGCATGTTTACACTTGGTCGGTGACCTGAATATTAATCGGTTGAACTATGCGTCAAATAACAGCGTTAAATGTTTTGTAAATACTCTTTTACAAAATAATTTTATTCCAACAATAACAAAGCCATCAAAAATCACAACAGTTCCTCTACCCTACTGGATAACATAATTACTAATAATTTTTCTAATAACTGCTTTAGTACAGGTATAATAAAGACTGACTTGACAGACCATTTCTCCACATTTATCATAACAAAAAGCATAACCCCTGATAATATTCCCATAAAACATATTATTTTCAAACGACAGATTAATGAAAACTCCATACAACAATTTCGCAACCTTCTAATTAACTTCGTTAAATGGGAGCTTGTTCTCCAATCACGTGATGCTAACAATGCTTATGAATTTTTTTAGCTCAATTTTGTAAACAATACAATAAAGCGTTCCCTGTAAAAAAGTTTTATATAAACTCAAAATCACTTCTATCGCCTTGGATAAAAAAAGATTTACTAAAATCGTCAAGAAAAAAATAAAAACTTTATAAAAAATTAAAAAAATATATATATATTCAAATGAAGCAAAATATAAAAACTATAAAAATATATTTGAAAAAATCAAAAAATACTCTAAAAAATTATATTATACAAAATTGCTAGAAAAAGCAAATAGAAATACTCAACAAACTTGGAATAATATTAAAGAAATAATTGGACAAAACAAATATAAAAATAACACTCTGCCAAAAAAACTTTTAATTGACGATGAATCAATTTATGATAAAGCACTAATAGGTGAAGAATTTAACAGTTTTTTCATTAATGTTAGCTCTAATTTAGCACGAGGTATTCCTCCAACTTCTTTTACATTTGGTTCTTATCTAACAAATTCTAATAAAAAAATGAATGAGTCAAAGCTAGATATATGTGAGTTGCCGACTGCATTACTAAGCTTAAAAAGTAACAAAAGTGCAGGATCGGATAAAATTAGCGTTAATATATTAAAATTAGTCTATGATATAATTGAACTATCTTTGTTTCCTATCTTTAATCAGTCACTTAAATCAGGTAAAGTTCCGGAAAATTTGAAAATTGCTAGAGTGACTCCAGCATTTAAGTCTGGAGATGAGTCTGACCCTTCTAATTACAGACCTATATCTGTTTTATCTTGTTTCTCAAAATTGCTTGAACGCATAATGTACAACAGGCTGTATAATCATTTAACTGAAAACAACATGTTATATAGTAAGCATTTTGGTTTCAAAAAAATACATTCAACAGATCACGCAATAGTAGAGTTAGTTAATCACTTATCTAACGCATTTAAAGGAGACTATTTTACGTTAGGAGTTTTCATTGATCTGCCCAAAGCTTTTAATACGGTAAATCATTCCATTTTAATAAAAAAAAAAAAGAATATTACGGAATAAAGGAGACAAACTTACATTAGTTTAAAAATTACCTTTCGAACAGAAAACAATACGTACAATTTGAAAATTTAGAAACGACCAAAAAAACTATAACTTGCGGAGTCCCACAGGGTTCTATACTAAGACCTTTATTTTTCTTACTATACATAAATGATTTGTCTTCAACGCCAAACCTATTAAATTTTATTTTATTCGCAGATGACTCGAATCTTTTTTATTCTCACAAAAATATTGAAACACTTTTTACAGTAGTAAATGAATAACTAAATAAAGTAAATGAATGGTTTAAATGCAACAAATTGTCTTTGAATGTTCAAAAAATAAATTTTCTCTTTTCGACAAACTAAACAAAACAAAAAAATTACCGCTTATTCTGCCCAATCTCTTAATAATACTCTCAAAAAACATTGGAATGATCTATAGAGTTAGGCCAATTTTAAGTTTTAAGTCCTTAAAAAATTTATATATTCTTTTTATACATAGTTACTTAACTTACGGCAACATCATATGGGCAAGTACTAACTGCACTAAGCTAAAAAAACTTTATAGCAAACAAAAACATGCTTTTAGAATCATATTTGGAGTTTGTAGAGCGATTCCTTGTGAACCTCTTTTACGTTTAATTAGTGCCTTGAATATTTTCAAACTTAATATCCATCTTGTTCTACAGTTCATGTATAAAATAAAATATGGACTGTCCCCAATAATCTTTGAAACTTATTTTAAAGAAATACACCATAAATATGCTACAAGGTTTTCCGCAAACCACTTTGCTATTTCAAAATCTCATTCTAAACAGAATTCTAATTCAATTCAGAATCGCGGACCACTTTTGTGGAAAAGATTCCCAAACATTGTTTCCGAAAAGAAAACTTTTCTGCATCATTTCAAAACTGATTCAAAACAGTTTTCAACAAACACAGATTTTGATTTATTTTATTATAAGTCTTTCTTTTAAAATAGATCAGATTTATCATTTATAAATAAAAACAAGGTAACTGTTCCTTGTAATCATTAAAAAAAAAAAGTTAAAAATTTATTGACAATAACCATTATCATTAATCACATTTTCTCGCTTTTTATTTTTTGTGTGTATAGATTTATACTCATGTATGTGTATATTTGTACTTATTTATGTGTGTATGTGTATGTGTGTATATGTATATATATGTATGAGTATATGTATATATATAAATATATTATATATATATATATATATATATATATATATATATATATATATATATATATATATATATATATATATATATATATATATATATATATATATATATATATATATATATGTATGTGTGTATGTGTGTATGTGTATATGTATGTGTCTATATGTGTATGCGCGTATGTGTGTATATGTATGAATATATATGTATTTATGTATGTGTGTTTTTATGTGTTCATATATATAGGTATATGTTCGCTTATATGTGTAAGTGTGCAAATGTGAATATAAATTTATATATATTCATTTTTACTTTTATTTTGTCTATTTATGATATTATGTATTAAACGATATCTTATTTTATTTTTTGAATTCTTGTAAATATTTATTCAATTTTTCTTATATACCATATATTCTTCAATAACTTTGTAAAAAAATTATAAATTGTAACACGGTGCTCGGTGATAAGGCAAATTAATGCCTTCTTTTTACTCCGGCCATTAACTTAAATGTAAATTTTTGTAAATTGTAATACTTATTAAACGCCAAAAAGATATAAAAAAAAAAAAAAAAAAAAAAAAAAACACATAATCTTGATGAATACAACTAACAGAAGAGTATAAAAGTGTTTGTAGCTTTCAAAAATCTTTCTAAATTTGCAAACACGAAAAAAATATATTTATAAACTAACATTCTTTTTCGTATTTTGTAAAAGTGTAGATATTTTTGTTTTTGAACTCGATTTTTCTATATCATGGCAACATTATCAGAAATTAAAAAAATGTTTAAAGAAATGTTCATGGACTTCAAAAAAAAAAATGCAAAATCAAACCGAAGCATTACTCAAACAACAAGAAAAAAACGTATTAGATATTATAAGCGGAAATACGAAAATAATTAACAATCGACTGGATAAAATTGAAAACATTCTAAATGAAAACGTAAGTAAAATTAAAATACTCGAGAAAGATGTTGCAGATGTTAAATTAAGTTTAAATTTTCAAGAAAACCTTATTGATCAAAAAGTTGCGGCTTGCCACAACAGCTTTGAAAAGGAATTAACTTGTTTACAACTCTTAAAGAATCAACAAAGAAACGTTGAAGATAGAACAAGAAGAGATAACTTAAGAATAGATGGGTTACCGGAAAATGATAAAGAAATTTGGTCACAAACGGAAGAAAAAGTAAAAATATTTCTTGAAAAAAATCTAGGTTTGTTGGGAATCGACATTGAACGTGCACGACATTGATCCTGACGTAAACATTCTTGACAATTATTCATTAGAAACTAACTATTTTAAAGTTCATGAGGTTACAAGTATTTTAAATAAATCACTACATTACATATCATTACTAAATATAAATATTAGAAGCATGAGCAAAAATTTTGAAAATCTAAAATTAATGCTAAATAATATAAGTATTAAATTCAGTATAATCTGTCTTACAGAAACCTGGTGTCAGAGTGAAGATATGAGTAACTCTAATTTGCATTTAACAGATTACAAGTCTGTTCACCAACCAAGAAAAAACGGTATTGGCGGAGGCGTATGCATATTTATTCACAACTCGTTGACGTATAAAAAAGTAGATAATCTAAGTGTGAATAACTCAAATTGCTAATCATTAACTATAGAGATAATAAACCAAAAAGAAAAAATTTCGTTTATAACAGTTTTATATCAACCACCTAATGGCAGTTACAATCAATTTGAAAATGACTTAAGGCGAATATTAACTCAAACCTCTAAAAAACATCTATACTTACTCGGAGACTTTAATTTAAACTTGATAAATTTAAACACTGATAACCACGTCAAAAATTTCATAAATACTCTTTCTCAATTTAGTGCTTACCCCATGATTAACAAACCGACGCGTGTAACTCGAAAAACATCATCTATCATTGACAATATTATCACTAATAATTATAGTAACTCGATAACCAACAGTGGTATAATAAAAACGGATATCAGTGACCATTTCCCTGTTTTTTTAACTACAAATACTAAATGCTGTATAAATAAAAAACCCATAACAGTATACATAAGGCATGTAAACAAAGGCTCGATTGCGATTTTTAGACAGCTTTTGCGTGAAATCAATTGGGAGTTATTGAATGATTGCAATGACACATGTAGCGCATACGATTTCTTTATCCGCGTCTTTACAAGGCAATATGAAAAGGCTTTTCCTAAAGTTCAGAAAACTATAAAATCCAAAAGTGTGCATAGCCCGTGTATGACTAAAGGTCTTTTAAGATCATCAAAAAAAAAAAAAAGCTTTACGAAAAATATTTAAAAAACAAAAACTTCAAAATAGTAATATAAAATGGCTCGAGTCTTATTTACAAAATTGTAAACAATGTGTGACGTATGATTTAACTTATACGCAGTTAGAAGTTATTAGTTGTGGTGTCCCTCAGGGCTCAATACTTGGTCCTCTGTTGTTTCTCTTATATATTAATGACATCCACTTATCCTCAAAATTCCTTAATTTTATTCTTTTTGCTGATGATACTAATATTTTCTTTTCGGGGTCTAATTTAAAATTTGTTTTTTCTACTGTAAACACAGAGCTAATTAATCTCAATGAATGGTTTAAAGCCAATAAACTGTCCGTAAACATTGATAAAACTAAATACATTCTGTTCACAAAACCTTCGAAAACTGATAACATACCCCTGAAACTTCCTGATTTATTTATAAACAACATTAAAGTAAAAAGAGTTCATTCAAAGAAAATCCTAGGTATAATATTTGACGATCATTTAAACTGGAAAATTCATATCCAATTTGTGGAAAACAACGTTTTAAAAGCTCTTGGGATCCTTTTCAAAACGAAGCACCTTTTGAATATAATGTGCTTGAAAAGCTTGTATTTTTCATTTATTCATAGTCACATTAGTTATTGCAATATAGCGTGGGCAAGTAATTATTCATCCTCTTTAAAAAAAATTAATACCAAACAAAAACAAGCGAGCCGGTTAATTTTGAATGCAGGTAGATATGCATGCGCCGAGCCTTTACTTAAAAAAATTAATGTTTTAAATATTTATAAACTAAACATCTATCAAAATCTGTTATTTATGTTTAAAATTTATAACAACATGCTTCCAACATATTTTCAGCCTCATTTCACCTTAATTAATCACAAATACTCTACAAGATATTCCATTAGCAATTTTCTCATACCTACAACATCCCTTAGAAAAACAGACTTCTCAATAACATGTCGAGGACCACGTTTGTGGAACTATTTCCTGAATAGAGACATGGAAAACATGACTTCAATTAAACTATTTAAAAGAGCCGTTAAACTATACTTATTAGATTTAAATAATAAAAACATTCTTTTGTATTTTTAAAAAAACATTTATATATTGATTTGTTAACACGTATATATGCTTGTGGCCTATGTATATTTTGTGAACTGCGATGTGTTGTATTATGTACAAAACTTGCAATATTTATAAAACTTATACAACGTATATTTTGAGAAGTTAATACGTAAAACTTAATATTTTCACGAACTTAGGAGCAGGGTGATAAGACACATTGTCTTCTGCTTGCTCCTGTCAGAATATAAATATTTAATTTTTAATTTTTACAAAAAACATTGTAAAATGATTGTTTATTGACGAAATATATATATATATATATATATATATATATATATATATATATATATATATATATATATATATATATATATATATATATATATATATAATAAATAATAGTAGAGGAAACTGCAAATGTAATTACTGAAAAAAGGAATGGGATTTCTAGTCAGTTACAAAAATGTTTAACTGATATTAAAAAAAAACTGGAAGAAACACAATTCATCGGATGTCAACATTATGTTCTTGAACAAGCCCTTTATGTAGTAATAGATAAAGAACTTTTGATAACAATATGTCGTCAGATATCAGAGAGCTGTTAATCATGGAACTTGTAAAGAACTACGAAACGGTCAGGACAAGTTTCAACAATTGTAAAAAAATGATTACTGAAATAGCAGGATGACGTCATGGTAACAATTTTTTTTTTTAATATAAATAGGGTATTTTGCTTTTTTGAAGAGTCTGGAGTATTTAATTAAATGAAGCTTGAGAAAATACCTAAATTAAATAAAGCAAGATTTCTAAGCAATACTAGCCTTTTTAATATTAATGCTTCTATCAGAGAGAAGGGACTCACTACTTGACATTGCAGATTCATCTGTATGGGCAGATGGGCGGATCATTGGTTTACTGACCAAATGTGCAACGTAGTTGGTTTATTGAACAAATGTACAATGCTATCAAAATAGCTTCCGATAATCAGCTTACGCAGTCACAAAAAACAGATAAACTCAGTAAAAGCTAAATATTTTTAATATACTTTGTTTTAATTTTCAAGTGTAAAACCAACGAATCTCCAGTTTCTTTTCATAGTCTATATATCTTAAAAGATTAAATTAAATATAACTTAAGAAATGATAATCTAATTCGGCAACCTTTATCTTTAACTAATTTTGGAAAGTCATGTATTTCATATCGAGGACCTTTTCTTTGGAACAAAAGAGTTTGATTTTTCCCATGTATGATATTATCTTTCATTCAAGAAAAAACTAAAAGAAATTGTTTTATTTTTTGAAGACATGTTTTTATATTATTAAATTCTTGTAAAAATGAATATGAAGTTTATTACATAAGTTAATATATAAGTATTATATCTGATCCACAACTTATGTGTTTATGAAAACAGTACTTTTTAAAATATTTTTGTATTTGTATATAAGAGTATCAAAAATTTCTTTATTCCAATTTTATTTATAGATTATGACGAAGTTAACGTTCTCGCTAGTGATTACTAATTTTTACTACAACATTGTTTTGTTTTTTTGATTTAATACTTCATGCTAAATGTACTTATTGTATAAATTATATTCAATATTCAAGGAAAGAACAAAAAAAAAAAAAAAAAAAAAATAAAATATTTAGTCTGACAAAGCATAATAGTTGTATATTACGCTTTAATTTGCCTGAATACTACACAACATTTTTTCGATATAACTCTAGCTTTTCGTACTCGTGGAACTGTTATTTAAGTCTCTAAAATTTATTTAATTATAAAATTTAATTTTATATATTTATTTTTGAGACTTGAAATCTAACAATGAACTGTTAAACGCCTAATAAATACATAACTATAGTCCATTAAAAAAAATTAGAATTCGAAAAAAACGCGACAATTAAATGGTTTAAAATTTTACCCATACGCGTATATAAATCTAACTTTTAATTTGTGGTTGAATTTTTTATATAAGATTCAAAGATACATAACGCATTACATTAAATATATAATATCTATTACAAAGCTCATAAATATATAATGTAATATATAATACAGTGTTAAATTTTTATAGAATAACTTAACATGCTCTTAAAGTTTAAATTAAGTTTTTACATATGTAAAATTGAGTAAATGAAAATGTTAAAAATATACCGAACCATGAATTTCCTTCATCTTTTGAAAAATAACATGCCACTTGTGTACTAAATTTAAAATTTAAAACTTTAGCATTTATAGTTCGATGAGGAAAAATTATTATTATATTAGCAGCCGTGGCGCAGTAGTTGCGCAATTGCCTCAGAAATAAAGGATTTGTGGTTCAAACCACACCTCTGGGCAAGTTTCAGAACATCGTTTGGGAAGGAGGCATTAACTTCCTATTAAATACTCATTTGCGGTGCTTTCTGATAAGAACGTAAGCACTTTTTGGGTCACCTAAAAAAATGTATAATAATGAAAAAAAATTGCAGCTCAAAACTATTGAGTGTTCCATTATTAAGCTGTAAACAATTAAGTTTAAAAAAAAAAAGTACTTTATTAAAAAAAATTTAGCAAAATGTAGTGAAAAAAATTTGTCTTAAACAGATAAAATGTATTATTCCAAAAACTTAATACGCTAGACTTGTTACCT
>NC_061165.1:3389156-3419156 GCF_022113875.1 Hydra vulgaris | reverse complement strand
AACTTTAAAAAAAACAAAGATATAACATCATTACCATTAATGTAATTATTAACTTATAAATAGCATTTACAAGCTTATATTTTATTCAATAGTATCTTTTTTTAAAAATATTGGATTTCATGATAAATTAAAATTTAAAAATTTTTTACAAATAAAAACTCAATACAAAAATAATTGCAGCTTTTTTTGATAAGTAAATTTCAGACATGAAGCAAATTTTAAACTTGGGTGCGTTTATGCTTCTACCAAATAAGGATGTTTTGCAAAAATTGCGATGGATAGAGCCTAGAAACAAAAAAAAACTTGTGCACAAACCTTCTCTACCCCAATATGACAGCAATAAGTTACTAAGTTTTAGGCTATTTTTAAGTAAGCTTATTTGTATTTTCAAATTGTATTTAATAATATTTAGTGTTCGAGTTATAAGAATGCAGATTGCATTATTTCTTTTATTATCACTTTTTAACGAGGGGTAAAACTATATATGGTCATAACTAAACTGTTACTTTTTAATAATTAACACATATTATGCATCTTATATATATACCGTCACATTAGAGTTATAGGGTTCTATCTGCCTTTTTTTATGTTGTAAGAACTTAACTTTCAATATTTATTTAATACCTGTTTTACAGCTGTTATTCATTATAATTATAAATTATAAGTTGTTTATGTTATCTATATTTCATTATTTAACATATTTTATATTAAAACTAGACATGTTATAAAATTTTGAGTGTATAGGAAAAGTCACAGTAAACGGATAAGACTTAATTGAATGACGACTATCACGTGAATGAATTTTAGTTGATGATATAAGAGATGCAGCTCTTTAGATCAGCGCCCATATAGTATTTGTAAAAAAGCATAAGAGGATCAACATTAAGATAATGTGACAGTGCCAGAGCAAAAGCAGCTCAAACTATGTTTGCAATGTGTTTTTGCACCTTGTCTAAAAGAAAAAGGGTATCATTCGAAGGTCCGCCCCAGATATGGCAACAGTATTCCATACAAGGACGGATTTTAGACTTATAGAGATAAAGAATAGAATTCGCAGTATAAAAAGTATTGTGCACAATAAAAAGATGCAACTTTAACAAACGCCAACTTTGAAATCAATTTAATATATAGTTTTCTAGAAAGATCGGAAGTAACAGTTAATCCTAGAAGATGAAGGGTAAATTACTCATCGAGTACATTACTGTTCATAAGTAGATCTAAATTATTGCAATAACAATTATCAGGAAAAATATTTATCTGAGTTAAAGTTCACTAGCCACTAATAGCCCCAAGCTGTAGAAGAAATGAGATTCTTCTTAAACTCAAATGCTCTCTCCAAACAATCAGTAACTGTTGACTTTTTGTAAAACCAAAAATAGTTAATAGTATTATCAATGTACAATGCCATCATAGAAAAGAGAATTTTTAAAAGATTGTTAAAGTAAATTAAAAAAAATATATAAATGTAAGGATAAAACTTTGAGGAAATCATGAAGTTTAAGGATATAAACCAGAGTGAAATCTATTGAGGGCAACTTGTATACTACATTTGGAATGGAAGGATTCAATAACTTTGAAGATGTTACCTAATACACCAAAAGAAGAAAGCTTAAAAAGAGGATCATCATGCCAAACTTTATCAAAGGCTTTAGAGTTGTTAGTAGCGATAGACTTAGCTTCTCCACATCTACTTATTGCACACTAAAACTTATCAGTTGTTACCGTTAACAAATCAGCAGTAGAACAAGATCAAAATCTGTATTGATATTCAGAAAGTATTTTATTAGATTCAATATGAGAAACTTGGTGTTTCTTTATTAAAGACTCAAAAACCTTGCATATGATAATAGGTACACTTATAAAACGGTAGATAGACAAGTACAATCGCACTCCAGAATTTTTGAAAATTGAGTTGACAGATGCCGTTTTCCAACAGGATGGAAAACCAGACTTCGATAAGCATTTGTTCAATAATTTTGAAAGCATAGACGACAGCTTCGGAGAACACTTCAACAATTATTTAACAGGTATGTTGTCGGGACCACAAGATGTGGAAGAGTTTAAGCAGGAAATTATTTTGGATACAGAGGCTAGAGTGTTACGAAAGTCAGAAAATGGACCTGTTTATTGGATATATCAGATAGAACGCGACCAGAGGAATTAAAAGATAATATGGATGAAAAGTTCTAGGCAAACAATTTAGCTTTTTCTTTAACTGAGGTGAAAATATCTGAACCGTACATAGGAGATGGAATAACAGATTTGCTATTGTAACAGATACTGTTAAGGACTCACCAGATTTCAAGAGAGCCTAGTTATTAAGATTAAATTCAAAATTTCCTGACCCTAGAGTAACGGGCTTTGGTGGCAGATAAAACCTTTTTACAATGGTTTCTACTAATAGCAAATAGACATCTGTTTTCTAGAGAATTATTTTACGGATAGATATAAAAATAATGGTATCGATTGGAAATTGCAGCAGCACAATTAAAGGAAAGCCAAATGAGAAGAACAAGACTTGACTTGGAATCTTCTAGAATGAATAAAAGATTCTATGATAGCCTGAATTTAAAAAGTTTTGTAGGAAGCACAATTGTCACCAGGAAGACATAAGATTTCTACCCAAGGGCCATCAAGAAAATCACGGAAAGAATCTCATTCAACTTTAAGGTAGTTGTAAAAGGTACGTTAAGAGGGGGAATCCGAATATAAACAAGAATGAGATAATCAGAAGCTTCTAAGGGCGAATATTGAGAAACTGAGCAATGAATCAGAAACAAGACACAAGTTGAGTAGAGAAAGTAAATGATTTGGAATGTCTTGAATGCGAGATTGAAAGTTGACTATTTAAGTTAGAGATTTAGAAAAGCAAAAATTGTGATACTTAATGCATACAGAGTTAGATGCTGACAATAACATAAGCAATGAAATGCATACAGCTTTAGTGGTTCGTATGCATGAACGCCGCATTGATGTGTGGGGATTTGCGTTCATTTAAATATTGAAAATTTATGGTAGAATTGCTGGAAAAATTAAATGTTTTCTTTCCTGCTCTAGTAGAGCATCAGTTGAAATTTTGGATTTGATTGTTTAACCTCAAATGGTATCTGAGCTTTAATCTTTGGAATATTGAAGAAGAACGCGTAGTGCGTTCTTAAATCGCATTTCAAAGCACATTGAAATGTGACTTAATGAAACCTAACATTAATTAACATGTTTTATTAATATTAACCAAATAATATTTCATTTTTAAATGTTATATTTGTAATAGGTATTATTATGGGATAAGTAATATTATGTGTCATATAATGTAGTAATTTATGTTATTTACTATATGTTAATGTTTTTCCATGTAATACAAGATTATGTGGATTTATATTATGTAAATGTTTTTGTTTGTATTTCTATGGGTATGCTATTAGTAGTTAAAATATGAATATTAAACTCAAGATAACAATAACCTTCAATAACTTGAACTAATTTTGAAATTCCAATTTAGCCAATATTTCTAGATTATACTCCAAAAAAATTCTAATATTCTCAAACAAGCTAATTTCTTGGTCCAATGGAGGTTTGAGTCATCGAGAGTATACTCCAACATGTTATGTTATTTATTAAGTTTGTAACGTTATTTTTGAGATGTTTTGTGTTAATAGCCGACTCGGCTCACCTTCGTATTGGTATCTATCTAAAACAATCAATAGGTCGTTTTATATCTAAAACTGACTGCATATAATTGTTCACTCAATGCCAACAATTTAGTTTTCAAATAAAAACATAAAGGTGTATCTTATTTTGCTTATTTATTTTAGTGTTGCAGTGTGATACACCAAACTTGCAACAATTAATCTTAAAACTTTTATAAAAAAAGCAACATTGGTCAAAGCAAGTTTCTGATTTCTCATCTACTAATTCACATCTTTGAGTTTTTAAATAAATGGAGTACATAACACATTAATGTCTAATTAATGTTTAATAAGTGTATTCAATGATAATTTTGTTCCATTTTAAGGTCGAATTCCATCTCTTATGTCTGATTTTTGAAAGTTCTTACTTAGCAGAATTTAAAATATATTCTGAATGTTGATCGTTTTATAAAAGCCAAAACGAAGTTTTGTTACTCTTCGTAGCATTTACTAGAAGCTATATAATAATGAAACAATTATATAATAAGTTAATTTGATGTATAAAACTTATAAAATAAAATACTGGCTATCTCTGTAGAAACATGATCTAATCAATCACACATTAAGGACACGCAAAAACAAAGATCCAAACTTTTTTTTTTCACGGATTTTCTTTGACAAAATATATTATTTATTAGATAATATGCAAAAAAAAGACACAAAAATACTGAAATTTGAAAGTTATCATATGTAATATCAATATTTTGTAAAAACCTGGGTTATTTTATCTCTGAAAATTCCGCATTTAAAAAGACAATTTTAAAATAATTCAAAATAAGAATTTTTTTATTAGCTAATAATAATAATAATAAATTAGTGTCCAAAAGAACTATGTTAACTAATATAAAACAAGGGTTAATATAAAGCAAGGGTTAATATAAAACAAGGGTTTTTAAATCAAGATTCATCACTTTTATATAGTTTTATATGAGAATTGTTTTTGCTAAAAGTTACATCATGCTTCAAAGCAAAACTTGAACAATAGGGTGGAGCGATTTTAAAAATTTTTGAAATTTGATTTGCCTGAGCTGCGAATCATTGTCTTATGGTGAAAAAAGAATCTTACTTTTTTTTTTTTTAATTTAGATGAGTTTTTGAGGTTCCTCTTTTGATTCTAAATTTATGACGAGTCCTAATATTGCTGAAATTTTTTTTCTTCTAAACTATATCAACTTGGTACTCAAAAGAAGCAGAATAATATGCTAATTTTGAAAATAATATTTGTTTTAATTTTTAACTAAATAAGAAAGGAGTGTTGTTTTTTTCATAAAAAACCCCCGTCTTCATCAAAACGGGGGTTTTAAGGTATATTTTTGCAAATTTTTTTTTAATAAAAATTTTTTTTAAATAAAATTATTATTTATAAAACAAGAACTTTTTTTCTGCTTTTTTTAAGTCCGAGGTTGATATGGTTTCAAAAAAAAAAAAAAATTAAAAATATTAGGACCCATCAAGAATTTAGAATCCAAAGAGGAACCTCAAGATCTCATCAAAATCAAAAAATATTTTTTTACTTTCATCTTATAATTAATAGACATCGATTCGTGTCTCAGGAATATTGATTTTTAAACTTTTTTTTTTTTGCTATGAAAATCGCTCCACCCTATTGAACAACTAGAAATGTGTTAACTTTAGTTAACTATATTGAAGAAAAATAAAATACTTACAAAGTACTTCATACGATTGGCATCAGACCTAACAAAACCTTGAATTACATTTTCAGTTGTAAAGTAAAAATATGGTGGCAAGAAATACTCAAATTCCAAATAAGCATTTAATATTACTTTAAATACGGGATAAATCTCCAAGTTCATTCTTAAACTATATCTAAAATAATGAAAATAAATATTAAAAACGTTTATTATTTTGATCGTTAGAAACATTCGAAAAATGGTTTTAATTGCATTAATAAACAAAGAAAACATTAAGATAACATGTACCTCGTTTAATGTATTTTTACATGTCTACCATAAAATAGTTTAATAAACAAAACCTTATTTTGCTTGTATACGATATATTAAAGAATTTATTATTTATATGTGCAGTACAAATAATGTCATATAGTAAAAACTTTTTTGAACATAAAAAATCTAATAGCATTTTAATTTTTAAGGCGCAAATAAAAAAAAACCAAAAAAAAAAAAACTACCATAGTGCATATGGTGATATAGTAATCTTATTTGAGGTGCGGCTAACAAGGTTGGGGCTCAAAATCCGCCTCAGGTAGTTTTTTAAACTTTAATGTTTTATTTCTATGTAGTTTTATGTTATTTTACTATTATATTGTTTATTTATGCTTATGTTTGTTATATATTTTTACATCAATAAGTTGATCAATGCGTACATTGATTGACTGATATAGCCGGCGTAGCAGTGGAGTGCACATAAACTGACTGACTTAAATAGAAATTGATGTAATGTATTCTTTTGATTAAAAAGAATTTATTTTAGTATTTATTTAAATAGAATTTACAAACTAATTTATATATAATAAATTAGTTTGTAAATTCTATTTAAATACAAAAAAAACCAAAAATTTAAATTATTAGGTAAAATTCACCTGAAATTTAAGTAAAATTGTCAATAATAATAATAATAGCTTATGCTTTAATATAAGCGTAAGAACTTTGAAAAATTAGTTGTACGCGCCCACAAAATATAATAATTTACGATATAAATTTTTCAAAACGTCAATTTATAAAAACCAATAAGAGTTTCAAGTCACCTTGGGTCAAAAAAAAATCAAAAACGCTATATAAAATACTTAAAAAAGGCAACACCTGAAAATAAATTAACTGTTAAAAAAATACATTTAACTATTTGAAAGCCAAAGAAAAAAGGCAAAAAAAACAACAACATGTTACTGCGATTTACTAGAGAAGGATAAATCTAGTTCAAAACGTACACGGCAAATTATAAGTCAAATTACTGGTAAAAAAAAATTAAAAACGTGCTCTTTACCTAATACTTTAAAAATAGATGGCGTGTTTACACATGAAACAAACAGCAAGCAAGTTAAATAAGTTTTTTGTATCTGATAGACCAAATTTAGCTAAAAGTACTCCTAATATGATAAATCCAATAAATGATTTTACTTTTTTATTACTTTCTAAATGAGATAAAATTGAAGTTACTTTTTCAGAATTTGAAAACACATTTAAAATGCTGTTAACTAACAAAGCAGTTGGTCCTGATTATATAAATTATAACATAGTTATAGATTCATACGACAATATAAAAATTATTCTTTTAAAAGTTCAATAAATCAAGAAAATTTTCCAGATCAATTAAAAATTGAAAAACTTGCACCAGTATTTAAAGGTGGCGAACCATCAAATAACAGTAATTATCGTCCAATATCTGTCCTCTCTGATTTTTCAAAAATCTTAGAGCGAATTTTGTTTAACCAAATATACAATCATCTGACTGTTAATAAAATTTTTTTCATGAATCAATATGGCTTCAAGAGAAACAACTCTTGACAACGGAACATGTAATAATTCATCTCACGCAAAGCATAACTGAATCATTTAAAAAATCAGAATTTGCTTTAGGCGTTTTTATAAATTCATCTAAGGCGTTTGACATAGATAACCATGAAACTCTTTTTACAAAACTTGAATTTTATGGTATTACTGGAAAAGCTTTAATTTTACTAAAATGTTACGTAAAAAATTGCAAATAATATGTCCACGTCGAAGAATCTTCTTTACCTTACTTTCTGAATAAAATCTGTGGATTTTCACAGGGATCTATACAAGGACCCTTATTATTTCTAATATATGTAAATGATCTCTATAAAACATCAAAATTAACAACTATTATGTTTGCTAATGATACTCACTTCTTCTTATCATGTAATAATATCAAAAAACCTTTTAATGATATGAATATTGAGTTAACAAAAATCTTTAATTGGTTCAAATCAAACAAACTATCACTTAATATTAAAAAGACTAAATGGACTCCAGCTAAATGACTAAAAACGTTTTTTAAATATTATCCAGCATTTAAAAAACGTTTACTCCCAAGTCATATGTCTCTACTTTATATTGATAAAATTCAAAAACAAAAAGTAACATCTGCAATCTCACTATAACGGAAAATCTCAGAAAAATCATATCAAAAACATATGTAGTAAAATTGACAAAAATTGAAGGCTTGTGTAAAGTAGGAAATGTTTTAAATAAATATCAGTATTTAAACTTTATTACTCATTTATACATTGCCATATTAATTATGACAATATTGCGCAGGGAAGCGCTTACAAAAGTAATTTAAAACCAATTTATTGTTAACAGAAGCACATCGCATAACTTTTTTAAAAACAGAAAAACAAAAACGAAAAATTATGAATGAAACGATTGCTGCCCCGTCCCAACCCTTAGTCAATGTAGCAGCACTCCACTGCGAATCAGGCTATTTGTCAGTCGATGTATGTACTAAAGCCCCCAGCAGCAGGCTATTTCAGTAAGACGTCAGATTGCGTACCTTTGTACGCAATACTATTTATATATTTTATTAAACAACCAATTTTCAAATTAAACTTTGATATCATTATGAAGTGCTTTCTTATGGAACAATATTGTGTTAAAAAGTTTTGAAATTTTCTCATGAATGGGGAGTTACTTTTTTGTTCAAGAAAAAACTTAAAAAGATAATTTTTTAAATTGATAATATACTTACACACTTTTAAATTATACTTAGCTCTTAAATACCTAAATATTGACTTACCTTATTCAATATTAATTTAAGTTTACTACTTATATACATTTATTTGAATATAATTAAAGGTTGCATTGACTACAATATTTGGTTAATATATATTTTATTTTATATATGCTGTATATATACTGAAAGACTTTAAATGTAAATACAAATGTTTCGTTAGTTTGTTTTATTTGATTATACTTGTATTATCAACCATGAATATATATTTTTTATATTATATATGTACTACGAACTAAAGTTAGGTGTCACTCATATAGATAAAAACTAGTCAATGAAGTGACACTTAAAAAAAATTAAAAAAAGAAAACAAATACAAAAACAAAAGTAAAAATAAAACATAGAAAAAATTTACAATAAAATAGAGGTAAAAAAAAAGGATAGAAATTAAAGCAATAATTATATTTGGAATAATAATATAATAAAAAATAATAGCAATATGAATAAAAAACATTGCAAAAAGTGACTATATCATGATTACTTTACTAAAAATTTTGTCTTATTTTAAAGACTATTGTAAAAATAATTAGAGTAAAGTTTAAACATAACATTAGCAAAAACATTAAACATAACATTTGCAAAAATTATGACAATAACCATAAAACTATTACTACAATGGAAATACTATTACTATCATTATAAATACTATTGATAAGATTTCTAAAACAAAGGTAACCTAATGATACTAGTAATGTTAGTAATAAAGTTTAAAAAGACAGGATAAAATAAAAGTAATAATAGTTTTATAAATACAGTGATATGAAAAAAAACCAATAATAAATAAAAATAAAATTAATATTTATTAAACATATACTTAAATAAAAATTTTTAAACTTGGTTTCAATTAAGAAGAAGAATGTTGGTAATAAAAGGGTATATAGTTAAAAACTTTTTTTTTATAAATGGTATCGTTTGGTTCTAGTGAGAAATACATTGATGTTTTATAGAGAGCTTGCCATATTTGATAGTGTTGAAAAAGGAAGTAAAGTTTTTATACATATATATATTTTTATACATATATATATATATATATATATATATATATATATATATATATATATATATATATATATATATATATATATATATACATATATATATATATATATATGTATATATATATATATATATATATATATTTTATACATATGTATGTATATATATATACATATATATATATATGTATATATATATATATATATATATATATTTATATATATATATATATATATATATATATATATATATATATATATATATATATATATATATATATATATATATATATATATATATATATATATATATATATATATATATATATATATATATATGTATATATATATCTTTAAAAAATTATTAAATTTAATAAGTTTAAATTAAATTTGAAAAATTACGCAGAATCACACTAAGGTACATACCCATTTAGAGTGACTACATTGGAAACATTCCATAAGGACTTGGAAAAATCTGAAAAGAAAATTAATAATTCAAAGTTATTTAGGGAAGAGTAGAAAAATAGCAAACGCGGGGTAACTCTAAACAAATTCAAAAAAGCATAATAGAAATAGGTACTTGAAAAAATCTTCAACATTATTGATTGAAGGTTATTCGTATTTTTTTAGACAGTGCAATAAAATAGTAGTGAAAATCATTTTTTATGAAAAGGTCAAATATTGATTAAATTTTATTAAAAAAATTTTTTTTTTTTGAAGCTCTACATTAGTATTTTGTGGCATGAACTTTATTTGTAATAACCGCCAAGCATCTTCGTTGCATGGAATTAACAAAATTCTGACATCGTTCCACAGATATAATTTGCCATGCTGACTATACTACATCCCACAATTAATTGCAAACTCTTGGATTATTTTCAGAAAGTGCTTGTTTAACATCAATCCACAAGTTTTCAATCGGGTTGAGGTCGGGGGATTGTGCTGACCACTCCATCACATCGCTTTTGTTCTTATTAAACCACGATTTGGCTAACTTGCTCGTATGTTTGGAATCATTATCCAGCTGGAACATAAATTTTAACGGCATTTATTCTTCAGCATAGGGTAGCATGATCTCTTCAAGTATTATTTCATATACAAACCGATCCATGATACCTTCTTTGCAATGTATAGGCCCAACACCATAGTAAGAAAAACAACCCCATATCATTATTTTTGAACCTCCATGTTTGACGGTTTTTAATGTAAATTGTGGCTTATACGCTGCTTCTAACATATTGTTTACGAACATGGGAACCAAAAATTTCAACTTTGCTTTCATTAGCCCACAAAACATTTTGCCATTTTTTATTAGGCCAATAAGCATACATACGTGCAAATTTTAAACAATTTTCGATATGTCTTTTACTCAAAAGTGGCACTTTTCTAGGTGTGCTTGCATTTAAATTAGCATATATTAATCGTTTTCGAATAGTTGAGGTATTAAAATTTAATTCTAGCCTTCTCGAATTTTTCTAGAGGCAATATATGGCTCCTTTTTCGCTAACGATACAATTCAACGATCTTCTGTAGCGGTAGTTGATCATATATTACCACGTTTTTCTGGTTTAGGTTTCCATTTATAGCATTAAAAATCAATGTTGGTGAGCATCCAACTAATTCTTGTATTTGTTTGAAGGTTTTACCATAATTTTTAAGATTTATAATTAAATTCGTTTCTCCGCGCAGCGGCCTTGTTCGTCAAGGTTCGTGTTTCGGAGTTATAGAATTGAGAGAGGGTTATAGCCACATAATAAGTAGCCTCCTCGTCTGTAGTGGCCTTCTCGGCCTTGAGGAGGTGAAGTAAAATAAAAAAAAAAAAAAAAAAAAAAATTACGAACTTCTTCAGTACAATGCTCAGAGCGCCCCATGTTCCTCTAAATTTCAAAATTTTAGTAAGTGTATAAATTTATCTAATATCAAATATAATTACTTTCTTATTACTTATTAAGAACTAATAATAATTAAAATTTAATAAGTACAGCAAATATTACACAAAAATTAATTTTTTACTACTATTTTATTGCACAGTCTAAAAAAAAAATACGAATGACCTTCAATCGATAATACTGAAATGTAAAACCATACAGTGTTGCAATTATCTTTCTTAAATTATTTTTATATTATTATAATCACAACATTTAGTTTATGATCAATACCAAAAAAAAAATAAAAAAAATAAAGAAAAAAATATTTTGATGTTCAAAGTTTGTTAATAGAAAAATAAAATACGCACTACTATTTTACTGCGCACGGCTGTAAAACCACTACTTGTCTTGCTTTGTTAGATAGTAACATAATGAAGGGGTTTTTAACAGGTATTATATTTTAGGTATGTTATATTAAGATACTTATTATATACGTAATAATATAACTTCAATTGATTAATTGATTAAAAATTTCTGTTTGTGTTCGTTGAGATCTAATAAACGAATTTAGTGGCGTAATAGCGAACGTCTAAAGTGTCAACATATGGACGTCAACCAGAAAAAATATTAGTGTTTTTAACTTTTTTTACATTTAATTTTAATAGAAACACTGTTTAAAAAATATCTCTGTACCTTATTTGCCAAAAAACAGAAACTGAGTATATTAAAAAAGAAAAACTATACCATTATTGCTAGTTCTCCAACGATAAACATTTGAGAGAAAAAATAAAAAGAAAGATAGAAAGGAATAAGAAGCTAAAAATAAAAAGCTGGTAAAAATAACAAGACAAAAAAAGCTTTCATTATCCTGGTTGCACGAGAAGTTTACACTAAGTGAAAGTCTGGGATTGCATTTCTGATATTTTGGTGTAATTTTTTGAAATTTCTTTTAATTTAAAATATAAAATTAATTTTAAAAGACTTTTGTTGTATTAAGTTGCCATAAAAGTCAACGATTTCTCCATGGAAGGCTAGTTTAGGCGTTACAATTGTAAAGCCAGGCAAAAGTGAGCATATTCCAACATTTTATATATGATTTTTGCACTTATTATAATAACTGGAAACGCAAATTGTATACAATTACCGTTTTATTTGTTATTGCACAACAGTTTTTGTGATTACCCCAATCTACGTTTGCAGTTATTCCACTTACGTAGTGTAATTCCAAACACCAATAATTTCATTTTTGCCCAATATTTTATTTTTTTCAGTAGAATGGTTGTTTTTATAAAAAAAAAAAAATTCGACCGACAAGAAAATATTTGAATTCGTTAAACATATATTAAATCGATTTAATAGTAGTTGCTATTCATTTGGGGTTTATTGATTTCAAAGAGATTTCCAAAGCTTTCGACAAAGTGAATCATGAGATACTTTTGAAAAGACAAAAAGTTTATGGTTTTAAAAGTTTACTTTGATTTAAATTATTTCAAACTAACAGAAAGCTTAAAGAGTTAAAAGATTTAAAAAACAACCTTATAACTTTTGGGATACCCCAAAAATTTAATTCAGGATCATTATTATTTTTACTTAATATAAAATACTTATATTTAGCATAAAAAATAAAAAGTATTATGTTATTTGCAGATGACACTAATTTATTTTATTTTTACTAAGATACTACTATTATTTTTAAAATACTTAACGAAGAATTAAATAAGATTAACGAGTAGTTTATAAGTAACCGACTATCATTAAATGTAGCTAAAACAAAGTTTATCCTATTCCATACACCTAGTAAAGCCGACAGTATTCAACTTAGTTTGCCCAATCTTTTAATAAATAACATAATAGTTAAAAGGGAGTTAATTATAAACTTTCTAATAGTGCATTTAAATGAAAAATTGCCATAGAAATTCCATATTAAATAAATTGAAAGTAAGATCTTGTAAAGTATTTCCATGTTATATTGAACAAAACTGTTTCTTAATAATGAACCATTGGAAAATAAATTTTTTTTGTTCATACACAACTTTCTTTCTAACTGTAACATTGCATGAGATAGCACTAATGACACTAGACTCAAAAGTATTTAGCAAACAAAAACATGCTTGAAGAATAATATTTGGGACAAACAGAAATGAACTTTGTAAACCTCTCTTACATCAGCATAAAGCATTAAAAATTTATAAGATTAATATTAATCAATTAATATTGTTTATGTTTATAGGAAAATGTGGGTTTTATAAAGTAAGATTTCAATTTTATTTTAACAAAATCTCATAAATATCTTATCAAATTTTTGAAGAACAACTTTTTCATTCCGAATAACCATTTAAAAATAGGCTCCTACCGAGTTCAATCAGGGACGTTTTGTTTAGAAAAATTCTTAATGAAAAACAAGAATTAGATTTAAACTGCACTTTGGAGAGTTTTAATGATGATTTAAAACGGCATTTACTAATCATGGATATACTAGATTTTAGGTATGTTTTTGTAAAACAAACTAAAACGTTTTGAATTAAATGAATCATTTAAAATCACTGCATTTTATTTACGTTTCGTAACTAATTCTTTTTTCCTTTTTTGTTTTATGTTTTTATAATATTTATTAATAAACCCAAAATACTTATTTATATTGCATTATTTTTGATAAAACTTCACGTAATTTTTTGTAATTGATAACTTTCATGGTTATCTCACTTTTTATTTTATTTTATTTTTTTGAAATATTCCGCTTAAAAATTGTAAGCAAAATTTTCTTTTTTACTTTTAAAGATGTGCATGTACCCAGCAACCACATAACTTTATTTCAACATAGAGATTTGATTGATATATGTTCAAAAAACTATTAAATTAATTATTTTAGAAATCAACGTAAGTTTATTGTTAAAAATAAACGTTAAAAAAATCAATGTTATTTCAACGTTTGCCGATGCAAATGTACTAATATTTTTGTATCATTCTTGATTAAAAAAAGCAAATTGTTTATTGCTCAATGCCAAAAGTATTAAAAGATTTTACGTTCTGAAAATATGTGTAATTTATAAAAGACTATAATAAAAATTTAAAGGCTGTGTACTATTTTGTTTTATGTATTGTGTAAATATTATGTATATTTTATTTCATGTATCACTTCAAACTGTATATTTTACTCTTAAATAATACAGGAGTTCTTTGATATATAATTTTTAAAATGTAGCAAAAAATACTTTTATTTTAAATTCTTTAATACTTTTGATATTTTAGTATACAGTATTTTATACGTTAAAGTTTTAATATAAGAATCGTGGGTTTAAGATAAATCATATGTAATTTGTTAGAATAATCAAAAGGCAATGTTGTTTATGCGAACAAATATCGATATAGTTAGATAAAGAATCGTTTTAACAATTATCTCAATGTAGAAATCAAAATAAAAAATCAAAATGTAGCTCAACAGATTGGCTTAGGTGTAAACTAAAATATGCTAAAATTATTATATATTACAGTTAATTTAACGCATTATATAAATTGACTAAATAATCTTAGATTTTGCAATTTATACTATAATAGATCATTTAAATAAATATAGATTGAACCTATCTTTATTTATTATATATATATATATATATATAATATATATATATATATATATATATATATATATATATATATATATATATATTGGCTGTCAAAAAAAAAATAATACTCCCCCCTCTGCCTCCCTACTTTTTGAGGGAGAGGGGGAGGGGGACCAGATTTTGACCGGATTGAGTGTATTTTATAAAAATGTTTTAATTCTTTAAATGACTTGTAGCATTGATAAAATGGAAACTAAAGCTCTAAATATGGTTTTTGCGAACTAAAAAAATTATTTTTTGAAAATACTCAGTTGTCGTAATGTATAATATATACATGTTAAAATTTTTTACAAGATTTGTGAAAACAATTTACAAGATTAATATAAGATTTTGCTGGGTAAATTTTTTTATATAACTTTATAAATTACTTTTAATTATAAATAAACTTTACAAATACTTAGAGTCAAAAAACTGATTGGAATAACTGTACAATGCTAAATGTTTTTACAAAAATGTCCGGCTATGACAATAGTTGTTTAACAAAAAAACATTTGAAGTTATACTTTTATCGTATTTGAATTTTATTTAAAACACAACTCATAAGTATTTATAACAAACTTGAAAAGGTTTGTTGCTTGTAATGTTTCAGTATTATTAGATTAAAGTTCATTTTTGAGATTCAGGCAGTTGAGTGAAATTCAACTAAACTTCCCACAGATCAAATTTGAGTAATAAAGCCTTTGGTTTGGAAATAACAAATAAACCTAATAAAGCCTTTGGTTAAACAAGACACTAAAAAATATGATTTGGTTTTCTCAACTAGTATAAAAAAACATTGAATTTCTGCAATTGTTTTTAGATAAACTGAATATTAGAAAGAAGAAATTAAAGTACAGGTGCTTTATAACACTTCAAAATTGTATCAATCAACCAATGTGTTAATCTCAGCAATCTAGATAAAACTCAGATAGTCTAGCAAAGAAACAGCGGTAATCAAGTTAAAATAATTTGAAAAGCAATTTTTAGGCTTGTTTAGAGGTGTTGATTAATAATATTTTAAACTATAGCGACAAAATCTTTTAATGCTTGAATAAGATTTAAACTATAAAAATTATCATTATTACTTGCTTGCAAAATTATATAATTAAAAAAGTTATATTAAAAACATGTCTTGTTATACACAGTGCAATAATAAAATCAAAATTTGTTATAAATTCAGAAGAAGAGGCTGCACTATTAATGATATTCTTTGAGACAAAAAACCACAGGTATAAAAAACTTTCGAAAAGTATCCATGCCACAATTTCACATTTCACAACACCCAAAGAAAAATCAGTAACAGCTTTTATGAAAATACTAAATAAACAAGTTTTTTCTTTAATGTGGTTTATCATAGTTCCTATTACTATTATCATGAACCTCATAAAGGATAAACAATATGGCTAATTAAAATTATACTTAATAAGTCTAAAATCTTCTTCTTGATTATAAAAGAAAACCAAGGAACAAATACTAGTTTTTATCGATGCAACTATAAACAGCTTCTACTTGTAATAACTCTCTGTCTTCCTTTCTTGTATCCAAAGGATATCGTGATATCAAAAGTTCTACACAGTTAAAGTAATATTCGGTCGCCTAACTTTAAAGAAAATGATGCTTTTCTTTAACATACTACCTTTTTCTTTAAAATGCTATATAAACTTGTGAATTGAGCGACATTTTGAACTAATCGTCGGCCATGTTATATGTTTAATAAAATTAATTAACTTAATAAAACACAAATTTAGCAGGGTGTAGGTCAAAGGGGAAGTCCGAAATTTGTTTTCCACATTTGAAACCTTTTTTCTCCTTATTTATGACTTAAAATGCAAGTTATTAAAATGATACACAGTCTAGTGTAATAAAGCTGGGGATGTCTATTGATATATTTTGATATATTCTAGTTTTGATTTTTTTTAATCCAATGAAAGAAAAAATACAAAAAATAGAGTTCTGTATAACAAAATAAAATAAGGTATGTCAACTCAAGTTTCTAATTAAGTTATTTAACTCAAAAGTTAATTTAACCTCCATCAGAATATTGTAATTATTATTTTTTAACAATCGCAAAATTTTGAAACCGGTATACTATTTTCCGGTTTTTAATATTTTGGAACTTGAACCGTTTTCCGGTTTTTAATTTTTTTCCAATCGTTCAAGATAATTAACCGTGCATAATTTGTTTAGTTTTAGCTGTAGTTTGGTTTCAATAGTTATATGTAGTAAGACTTTTTTTAACAATATAATCAAGTTTAAAACTTTTATTTAATTTTTTCGGGTACGTCCAACGATGTAGCGGACATCCCCTAGACACACCCCTGTATGTATATATATATATATATATATATATATATATATATATATATGTATATATATATATATATATATATATATATATATATATATATATATATATATATATATATATATATATATATATATATATATATATATATATATATATATATATATATTTATGAGTATGAGAACACATGAAATATTTGACTACTTAGCAGGTTTATATTAATTTGCAAATGATTTTTAGAAACAAATAAATTTTTTTAACAATAAAATGTAATGGACTTACCCAAGCAAATTAAAAAGATAATGTATGTAAAATATTGATTTTTGTTAAATCTTCCACTGTTATAAAAGTAAGTCTACAAGTGCTCGATTGCACCCTAACGCAATGATAGTTTCACCTAAGGAGGTACTTTCGACCATATCTCTATATATTATTGCCGAACTTAAGAGTTTTATTATGAGTTTTAATAGTAGTGTCCCTTAGAGCGTATTTGAAACAAGAACCTTGGCAGCCTTTGCAATGGAGCTATTGGCGAGAAAGAGTCTTACCTTTGTTTTATAAGAAAACGTGAGCAAATGCGAAACTTATATCCTACGCACGTAAAATTCGTGTTATGTAATATTAAAACATACTTAAACATATATCAAGTTTTACAGTTTGACTTTAACTTAAAAAATGCATTTCGTAAACCTTTTCTTAAATTTTGATCTACAGCATTTATTTCCGTTAAAAACAATTTTTATATAATTTTAAAATTTCGAAGATCAACGTGCCAGCATGGCCGAGTGGTTGGCAGGCTGAGCTTTTAAACAAGAAGGTAAACGACATTGGAGAAAACGCACTAAACCACTGAGCTATCAATGATATGCGTTTAGGAGAAAAACAAACCTAATTACAAATTTTTTATATGTTCTATGTATGCTGAAAGGATGCGCATTTTAACTTTTTTGCTTTTAAAGCAATTTTTTTAAATGAATAATTTTACGTAAAAATATTGAAGTAAACAAATAATAGGTAAAGGTATGATCGGCGTAGAATAGATAAGTATAGAAACGGTAGATTTGGTAAAGGCCCATATAATTTATGAGTCCGGAAAGTTAGAATACATATATAATAAAAAAGTATAGAAAAGTTCAGCGTGGAATAGACTTACAAAATTTCGTGTTTTTGCGTGTCAGATCAGCTAGATCAGCTAGATAGCTATACCAAGTTTTAGAGTTTGACTTAAAAACGGCATTGCATCAACTTCTTCATAATTTCTAATCTTCAGGATCTATATCCGTTAAAAACAATTTTTATATAGTTTTAAAATTTGTTTGACTAACGTGTCTGCATGGCGTAGTAGTTAGCGCGCTGAGCTTCTGAACAAAAACGCCATAGTTCGAGGTCCAAAGACCGGCGACTCTTTTTCAATTGTTTGTAAAGTTAAACAAGTTAAATGTAACAACGTTAAACGCTTTAACATTTTTTTTTTTAGTTTTATTAAGTTTTTGGATTTTTGATAAAGCTAAAAATTTTAAAAACACGAAAAAACGTGGGGAAGTTTGTTGTTTATGCTTAAATTAAACCATTTTATTGAGTTAATTACTTTTAAAAATATTTTAATAATAATTAATATATTTTTAATTATTATTCTATTAGTAAATTATCTATTTTTTTTACTATTTCGTTAAGTTGGATTAGGCCATTACGTTCGCGTCTTTTTTCATGAGTCTTTAATTTAAAGTAGGTTAGTCTACTTTCATAGTTTTTCCCTTAAAGACATTTTATTCGTGTTGCTTTACGTTGTATCAATTCCATTTTTTTTTTAATCTTGTTATAAGTAAGGATACCAGACTGATTTTGCGTAGTCTAGATACGATCTTACAAGATAGGTATACAATAATTTAGACGCGTTTATGCCTAATTTTTTAAAAGGATATTTTAATACTCCTAACATTTTATTAGCTTTACCCGACACATAATTAACTTGACTAGACCATATTAAATCGTTTTAAGCCATAATTTCTAATTCTTTTTTAATTTCAGTTTTTGGTATTTCAGCTCTGTTTAACACTGAATCATACATTGTGTATTTATGCTTAGTATTTTTGCTACCTAAATGCATGCTTTTACATTTGCAGACATTAAACTTTAATAGCCAAAATTGTGACCATGTCATTAATTTGTTTAGATCTGTTTGAGTCTTTTCTATATCAGAAGATGATCAACTATGTTAATTAGTTTAATATCATCAGCATACATTTTACAGTTCGTTGATAACTCATTTGGTTAGTCATTTATATAAACAATAAATATAAACGGACCCAAGACAGATCCTTGCGGTACTCCACTTGTAACTGGAGACCAATATGAAAATTCGCCGTTGCAGATAACACGTTACTCTCTGTTGCATACAAAATTTTTGCACTATCTAACTGCTATATTGTTAAATCCATAGCTTTTTAGTTAAAGACACAATCTGTTGTGAGGCACGGAATCAAAAGCTTTTTTCATATCTAGAAAAACGTTTCTACCTTTTCTATATTAAATAGTAATTTCTAAATTTCTATATTATCTTCCATTGCTTGAGTAATTAAATCCATAGATTCTATAATGTCTGAGCAACAGTTTTTTTTTAAAAAAATCCATGATGTTCCTTCGTCAAGAGATTGTTATTTTCTAAGTGCGACATAAATATAGCTTTTCAGGTACGTTCCATTACTTTACTTATAACTAAAGTAAGTGATGCTGGTCTATAACTTTCTAATTAACTTTTTTAAATTAGAGTTCACCGATGGCGCTTTTGTTTTAACAACTCCCTTTGTAATTGTTGGAATGTAATATATAAGTTTTTTGTTGTAAATATTGACAAATTTGTTGTATGAAATATTAGCATCTAAATTTTGGAATTCAAGATGCCAGTCGCAGCTATTTAGGATATCGGAAAAGCCATTATAATTGCAATATTTGTACAGAGTTATATTTTTAGTTGGTTTAGTTATGTTTTGCGTTATAAAACAATAGTTTAAGCATTTTAAGAACTCTTTAACAGAAATATCTGAATTATTACTAAGTTTGCCGACGTTTTCTTTATTTCATTTAATAGAAAAGTGATTAAAATCTCCACATATCAATAGTCCGGAATACTTACTTTTTATCATTAGATTGTAACTTCGTTTAATTGTATTTAATATTTTTAGATTAGGTTTATAGACAATTGTACCTGGTCTATAAATGCATCCGCAAAGTATCTTTTGATTGACAATATGAAGCGATGGCCAAACTTGCTCTAATTCGACATCATTTAACATTTTATCAGAAGCTGTAACAGATTTAATATTTTCTTTGACATATATGCATTCTCCCCCTCCTCGTTTACATACTCGATCTTTGCGAAATATATTATAACTGGGAACATTACTTAATGCCATTTCATTAAACCATGTTTCACTAATAAAAAGCATCTGTGGGTGAGATGTAACTATTTCAACAATAAACTTATCGTATTTACAATTTAATAATGTAGCATTTGTATAACAACTTGATAAAAAAATTTTCCATTACGTCGCTATTATTATTATTATTTTTTTTTTGTATTATCAGAAAATATGTTTATTTATACAATGGATTTTTATTCGTAATTTATTTTTTTAAATAGTTTATTGATGCTTTTTTTTGTTCCTGTCCATTTATTTATGATCATCAATTTTGTGATGTTATAGGTTTTTGGTAATTGCTATCCAGTGATTTTCACTACTCGATCATATCTGAAACTGAAACAATAATTATTTTTATTTCATTATTTTTTTTCAGCTTTCATTCAGTGACATTCTTCTCTTAATAGCTTTGCTTTGTGTCCTTCTGCTTTTGTAAGATCAGAATTTATAAATACTTTCGAGAATGAGTCGTCGTCTTTCAATACTTTTGATGACTTGAAAAATTTATTTCTTACATTTTTATTTTTTAAGATAACAATAAAAGGTGAATGATTTTCGTTTCCTTTTTTGAACTTGAAAATGTGTTCTATATTAACATTTGTATCAATTTTGTTAAAAATATTTATCTCATTTTTTTATCCTCGTCAAATGAATTATCTTTATTTTTATTAGTAAATGCTGCTAAAACAAAAATAATTACATTCTTTTCTCGCAATTTTTGTTTATTTGATTCTTTATTGATTTTCTCTTCTGTTTACCATTTACAAAATCAAAGCTCCTCGTTACCTTTTTCATCATTACAATTTTTATCTTCTAACTTTTTTATTAGTTCTTCGACTTTTTGTTTTTTTTCTGTTAAATGGTCGTCTTTAGCTTTGATTGCTTTTTCTAAAGCTGATACTCTTTTTTCTAGAGCCTCTAAGTCAACTTTTAATACCATAATATTAAATATTTATAAATTTTTTTCCTCCTAAAAAACACGTCTTATCGCGTTAGAAGTGGAAGTTTATAATCTCAGAAGCGGAGTTTAAAAGTTAAAGTTTAATTTTGATACAATGAGAAAGTTTAGAGTTTTACAGTTTTTTTACCACGCCCCCGTTAAACATTTTAAATTGAGTGCGCAAGAACGACAGAATATAGATAACAATTAAAATAGTATTACACTCCATTATATTTTGGCTTTAGAGATCGTCCATAAATAACGTAACGCAAACCAAAATTTTAAAAACAAAAGTAGGATATATTAGGATCTTTTACACGGCAATTTTCGTTAAACTTAAAGGGGTATTGTGATTTTATTCTTAAATTAAGACTCTGTGAAGAAAAACATTCAATCTTTTTTGTTTTGCTTATTGTGAAAGTTTGCGTGACGTAATTTGTGGACGATCTCTTATATGATCCCTAATCGTAACTTTAAAATAAGGGCTCGACCATTAGTTACGCAACGCTAAATTTCACTAATGAACGAAACAAAAAAGAAAAAAATTTTCCCTCGCAGATTCGTATGTTAAATAAAAAATAAAAATAGCTCATTAAGTTTAATGAAAATCACCACCTTAAAGAACAGAAGATCTCCTTCTTCTTTTTTTAAAATAAATACATGCTTTAAATTCAGCAAGATTGAAAAATTTTAATCTTGCTGTATTTGTCTTTAACACTGACGACAGCGCACTAAACCACTAAGCTATCAATCATATGCGGTTAAAAGAAAAACAAATGCTGAAAGGGTGCGCATGTTAATTTTTTCGCTCTTACAGCGATTTTTTAAAATGAGTAATGTTACGTAGGTTGTGGCTGGATAGCTCAGTTGGTTAAAGCGTCGAACAAAAAGTTTAAACCTGGACAGTTGTAAGATACGAGTTCAAATCCTGCCACCGCCAACTCAGTGCTTGAGTAGTACTTCGGTACGCAAAAATGTTGGTCAAAAACAGACGCTACTTTGGATTAGTCTTTATGATTATTTGCGGCTGTTCCTATGCTAAGCCAACAATATCTTCGGATATAAGAACATTGTATAGAAAAATATAGCATGAAAATTCAAATAAAATTGATAAAAAAATAAATACGTAAAAATATTATAGTAAACAAATAATAGGTATAGAAATGATCAGTGAGGAATAAATAAGTATAGAAATGGTAGATTTACTAAAGACCCGTATTTTATGGATCCGGAAAGCTAGGATATATATATACAGAAAAAAGCATCGAAAAAGTCATTGTGGAACAGACTTACAAAGACTCGTTTTTTTACGAATCAGATCAGCTAGTCATTAAAAATAAAAAAGTAAATATAGTTTTTTTTAATTTAAATGTATTATTGTGCAAATGAAAACTTTCCTTCAAATATGTAAAAATAAATAGTACAAGCTATTTTACAATAAGATTTTCGAAATGATTTTGAAATAAAAATAGCATTTTTATTCCGTCCGTATTTGCTTGAGTCGCAGATTTTAAAATTGCCACAAATTCTGATGTGTCTACTAAAGAAATATCATCAACATTAGGAAAAAGGAACATTAAACTTTTCCCTTTTCTTCTCAAAAATTTTAATGCGCTCATAAAAAAAACTTCTTTTACTTGGCATAAATAGTAAATTATATTACTTTTAGTCGGAAATTTAACTAAATCTTTTATATGTATATCACTATTTTGCTCGAGATCTGTTAACTCAAGTAAATTTTCAAGAAAAACTCTTGCTTAATGCGATGTCTTTATTGCTTATGTTTTCATAGAAACTATCTTCTATAAATTTTATTTTCTTTTAGTAAAAAATCTTCTGAATAATATGGTCTTTTTAACTAATTACTTTTAAAATCGTTTTATTTTCAATTTGATAACTTTTTTTCTTTTTTTAATTGTTCCAAATAAAGTTTTTCAATCTTTTCTTTTTTAGGATTGTCAGTATTGTTGATTTTTCTGATTTCCTCTTTTTGTTATGTTTCATCTTTGAGGAGTTTTAGGGAAGGACCGCACATGGAGTTAGTTTTTGATTATTGGAGTTATTCAAGGGTAGTTTGTAAATTCTTTATAAGAGAAAAGAATAATTTTCAAAAATTTAGTTAACTTTATAATTGCTAAAACCTATGCTTTTACTCAGGCCTGTACTCTTAGGTTTTTTAAGAGAAAAAGTTTTAGCCAGCCTTCGCCTGTTATATCATTTTTTCCCACTCAGTTAGAAGGTTGAGATTAGTCATCTTATTTGCTAGTCATAGGCCGCATGCGTCTTCTTTTATAAGTCAGTCCATAATTTATGTCTAAAGACTTTTTAACATAATTTTCTAATATAATCTTTTGATCAGCAATAAACACTTGCTTAGCAGGAAAAAAGTATCAATCCACTTACTTGAATAAATTGGTAGTTCATCCACATTATAAGTATTATTTCCAGAAATTAAATTGCTTGAATATCTTTTTAATTATTCCTTTCACATTAAATACTAAAGCGGCTTGTCATTCAGACAGTGATTTATTGAAAATACTTATAATTACTTCCTTTACCACTTTTATATTTACTTTATTTCTATCTGTTTTCATAACATATTTTTGAGGTAATTTAAAAGATAAGAGAAATAAATTATTGTGGTATTTTTAAGCACCAGTTGAATGTTCCCCAATTAGGTAGGTCAATGTACCCCAAACGTTTTAAACAAAAACAAATTCTTTTAAAAACCAAAATCAATTTTTTGAAATAAACTAAACACGAAGGTTTTTGACTCAAGATATTTTTAAATAATAAACAGAACAAAAGTTTAAAAGATTAAAATTTGAAAAGAAATTCTCTGCGAATTTTTTAAACTTAAATAAGTTACCTTTTATGTAGTTAATTGGACTTTTTTCTATATAAATGTTATTGCTCATAAAGATGGATTAAGGTTTGTTTCCTCCAATAGCTTATCAACAGACAAAACATTCAAAAAAGTTTTATGAGGTAATTTTAATCATGCTGGAATATATGAAAAGGTAAAATGTTCCCTATGGTCAAATGTTTCCCGTCTTGCACTAACATTAAAAACCATTTTAATGTTCTTAAATATTACATATACTTACACAAGCGCATAATGTTATTTCAACGTTTTGATTTGGTTGATATATGGATAAAAAATTTTAAACAAAGTTTCAACATAAGTTCAACATTAAAAATAAATTTTTATCTTTAACTACTTTGTAACATTAATGCTTTATAATAGCAATAAAAAATATACTACATTTTACACATTTTACATCTTTTACACATTTTATATATTTTACACATTTTACACATTTTGTATTGAGAGAACTCGTATTATTTGATGTTATTCATTTTTAACATATATACTTTCACACAAGGTGTCAAAATTTAAATTATATACAAATATATATATATATATATATATATATATATATATATATATATATATATATATATATATATATATATATATATATATATATATATATATATATATATATATATATATATATATATATATATATATATATATATATACATTGGTGGAACATCGGTTCACTGTTTGTGTCTGATAATTCTAGCACTTCTAGACTACACATTCGCTCAAACTCCTTACAACCAGTGTTCAATAAAAAAGTCTATTTGAACTTAATTGTATACATCTTGGGTTTTTTCCAATAACAACTGGTATCGTAGGTTTTATTCATTGATAATTACCAGATGATTGTGTGAACTCATTGCTTCTTTCATCGTCACTGAGTTTTTGTCTCCGCAATTTTTCAACTTTTATTATTATTTCTTTGACCATCGTATTGTTTAAAAACATTCGTACTTTTGACGCATCCAATTTAATGCAAAATTGCGGTACCGTTATTAATTCTAGCGCAACATTATATAATTCTGTAAGTGTAACATATAGCTGTTCAATGCTTTAATATTCCTTCCGTGTAGGTTTTAACAATATATTTTTGAAGCTTTTTGACAAGTTGTTTCAGCCCCCATTATCCCCAAGTTTATCAATTAACGAATAATAAAAGATTGAGCAGTTTCTAGTTCTCATAAGTTTGCTGTAAAGGTCGTTAACTTAGATTTCTTGTGCGTTGTTTATAGCCACTATTTATTCAAGATAATTTTCGGTTTGTGTCTTTTTCATATGTCTTGTAATATACGTTTTGCTTCTTCGTATCTATCCAATGAATACGTTAACCCTAGTAAATAACCTCTGGATTTTCCTTAAACAAGTTTAAAGAAGTAGTTAAACTTGCTAATGTTAGATATATTTAAGTTTTCAACTTCCACAGTGAATTGATTCCAAATTTTGAACGAATATTTATAGTCTCCATTAAGTTTTTTATTTAGATATTTTTAAGGCTCAGCAGATTGCTTCGTATTTTCATTTTCGCTTCCAAAAGTTTTCCGAAATGCAGCTTGTCCCATAATTTGTTTTTCAAACTTCAATTTTTTGATGAGTTTATATTTATATTTGTATGTATAATGTCCAGTTTATTCAACATTATGTTTTTAATTTCGATTGCCGCTTCAAATTCTATTTCAGGTTTTGAGTGCCATTCTTCTATCGAATTAATGTTTTCTCCGTTGTCCAACACTTTTCTCTCCAACTTGACTTTTATCATTTCAAACCTTATAAATAAGTTTGTTAACTTTTCAAGCGCCATAATTATTGTCGATTTATTGTTACTTATCGCGTTTTGTTTTTTGCACTTAATATTAATTTTTATCATGTTGCTTTCTCTCTTGTAAAATTTTTTTCAATTTCATTTCGGTTTTTTAGTAGATTCCATTTATGGCCTGGTTAGGGTTGCCACCTTATAGTGTGGGGAGTTCTTATAAGTTTTCCGGAGACACTAATGATTTTACTTGTTCATTTTTTGTTCTTTATAATCATCTGACTACGAATATTATATATATATATATATATATATATATATATATATATATATATATATATATATATATATACATATATATATACATATATAATATTATATATATATATATATATATATATATATATATATATATATATATATATATATATATATATATATTATATATATATATATATATATATATATATATATATATATATATATATATATATATATATATATATATATATATATATACGGAACAGTTAAATTATAAATTCCAATTTACAAATAAATTATATATTGCAACTATAAATTTAATAATACTTTGTTAAACAAAAAGAAATCCTATATGAAAAAACAACAGAAAATTGCAATTATGAACAAAAAAACAATTGTCCAATTAATGGAGGTTGTTTATCAAAAAATGTGGTATATAATGTACCTGGTAAACAATATATTGGCATAACAGAGGGTGAATAGAAAAAACGTTTTGCCAAACATAAGCAATCGTTTAGAAATAAAAAGTATTCGAAAAACACGATGCTGTCAAAATATATATTTGAATTAAAAGAAAAAGATATTGAAGATTTTTCACTAAAATGGTGAAAAATCCTTTAAACAGCACATGCATATAACAATATTTCTAAAAGTTGCATACTATGCCGACAAGAAAAATTTGATATAATTACACACGCAAACCAAAAATGTTTGTTAAACGAAACACCGGAATCGGCTTCTAAATGCAGGCACGAAAATAAGTTTCTTCAAAAAAACTAAAGAAACAAGAGTTACTTTAAGTACCCCCTTTTAAAAAAATATTTTTTTTAAAAAGCATAAGTATTCAATTCTAGAGATATCTTTTTATAATAGTGTCGACATATTCCACAAATGTGTGAACTTTTTCAGTAATTAAGACATTTGCCTCTTCCTGTAACTTAATTTTTGTTATAAATTAAAGTTTTATTGATTTGATCATATATTTTTAAAGAGTCTTTATTGATAAAAAAAAATATTTATTAAGTGATTTTTTAGTAACTTATATATATATATATATATATATATATATATATATATATATATATATATATATATATATATATATATATATATATATATATATATATATATATATATATATATATATATATATATATATATATATATATATATATATATATATATATATATATATATATTTATATATATATATATATATATATATATATATATATATATATATATTTATATATATGTATATATATATATATATATATATATATATATATATATATATATATATATATATATATATGTATATATGTATATATATATATATATAATATATATATAATATATATATATATATATATTTATATAATATATATATTATATATATATATATATATATATATATATATATATATAATATATATATATATATATATATATATATATAGTATATATATATCTATATATATACATATATATATATATATATATATATATATATATATATATATATATATATATATATATATATATATATATATATATATATATATATATATATATATATATATATATATATATATATATATTTATATATATATGATTTTTTTGCCATGTAAATATATACAATCTGTAATTTACTGAGATGATAAAGGTAACAAAGGCAAGAAGAAGACTAATATAACCCCTATAAGCTCTATATGTATATATACATACATATATATATATATATATATATATATATATATATATATATATATATATATATATATATATTTAGATATATATTTTATATATATATGATTTTTTTGCCATGTAAATATATACAATCTGTAATTTACTGAGATGATAAAGGTAACAAAGGCAAAAAAAAGACTAATATAACCCCTATAAGCTCTATATGTATATATACATATATATATATATATATATATATATATATATATATATATATATATATAATATATATATATATATATATATATATATATATATATATATATATATATATATAGATATATATATATATATATATATATATATATATATATATATATATATTTATATATATATATATATTTATACATATATATATAATATATATATATATATATATTATATATATATATATATATATATATATATATATGTATATATATATATATATATATATATATATATATATATATATATATATATATGTATACTTATATATGTATATATATATATATATATATATATATATATATATATATATATATATATATATATATATATATATATATATATATATATATATTATATATATATATATATATATATATATATATATATATATATGTATACTTATATATATATGTATACTTATATATTTATATATATATATATATATATATATATATATATATATATATATATATATATATATATATTATATATATATATATATATATATATATATATATACATATATATATATATATATATATATATATATATATAATATATATATATATATATATATATATATATATATATATATATATATCTATATATATATATATATATATATATATATATATATATATATATATACATATATATATATATCTATATATATATATATATATATATATATATATATGTATATACATATAAACAAAAATGTCAAACTTGTAAAGTAAAGTATAAAAAATAACTATAATTAAAAAATAACGATTAGTCCTATTAACTTAAACACATTCTCCTAAAACCACGGAAATATTTAATTTTATCAATAGAAAAGTTTTGAGTCCAACCTTTTTTTTTTTATTTAATTAAGTGTTAGAATTCATAGCAAAACTCTATGGATTAAAAAATAAAAAGAATAACAATATATATTAAACAACAAAAACATAAATAAGTTTAAAAAGTAACCAAGCTCAATTATTTCAATTATTAATTAAATGATAAGTAAATTAAACTCAAAAGTTTAATTTACTTATCATTTAATTAATAACAACAACAACAATAAAAAGATACTTATTGTACTTTTCATATCATAGAATAATATTATAATAATAATAAATCTGATAATAATAATTTGAAAAAAAAAAAAAAAAAAAAATTTCTTAACTATATTGATATATTAATTAAAAATAACTGATTATATATATATATATATATATATATATATATATATATATATATATATATATATATATATATATATATATATATATATATATATATATATATATATATATATATATATATATATATATATATATATACATATATACATATATAATCAGTTATTTTTACTTGCTATATCAATCATAATGAAAAAAAATAGAGTATATTTTAAAAATTAAGTGAAAATCATATCAATAAGTTATTACAAAATTGTTTTCAGATTTTTTTAAAACTGGTTTTGTGAAAGATTAAAGGTGTTTGAAGTTGTAGTTTTTTGAACTTATTCACTATGCATACAAGACTCTTGTTCCATTCACAAATGCACTAATAGACAACAGAATGTTTATCATACTTCTGAGTTTTAAATGATGGT
>NC_061165.1:3324032-3388156 GCF_022113875.1 Hydra vulgaris | reverse complement strand
TGAATAATATGTATATCTATGTATAGAAGATAGTAAATTTTTATTAAGAGAGTCGAAAATAAAAAGAAGATTAGCATATTTTACAAGCGCTGGGAAGGTTGGAATTTTCAGTTTTTTGAAAGATTCTGATGTTTCTAACTTTAAAGGTTGGAAGTTTATGTTTCTTATGAATTGGCGTTGAGAAGACATAATTTTTTTGATGTGATAGTTGCTATTTTGAACCCAAATTTAGCAACAGTAACTTAGATGCAATAAAAATTATGCACAATAAATATTCGTTAGTGTGAATTTATTGACATAATGACGTAATATTAAAAGTACGCCGTTTGCTCGAGTTAGTTTTTTGCGTAGCTCATCAATATGAAAACTCCACGAGAGATTGCAGTCATTAAAAACACCGAGATATTTGATAACTTTTGTAGGATATAACCGTTTTTAATTAGTTTTGATTTTAATTTTTGAATTTTTGTTTAGATTGTATTTTTTTCTAGAAGATAAAAAAAAGATCACTTTAGTTTCTTTTTTGTTAAGATATATTAAGTTAGCATTTAACCAGTGAACAATACCTCTTGATCCGAATTTATATTTTTACACAGACAGTTTTTACATTATACGATTTGTTAATATGCAATAGATTTATGTCATTATCAATAAGATGAATTGAAGAGAAGTGAATAGAGTTGTTTATGTCGTTAATATAAATTAAGAACAAAAGAGGTCCAAGAACAGAACCTTAAGGAACATCGCACACAACATATTTATTTGTAGAATTGTAATCATTAATAGTTACAAATTGCTTCCGATCTGTAAGAGAAGATGGAAACCAGTCAAACCACAAATACCATAGTGTTCTAATTTAGAAATCAAAATGTTATGATCAGCGGTATCAAAAGCTTTGTAAATCTATAAAAATACCACAAACAAAATGTGTCGAGAGCTTTCCTGATTTTTTCAGTTATACTTATCAACGCATGGCAGGTAGAATGTTTTGAACAAAAAACAAATTAAAATTCATTTAAACAGTTAAAAGAGTTAAGAAAAGAGTGCACTCTAGAATTTATAAGTTTTTCAAGAAGTTTACTAATGTTAGATAAAAAAGAAATAGGTCTGCAGTTAGTACATAAAGGTTTAGAGCCCTTTTAAAATATTGGAATAACACAAGATAATTTTAAAATATTCGAAAAAGTTCCATTTATGAATGATAAATTAAATAGTTTAGAAAGAATATTTGAAAATTTATTGTTAAAATCTATAAGAATGTTTGTGGGAATGCTATTTGGGCCTGTTGATTTTCTCGGCTTCAAATTAGATATAAGAGATGAAACTTCATGAATAACTGTTGGAGATAAGAATAGACTATGTAAATTTGGATACTTAAGATGTTTTGTATAGTTTATGTAAGACGAATGAATATTGGATTTAAGTTTTTGTGCGACGTTTGTAAAAAAAGTGTTAAACTTTTCAGAGATAAGATTTGGTTCAGTTATTATTGTTTCATTATCTTGTAAACAGTTGGGAGATAAGTGATTAGAGTTTTTGGCATTTATTAAACTATTAATTCCATTCCAAATTTTGCAAAAGTTTTTTACATTTCTGTAAAGTACTTTTTAAAATGCATTTTTTTACTGTTTATATCCATGCAAGGGTGTTTATAAATGCAACCAGCAATAATATTAGACTTTTTAAAAAAATTCTTTCAACAAATGTTGATTTTGAACAATATGGTGTATAAATCATTAAATCGTCCCTTCGTTTATATATTATTTTTTTTGATAAGTATAACAATGTTCCTCCACAAGAAAATTCAGTTGGCGTGTGCTCAATGTTGTTGTTGTCAATGTGGATTGGATGAATTGATGGTGTTCCTTTTTTTAATCGTGTTTTGGTTATACCAATAAAGGAAAGTTTAAAACTCATTAACGATAGTAATACATTTAATTCCTCAAAGTGTTTTTGTAATGATGATATGTTAGGATGAAATAAAGAGAGAGAGTGTATTTTTTCAAAGTTTAGTGAATAGAATTTACTTATATTATAATATTTGCAAATGTCTGTTGATGCATGGTTTTCTTCGTCTGAATCTAAAACATGAGATGAAACATAATCATTAATTTGAGTAGAAATTTTGTTTAAATGAGAAGACGGAAAGAGATTTATTGATGGAGGTAAACCATCAGTTATAAGAATTTTGTTAGAAGAAAATAGTATTTTGAATTCGTTTTCTGGTACATTTTTGAATGTACAAATTACGCAACGCCGCAGTGAGCGACTTAATTTAGTAAATTATGCTCAGTATCAAGCCTGCTGCATTTCGAATGAGTCCAAAACAAACAAATGTCAGATTGAATTAACGGGCAACCTAAACTTTTTTTTTTTTACACAATATCTTTATGATTGATATATCAATCATAAAGGTATTTTGCGATTTAAGAAACAGTTTTGTGGTAAATCACTTTAAGTTCAGTTGTTAGTATTTCATTTCATACCTTTGATCCTCTATGATACAATTAATTTTAATTTTAATTGATCCTCTATGATACAATTAATTTTATTTTTTGAACAGAGTTCAAAAAATAAAATTAACTGTAGATTGTCAAAAATTGAACTTCCAATTTTTAAGGGTAATTTTTGAGAATGGCAAACATTCTGGGATCAATTTAATGTTTCCATACACAATAATGATGACCTAAATGATATTGATCGTTTCAATTATTTAAAAAAATATTTAGGAGGACAAGCATTGACTACCATTTGTGGTTTAACCTTATCGTCGGAAAATTATAGCGAAGCAGTTTCTTTATTGACTGAACGGTATGGTAACCCGCAAATTTTAATCTCTGCACACATGGATTTATTATTAAAACTTGTGAAAGTAAAAAATAGTGATAATGTTGATGGCTTAAGAAAAATTTATAATGATATAGAGGCAAGTGTTCGAAATTTGAAATCATTAAAAGTTGAAACTAACACATATGGAAGTCTTCTGATTACTATTTTGAAAGAAAAAGTACCAGATGATTTAGTTCTGTTAATTTCGAGGAAATTTAGAACTCTAAGAATAATTACAAAAACGTTTTTCCAAAATCATTTGATAGCGATTACCAAAACAAAAGAAATTATAATTATCCTTGCGTATACTGTTCAGAAAATTACAACCCCTGGTAATGTAAAAATGTGACAAATTTTTCAACCAGAAAAGAAATTTTAAAAAAGCAAGGTAGATGTTTTAATTGTCTTAGAACGAATCACATATTAAAGAATTGTCAAGCAAATTATATTTGTAGTAAATGCAAAAAAAAAGCATCATATTTCCTTGTGTGAAAAAGATAACACTTTTGTTGGGCACGCAACACATAATATTTCCCAACAAACTATTTTGTTGCAAACAGCTAGGGCAAACATAAGTGCAGTTTCAGAAAATAAGTCTTTAAAGGCAAGAATCTTATTTGATAGTGGAAGCCAACGATCATATATAAGTGAAAATATTCAAAAACGATTAAATTTAAAAACTATTAATATAAAAATTATAACAAAAACATTTGGGAAAGATAATGAACAAACATTGCAATTATTAAATGTTGTTCAATTTAAGGTCAAACATAAATAAACTGATCACAGTGTTTATATGGAGTCTTTATGTGTACCAGTTATTTGTAGCCCTCTGCAAGGGCAATATGTGTCATTAGCTTGTAATCAATTTAAACAATTATCCAAATATTCATTAGCTAATTATGATAATGGGTCTCTTGATTTTCATGTTGATATTTTAGTAGGTATAAACTTTTATCACAGTTTTATTACTGGAAGAATCGTAAGAAGTCCAATATGTGGTCTAGTAGCTAGTAAATCAATCTTAGGGTGGGTATTAAGTGGTCCTATATCTCCGGAAAAAAGTACAAAAAATACCACAAAAACAGTTTTTACTAGTCATTCTATGCACTGTGAGGTTGAGAGTGAAATAGATGAGCTAAGGAAAGATCTAAATAAATTTTGGTCTGTTGAAACCATAGAATCTCCTGAGAGTTGTGTGATGTATCAGTTTGAAAAAGAACTCACACATAACGGGGAACGATATATAACAAAGTTACCATTCAAAACTTTTGAATGGTAACTTTGTTATAAAAAATTCATGATTTTTTACCTGATAACTAAAATATTTGTAAAAAACGTCTGGCTAATTTAAAGGTAAGATTAAATGATGAACAACTGGTTACAGAATATAATCAAATTTTTATAGACTATAAAAAAAATAATATAATAGAAAGAGTTAGTGAGTCTGATATATTTAAAGAACCAGGGTGTGTGCATTATTTGCCTCATAGGCCTGTCATTCGAAAAGATAAGGGTACTACAAAAATTAGAGCTGTTTTTGATGCGTCCTGTTCGACAACAGGACCGTCTTTAAATGATTGCTTGTATTCAGGTCCCAATTTATTGTCAAAATTATTTTATATTTTACTAAAGTTTAGGTTTAATGCTATAGGGATAATTGCTGATGTAAAGCAAGCATTCTTAAACATTGAAATCTCTCCTGAACACAGAGATTACTTGAGGTTCTTGTGGTACGAGAGTATATCTGATAAAGAGGCTAAATTAATTGTATATAGATTTCTTAGAGTTGTTTTTAGTTTAACTAGCAGTCCTTTTCTTTTAAATGCCACTTTAAAACACCATCTTAATAAATACATTAAACATGATAAAAAATTTATTGAAAGATTAATAGATGATCTTTATGTCACAGACATCTCTGGCTGTGAAACAATTTCAGAAGGAAAAATGCTTTATAAAAAATCTAAATGTATATTTTTAGATGCAGGATTCGAATTAAGAAAATGGATTACAAATGATCACGAATTACAAAATTATTTTAATAAAAAGGAAACAAATCAAAGTGAAAACTCAAAATGTAATCTAAAAGTTGATGAATTAAAATATTTTGAAAGTGAAATTATTAAAAATGAAAACAACAACAATTTTATAAAAATTTTAAGAATTGAGTGGGATATATTAAAAGATGAATTTGTTTTTGAGTTTGAAGAATTTGTTAAAAATGCAAGAATGCTAAAAATTACTAAAAGAAATATTCTTAAGATAGCAGCATCTTTCTTTGATCCTCTAGGTTTTTGTGTTTGAGAGAGTGAATGAGAGTAGTAAGCGTGTTCAATTGCATTGATTTTGTGACAGTTCTAAATTAATTTATTGTGCCGTTATTTATCTAGTTGTAGAAACTAGTTTAGGAGTGAATAGGAAGTTTTTAGTTTCAAAGTCACGTGTTTCACCCTTAAAAGAATTAAGTATACCTAGATTAGAGTTATTAGGTTGTGTGTTACTGAGCCGACTTTTAGAGGAAGTGTTAAGAGTTTTGAAGGGAAGAGTGCACTTTGAGGATGTAAGTTACTGGTGTGATTCAGAAGAAATTCATTGTATTGGATTAAAGGTAAGGGAAGAACGTGGAAACCATGGGTGGAGAATAGAGTGAATGCCATTAGAAAAGTGGTTGATAGAGAAAAATGGAATCATATTAGTGGGGAGTTGAACCCAGCTGATTTTCCTACTCGAATAAGTAATTTTGTCGATTTTGGACATTAATTGAAAGGACCAGAATTTTTGTTAAATATGAACAAAGAGATATATGAATTTAAAGTTGATAAAAAGTTTCAGGTTGATATTATGTCTGAGTGTAAGAGAGGAGAAAATGTAGTTATTTGTAATGTTGTTTTGGACTCATCACCAAGTTTGAGTAGTATCATTGATGCATGTAGATTTAGTTCATTTGAAAAGTTAATTATTAGTACTGGATATGTATTTCGATTTATCAACAATTTGTTAAAAACAATTAAAAAGCTACCATTAAACAAACAAGTTACTTTGACGACAGATGAGTACAAATTTGCACTCAATGAATTGATTAGAGATGAGCAAAGAATTTTACAAAATGACAAAATTTTTGATAAACTGAAAAACTCTTTAAAGTTATTTGATGGCGAAGACAAACTAATACGATTACGAGGAAGATTTGAAAATGCTAATTTAAACTTTGCAGAAAAATATCCTTTAATATTACGTGGAAAAGAAAGTTTGTTTACAATATTACTGATTCGTAACTGTCATGAACAAGTTTTGCATCATGGAATCGAATCGACGTTGAATAAAGTACGATCTCAATTCTGGATAATAAAAGGACGATCGACGATAAAAAGTATTATTTGACAATGTGTAACATGCAAGAAGTTCCAAGGAAGAACATTGTTACCACCTAGCAGCCGATTTACCTGATTTGATATTGTTAGCACCTAGCAGCAGATTTACCTGATTTTCGAGTTAATAATTTATATTCCTTTCAAGCAACTGGTTTAGATTATGCAGGACCTTTATTTGTAAAAACAGTTAATAAAGATGCTGCCTGTAAGGTCTATGTTTTACTATTGGCTTGCGCGTCTAGTCGAGCAATCCATCTTGAACTGACACCTGACATGAAAATTCCGGCCTTCATAAGAGCTTTTAAGCGTTTTGCAGCGCGAAGAGGTTTTCCTGATCTTATTATCTCCCATAATTTTAAGACCTTTATATCTAAGGAAGTTAAAAATTTTATGATGAAAAATGATGTGCAACAAAGTTTATTCTACCAGCATCCCCCTGGTGGGGCGGTTTCTACGAACGTTTAGTTAGATCTGTAAAAATTACATTGAAGAAAACAATTGGTAAGTCTCTTTTATCTTACGAATAACTCGAAACGATTTTATGTGAAATCGAATCTGTGATAAACAGTCGTCCATTATTTTACATGAGCGAGGATGACACTGAAGAAGCATTAACACCATACCATTTAATGTATGGACGAAACATTGTTAATAAAATGAATGGAATTAGTCTACTACCTAATGATATTTCGAAAAGAGCTATATTTATAAAAACAACGATATTTAACTTTTGGAGAAGGTTTGCAACTTCTTATCTTAATGAACTTAAACAACACCATTTATACGTAAAAAGTAAAACTTCATACAACGAACAGCTAGTATTAAACGATGTAGTTCTTATACGAGATGATATCAAGATCCCTAGAAGTCAATGGCGTATGGGAAAAGTTTTGGAACTTATTAAAGGAGCTGATGGAAAAGTACGAGGTGCGCATTTACAAGTTTTATCCAAAGAAGGAATTAGAACAACATGTTTCCGACCTATTCAAAAATTAATACCTTTTGAAATTACCAACAAATCAAACGAAAATGAACTAGGTGTGATTGCTACTGATGAAACGTGCAGGTCAATTTGTAAGCGGTCGATCAGACAGGCAGCGAGCGCAGGCGAAAATTTGCGGCATTTAAAAGAGTTATATTATTAGTTGACCAAGTCAACATAGGGGTGTATGTTAAAAGTGTTTTATTATTATACGGCTTTTTGTTATTTATTACCGGTTTTATCTGGTTTTTCTTGATTATTCAATTTTTGGATTGTAAAAGTTTTTGTTACGGATATAATAGTTGGTTAACACGATGTTACAAGAAAGAGAATAACTTAGGTAAAGCCCTTCTCAAATAATGTGTCTAAAATAATTAAAGTTGTTTTTTACACACCCATTATAAATCAACGTAAGTTCTTACCACCCTCTAGTATTATTAAATTAAACCAACTATGATATCTACCCGTATAAGCAATTTCATCTAGCAAGGAAGTTTCCGATAGAGCAACATAATCCTGAAGTATTATGATGATGCTATTTGGAAGTTATTCCCTAAAAGTTATACCTTTCAAAGTTGTTTTGTATATACTATAAGTTTCTAAATCTTATTGCACAGGGACTAAAAAGTTCTAGTATGTGTTTTTTTCGTATTATTTAACAACGTGACCATAACATCAATATGTTTTGAGAGATTTTTGTGCAGAGTTTTGGATTTTCTTAGCCAACGTTTTTTGATTGAACATCAGAAAGTCAAAAATTTCGTTTTTTAGCCAGAAATACTCTTTTTAAACTAAATTTATTGAAACTTTTTGCTTTATTTTCTCTTTATCTTTTACTTTTTATTCAGGATTTTTCTTTTTTCATTGAAAATGAGGTTTCTTTGTGATCGTGATTCGTTATTTTTATTTGGTTTATGCTATTGATAAGCAATTTAATAAATTAAAAAAAAAACAATTTAAATTTTTTCCTATTTAAAAATTAAAACAAGTTTTGCTAACTGGTTAATGAAAGTTTAAGTTAATTAATTTAAACTTATTAATTAACAAAGAATTTTAAAAACACTTGTTAGGGTATTGTGATAAAAAACAACTTTGTTTTTGTAAACAATTAAAAAGTTATTGTTTATAGTATATCAAACCTTGAGAATAGATATAAAAACTGTTTCTCTTAAAAGTAGCAAAATTAGCAAGAAAAAACGCTTCGGTAAAATCTCACAGGTTAAACTTACACTACACAATTTCAAAATTTATACGGACTTTAACTTTTTATTTACTTCGGCTAAGCATTTTCATTCAAAACTATTGTGAAAACATAAGATTCACACAAAATATGGTTTCTCAAGGGTAAAACATTGCTCGCGATATAAACTAGGTGTAACCATTTGATTATTTTAAAAAACATTTTAATTTTTTCCCTTTGAAAATGAAAAACGAATTTTTCTAACTTTGATTAAAGAACTTTTTAGTTGATAGATTTAAACACCCCACTTGGTCACTTAAAAACATACATAGCAAAAAGAATTGGCCGGAAATTTTTTCCAAAAAAATTGAATGATTAGTAAAAAAAAAATTTTTAAAAGTGCTTTAAGTCAAATAACAAGTATAAATACTAAACAAAAAGTCAACCTTTAGAAAAATTTTTAGGCACACAAAAAATATGTTGTTTATAATTTAATTGTGTCTTTTTCGTTTTCATACTGTTATCAGGATACAATAATATCTTATATACGTAGAATCAACAACTGAAAATTATAAAAGTGTGCGTGGAGGGGATATATGATTGCAAAGTATGGAAAAATTTAACTTTTGACATCAGATTAAGTTATATCCATTATCACGGAAGTGAAAGAGACAAAGAAACAGCAAGAGCATACGAAAATGGATAGAATGACCCAATACTTGTAAACAAGATGTTAAAAAGAATCAAAAATCTTAACCTAAAAATTTGACAAAGGGTTTTTTTTTTAATTTTTTTTTTTTGAATCCAGTCAGTCATGAAATAAATACTCCTAGTGTCTAGGTTTAATTGAGGTTTTTTTTTACTATCTGTTTTTTTACTAAATCTAATCTCTTTTTTTAATTCTAATTCAATATTTTTTTACGACGCAAGGTTAATTATAAAACTAAAGCTCCTCAAATTAATCATAAAGCTTATATTTACGATCTATTACACTTAGGGTGAACATTGTCCCGGTTTTATTTTAGGAGAGCGCACGGTATATCTTATTAAAATTATTTTAACGCTGCGTTAAAATAATTTTAATAAGATATACCGTGAAATAATTTTAATAAGATATATAATAACTATTACTTTTTCATTATATATGTTAAGAGCTAGTTTCTAACAAATAAATATTGTTAATATGTAAAGAATTTCATGTTTTTGTTGCTCACGTGTAGTTTAAAAAAAAAGAGACTTTGAAAAAGAAACTTTGAAAAAATGTCAAAGAAATAAATAAATTGTGCACCTGAATATGTTTTTACAATGCATTCTTTTACTTCAGTGCTGCTGCCTTTACAACATGGTGCAGGTTGTGATGGATTGCACACTCTTGTTCTGTTTATTTCTCCATAATCATAAACAGTACTGAAAGTAGACCAACTGCTCCATGATATCCATGAACCTTAAAAAACAACTAAACAAATAAACAATTAACCTTTATTAAACTATGATAGAAGCAATAAAAGTAAGAACAACTTCAAAAGCTTATGCTTAATATGTAAAATAAAGCTTTTTTTAAAGTTGTCACGAAGTGACACTAACCCAGCGGATACGAGACGTGTTCAAAACGTAATAAATACGTAGTAACATGAAATAGAGGTCTAAACCACGTCATAGGTCTATTAAGTCAGTATATCAGAGTTTATATTTCAATATACTTAGTATCAGTTAGTGACAGAAAAGTATTTATTCAAAATGATCTTTTTCTATAAGTACTTTTTGCAAATTTAATTTTTGGAATGAATGAACTTTTGATCTTTAGGTTGCTTTTTGAACGAATTGAATTAATAAATGTCTAGATAAGTATTGGTGGTATTTTTGTATTTCATATCTCTTTATATTTTTGCAATGTATTTTATATTTAGAATAAAGCAAGTTGCTTTTAAATCTAGCAAAAATACTCCAACACAAAATAAAATCCTGGAGGGACTTAATAAGTTCCTGGCCAAAAGAACAGTCTTAAAGAACGTAACTAACCTATAGCTGAACAGGCAAGCATATAATAAGGTTCAAATAGGTTCTAGAGATTATCTAAAACTTTATTATTTATACCTATAATTGAGGTACGCAAGAAACAATTACTTCACCTAAATCGTGATTTTTGTTTTAATTAACTTCTTAATTGATCAAATAGTTGTAAAAAATATATCCAACAAACTTTTATTTTATTAATCCATTTCGATTACAACTCTCAAAGCTTATCAATTACATTTCAAATTTTTTCATTTTTTTGCAAAAGTGCTATTTTGACTTGTTACTGGAATAATTATATTACAAAGACTTTAACGCAATATAAATTCAATTTCGGCTTCGTTCTCCCTCCAGCTAAGCTATTATACCTCCTTGATAAAACATAACATTTTTCCAAATGCTTTTATTAACTCGTCGTCTCTCTCTGTTGTCTGTGAGCATCATATCTTGCAATCATTTCTACTCACACACACACAGACAAATGTTAATAAAATAAAATAGTAATATCAGAAAATATGTTTTATTAACATTTAAAAGCACAGGATTTAAAAAATTCGTTTTTAATATTACTTGTTAAAGTTACGTTAATAATGTTTACCTTAATAATCTCTTCTCTAACTATCTTTAATTTAAAAAGCGCCTTAAAATCAATTTAAAACTTTTAACCTTTAGTAAACGTTAAATCATAGAAGTATTATAAATGGAAGTGCGACGCCTAAAAACATCAAAGGTTCCGAATAACGTCACAATAATCATTCCTGAAATATAAATAAGGATTGTCCATTAATTACGTCAACAAAATATGAAGGAGGGGGAATTTGAACTCTTTTGACATTGGTTGACATGGGGTAGGGGGAAGGGGAGTTATTTAAAGTTGGCGTCAACAATTTTTCTTTTTTTTTTGAGTTTCATTGCTTAAATAACGGAAAATTAGGCTGAGATTGAACCGTATTTTCTTTGTAGAGTGGGGGGGGGGGGGGGGAGAATTAAAAGTTGACGTAATTTTACAGGGGGGGGTCTGTGGAAATAATAATCATTGTAGATATAATGTATATAATGTATAAATACGCTGTAGATATGATACACAGATGTACTCGCTGGTATTTCCCATTTTACTTTTATAAATTTCTGAAATGTTTTTTAAATCTTCTATTATCATTATTATAAACAAAATGATCATTGAAAATACTTTTGTTTGTAAATAGTATGTATTTTTTAGTTTTGTAATCGCTTTTAAAGTTTCTAAAGTTTAATTACTTCAAATGTTACTTAATGGAACATGTTCTGTTTTATCATAGCAGGATGTTAGTTTTATTGAAGCTAAATTTGACCTTAACAAGTTTTTTTGTTACTGGTTAATCTACCAATTGATAATTGATGATGCAGATGCAAAGGCGATTTTACAAATAAAATGAGGCTATGGTGAGACTTTAAAAAGTACCGATTGCGTCTTAAAAAAAAAAAAAAAGGTCCTTAAACTCAAAGTTGCCAACAAAATCCGTAAAAAACCCGACTATAACTTAAAAATTACCTACTTGGGAGGAGAGGGTGTAATAACCTGTAAACTTCAAATTATTTATTCTATATCAAACTTTAAAGATTTTACGTGAAAAATTCATTTCAGCAATATCTTTTAAATTTCGATTTATACCATTTATATGCTATAAAAGTTTTATAAAGTTTAATTAGTCTTTGGTTTATAAACAGTTTTAAAATATGATAAAGCATGCTAAAGTGTTTGAATTGTTTCGTGTGTGCTAAAAATATTTTTTTTTGAGTTTATTCTAATTTTCTAGAATAAAAAATAAAACATGACCAGAATACGGGTCATAGTAAGTCCGCTATTCGACATTTAAGTCATCTCATGTTTTTTTAAATTTTTTTAAACCGAGGGTAATTAATAAAGATATTTAAGCAGGTATTCTAAATGTTATTTGGACAGCTACTGATATTTAATTAGTTGATAAATAGCGATTCTCGTAACGGCTACCGAAACGACTAAAAAAAATTTAAAAGTTGAACTTTTTTTCGTTCGAAGCTTTAAAAGGTAAATAATGAGTATAATTTTTGCATATGGATATAGTTATTTTTCTGCCGTTAACTAAAAAGGATTGAAATAAGGAATATGTAAGGAAAATGTCGATTTTACGGGTCCAGATTGCTAGTATCTGTATATTTTCTTTTGGGAAAAATAATAAAGAATAGAAAAATTAAAAAAATATTCTTCTGGAATTTGTCAAAAAAAAGTTGTGTTATGCTTTCTTTTAAGGTATCTGAGTATCTGAAAAATTTCTTATATGATTATATAAGAAATTTTTAATTTTGTACTTAAATGGTTTCATCTTTTTCATAACTTTAGATAAATATATACTAACTTATGCAACTTCATTATTATTAACAATGTTGTGCATTGTAGTCTACATTCTTTGTTACATTAAAAATAATTGATGCAATAAATGTTGTTTTGTAGTTGTTAAACGTTTGCATATATGTTTATATTATGCTCAAAGTTAATAAGTTTTTTATAAATATGTGTATGTGGTGATATATGTTATTTAGTTGTTTTATAAATGTATTTATTCAAATGTGTTTTTTTAATACAATGAAATGTATTTTATCTAATGTGTGCATGATTGTTAAATGAGGTGTTTTTATATGTTATACAACATTAAAAAGTGTATTGTTTTTTATAGTTAGTATATATGTTTATATGTTGTTTCCATGATTTTAAAGTGGTGTGACTTGGCAAACGTGTAGAACAAGATTTGTCAACCTTACCAAGCGGTGTTACTGTTTTTGGTCACGGTGTTGTCTAGCCTTTATTATAACTATTCTGAAAATGCATAACATAATATAATTTTATTACCTTTGTCTTATCTTTATGTTGGAGTCAGTTGTTAAAAATGATTAACAGGTAGTTTCATTACTAGAACTCACTGCTTTTATTTTTTTACTAAAAATGAATCAAGACCATTTCGCTATAAATACATTTTGTTTTACATGAAATAAAAATATTTAACAACTACTACTCCGGTATCACAACAGCTTATCTTTATTAGGTACATTAATTTTCAATTCACCTATGATGTTTTTTTTTGTATTTACTTATTCGCTACATTTTTTAAGTTCCCCGGTGGGATATCGGCTAGCGAATCGCCAGCTATAATCGTTACGATAAAGACAGCAATTTGGCCACGAGGATCGCTAGCTTTTCTAAGTTAGCGAAAAGCTACCAATATTTGTAAAGATAAAAACAGCAATTTGGCTACGAGAACAGCTAGCTTAATTAGCGAAAGACTTACAGGCTATTTTAGCTACCGTCATATCGTAATTAAACCGCTATCAAAAAAATTTTGGTATGTAGCCATATATCAACCAGCTATAGATTTGTAGATATTTTGTAGCTAGCTACAAAGCTACGATATGTAACTAGCGACACATTGCTACAAAATCGCAATGTTTAAAGTTCAACTATTTTCATAATTATAATAGACTCAACACTAAAAATGAAATTTATAAAGATGTTAGTAAAGAATAAAATGAGAAAAAAAAATTGCTTGAAAATTGCTATAAAGCTAGCTAGTCGCTCGCTAGTCGCTAGCTCATTTCCCACCGGGTCAGATTTACAGGCTTGGCCAGGAAGATGATTAATTGGACCAATGAGAAACAATTACAAAAAAAAAAAAAAAGCAATTTGGAAAATAAAATACCTTTTAACGCGACAAAACTTTAAGCAAAATAAGTAACGTTTAGAACATATATTTTCGAAATATCGCTCCTTTATAATTTTTTTTCGAAATATCGCTCCTTTAAAATTTAAATAAAATTAGGCGACGTTTTTTTATATAAAGTAACATCTTACGATTGTTTAAAAAGGAAAACAAATCTTCTTTATTTTAAAAAAATTGCAAGTTTTAGCTTTATCTAAGCTAAATTATTTTACAAATAAAAATTAATTTTTGTAATACTTATTTTATGTTTCGCATAGTTTGAAAAGTTTAACATATTTGAAACATCTCTTCTTAGTACGATAAACAAATAAAATAATTAAATTATTGAGTTACTATAGAAAATAACTAGATAAAAATCAACTGAAACGATTAAAAATACCAGACGAGGAACCGAAACTGCTTCACAATATCGCTGATGATATTTAGTGAGTGGATTTTTAATTTTAATTGGTATTTAAAGCAGAAAAAAGTATAACGAGTTTTTAAGAATGGCAACTCAAGCGAAAATATTTAGAGTTAGTAAACCAATATCTAGAAATTTTTTTTATATCTAATAATTTGGAATATATATTTGTGTTCTGTCGTGACCTCAGGCGCAGTTCTTGTTCATCCGCGACTTACTTTGTATGCATTATTTGTGTTTAGCAACCAAAAACTTCTTATATGTTTGTTACATGATTAGTTTTATTAACTTTAATGATTATTAATAACTTCATTAAAAACGAAACTATTTTTGTAAGTCTTTGTTTACAAATTATATCACAAAAATTGCTTTAAAAGATTTCATAACTCTAAAAATCAGATACACAAAATTACATTTACATAAAAAAATGCATACTTTTTAAATAAAGAATAAGAATACACTAATAAAATCTATAGTTTATAAAAACTTTTAAAATTTTCACAATTTAAATAATATACATTTAAAACATTTATACTTGTAAACAAATAAAAATAGTTTATAAGATTCACGGCTTTGCAGATGTGGCTTCAAAAATGAGCCATAGTATTGATAATATATTCAAGATATAATATAATAATAAATTATGCTAGAATTCTCAAGACGTAACAAATCGCGAATAATTTATTTCAACAGAATACTCTAGAACTTTATTTCACTTAATCAGCGTATTTTTTTAACTAATAGAATTAGTTTGTTCGTTAATTGGGCGGGTTTTTAGTGTTCGCGAATATTCTTATTATTCTTCCGCACCAAGACGTTTTGAGAACATTTAAGATTATTATGTTTCCATGTATGTTTGTAAAACAAAACTTTTCGTTTCGGACATAAACTTAAATAATCTCGAAACGACTAAAAACCTGGCCAGTTTTTCACAACTAAATATAATTTCCGTGGTCAGTATTTGAGAGCGATCGCTACCGCTTCCCGACCAAGCCTGATTTATCATAGGTGTATTTAATTGTTATAGAAGAACAAATCATTTTAAATTTACATGAATCTTTTAAATAATTCTTCTAATAATTATTCAGTCAACATTTAAAGTTCAATATTGATTATACCATTTTTAAGTAGTTTCTAGGCTTTTTTTAAACGCTTTTCTTATTCAAGTGGTTTTACAAGCAATGTCTGCAGGCAAATTTGAGCTATAATATTTTTCATCTTGCAAGGAAAATCAATGTTGTTCTATGTTTAATTCAATATGTTTAAATAGGGTAGTTTTAATAAATTAATGTTTGTTTGTTCTTGGTTTTTTACTTATTTGTTTTCAGATTGGTTTTATTTTTTAGTGCAATTGGAAAGAGCTGAAGTGCTTTTTAGTCACTTCAAAACAATTGTTTGTTTTTTTAAACCGTAAGGTTAATAATAATAAAAATTTTTAGACAGTCGAACTGTTCTGATTTGAGAAAGTTTAATATATTGTTTTATTTTATACTTGGTTTATTTTATTTTAGATATATATTTTATATGTTTAAAATGGAAAATTGACTGTATATTTTTGACAAGTACATTTACATACATAAATTAGGCCATGTTATGAGATTTTGTTGCATAACGGATAGGGGCTTCGCGAATAAATTCTTTATTGAATAAAGTAACTTTATTCAATAAAGATATTTACATCGTTAAAAGTTTAGTTACGTCAGTTGCGTATTTTAAAATACGTCTGTGTAATTATGTTAAAAACCACATTAGAAATTGTTGTAAGTCTTTGAAATGAAAATTAAAAAAATATTGTTGTAAAAAAATATATAAATAAAATTGAAATCTTGATTAAAAAAAAAAAAAACTTATTTCAAAATCTTATACTTATTTAAAGTTAATTTTTTTTCTTACAACTACACAATCAGATTGGGTTTTCACCTTTAAAAACGTTTGCGGTAACTCAGCATTTTAGTAACTGGCTTTTGATAAAATAAACATTGTAATTAAACAGAGATTACCGCTTTTCGGCTTTGTTTTTTTTTAATTCCATCAAAGTATTTTATTTTTATGTACCGTGAAATCTAATGTATTTTAACTATTTCTAAATCCAAGAAGTAAAATTGTATTTTTTGTTTTAAGATGTTGTAAGCTGGACTTGTTTTTAACAAATATCAGTATAATTTTGAAATTTACATATCTTATATTTATAGCGCTAGTATCAGTTTTGTTTTTAAAATAAAATATATATAAATTGGGCTTTTAAAGAGTTTTTTCATAGATCAACTTATTTTTATTCGGTTTAAAGTTTGGTTCGTTTTATAAAAAAATAATGAAAATCTTCTACATAAAATATAAGGCCAAAGGGAAAACCCAAATATAAAGTTTATAAATCGAGCTAAAAAGAACTTTTTTTATGACGTCAATTACAAAAGAGCATTAATCAGAACAACCGGAACTTTGAGAAAGAAAAAAATGGCTTTTAAATTTATAAAGTTTTTCCCATATTCTCAATTATTAATTAGTCTAGAAAGTTTGATTAGCATGAAACCATAATGATTTATAGATAGATCTAGGCATGATAAAATTAATTGTCGTTGAGACATAAGAAATTCTGCTCGATGAACAGAAAATTTACTTGCTAGAATTAAGTGTCAAGCGGTGTTAATGTCTATTAATTTGATTTTACATTATACACTTTAAAATAAAGCAAAGTATAAATTTTACTATTTTATAATAACAATTAGTAACAGTTTCAAATTTAAATGATTTTATTTAATTATTTTTTTTGTAATAACAAACATATCTAGCTAACCCAGCTAGCACACATACGTTGTTAAAATATAAGAAAAATGCCGCGCGTTTCGTTGGCCCAACATCGGCTGCCAACGTTGTTTTTATATCATTATGATTATAAATGCGACGTCGCCAACAACTAATATATACATATATATATATATATATATATATATATATATATATATATAATATATATATAATATATATATATAAATATATATATATATATATATATATATATATATATATATATATATATGTATATATATATATATATATATATATATATATATTTATATAAATTATATATATATATATATATATATATATATATATATAAATATATATATATATATATATAAATATATATATATATATACATATATATATATATATATATATATAATATATATACACATATATATGTATATATATATATATATATATGTATATATATATATATATATATATATATATATATATATATATATATATACATATATTATATATATATATATAGATATATATATATATATATATATGTATATATATATATATATATATATATATAAATATATATATATATATATATATATATATAAATATATATATATATATATATATATACATATATATATATATATATATATATATATATATATATATATATATATATATATATATATATATATATATATATATATACACATATATATGTATATATATATATATATATATATATATATATATATATGTATATATATATATATATATATATAATATATATATATATATATATATATATATATATATATATATTTATATATATATATATATATATATATATATATATATATATATATATATATATATATATATATATATATATATATATAATATATATATATATATATATATATATATATATATATATATATATATATATATATGCAGGATTTTTTGAAGTTTGAGATAACTAACTTCCAGGCATGAAGCGAACTCAAAACTTTTACATGTTTATAGTTATATCAAATAAGGATACTTTGCATAAAATTGAGATATTAGGAGCCTGGGAACAAAAAAACCCCAAAATTTTTGCTTTACCTGCCCCAAACGCGAGAGCAACAAGTTGATAAAATAATTTTTTTACTATTTTTAACTAAATCTATATTCATCGAGAAGTTTTAAAATTCATACAAAAATCTCTTAACGTTCAAAAGTTATAGCCACATAGAGTTTAAATCCCCCTCAATTTGAGGGGGTTACAAATTTTATAAGACCATTATTATTGAACGCTAAAAGATTGTTTTACAAAATTAAAAATTTCTCGATGAATATAGATTTAGTTGAGAAAAGTAAAAAACTTATTTTATCAACTTGTTGCTCTCACGTTTGGGGCAGGTGTAGCAAAAATTTTGGGGCTTTTTTGTTCCCAGGCTCCTATTATCTCAATTTTTTGCATGGTATCCATATTTGATATAACTATAAACATATAAAAGTTTGGAGTTCGCTCCATATCTGGAAGTTAGTTATTTGAAACTTCAAAAAATCCTGTATCCGCCCCTGTATATATATATTTGAATAACAAACACAAAAAATTGCTTATGCGCATGTGTAAGCTTAGGGTAAGTCCCAATTCGCGTTTCAAAGTTCTAGGCCAGACGTTAAAATTAAAGTTTCAGCGTTGTGTTGAAAACGTGAAATGATTATGAAAACGTTAGCATTTTTTCCCAATAAATTTTGTCACTAAGTTTTTTTGTTTTTATTTTTTGTGGTAAATTTTATAGCGATATAAGCTGATATATCAGCTGTGTATGTGTAATTCAATGGTAAGAGCTTCGGACCCAACGGGCATTTGTTGCTTTAAAATTGGTTTAGATCACGTTTAGATGGCATTTACTTCGATCTAAACGTTTAGGAATCTATTTTAAACGTGTTCTGAATATTTAATTTGCGTTGAAAAGCAAAATCAAATTATTTTCGTACGGAACTAACTTAATTAAATTAGTTTTGTACAAAATGTGTCGGACATTTTGAATCTTTCATTATGATTAAAAATTAGAGTTTCTTATTATTCTTAAGTTATGTAATAAATAGTTTAGAGAGTATAAAAGAAATTTTATACTATCTAAACTATAAAACGATAAAGTAATTACGATGGGAATGCTTTGAGAACTCGTGTCAATACAAGGAGATACAATTTTCAAATGCTTTAAGGAAAGTTTGGTCAGTGTCCTGAAAAAAGTTGAGAACTTAGCCAAAAGACATTGAAGAATTAAAACGTGGGCTTACTTTTGTTGGTGATCAAATTGGGAAAAAAGTAAGCAAGGTTGATAGAAAAATGGCAGAAGTTAAAGAAACTATTGTGGGTATTAAATCATTCCACGTAAAATTAAGCAGCAATTCAATTGAAAATAAAAGAAAAACTGTCTATCTTGAGGATTGAAACCGACGTAACAATTTAAGAATTGTTTGAATCAAAGATTAAAATAACGAATCTTTAATGATGTTGTAAAAAAAGTGAACTTACTAATTAAAGAAGACCTTGAAATTGCGGGTCCAGTTATTATAGAAAGAGCGCATTGTGTCGGTAAGTTTAGTGGAAAGCCTAGAACTATTGTCTGCAAAATATTAAACTGGCAGGACAAGGAAAACATTTTACCAAACGCTCATAAACTCAAGGGGAAAAATATATATATTAACGAAGACTATAGTGATGAAACAATGCGAATTCGTAAAGAACTTTTTGTACAAGCTAAAATCATCGTGGTAACGGAAAATACGCAAAAGTCATTTACAATCAATTAGTGGTAAGTGATATGATAAACGAGAACGAAGGTGTTGAAAGCAAGAAGTTTGTTTATTTACGTTTTAATAGTTTCATTAGATATTAAATTTTAAGGTTTTTATTTAAATACAATGTTAACAATGAATATATCTAAAACAATTCATAATAATGAAGCAAATTTAACAAAATTAATATCTCCAATTTTTGAAATTTTGAAATATAACAAAAGTGATTATAAGTTTTTGACTGAAATGATATTAAATCCTTAGATAATGAATACTATAAACCGGAAGAATTTAAGAGAAAATAGCTTGACAAAGATTTAAACATTTTAAGTATAAATATACGGTCAATGAACAAATATTTTGAATTATTTAAACATCTTTGTTATTCTTTAAATTTTCTTTTTGACGTAATATGTATGTCAGAAACTTGGGAAGATGCAAACTTGCCCATGTCAGAAAATTCCTTATACAATTTAGTTTCATATAAAATGATAAGACAACCACGTGACAACAACAAGGGAGGTGGCGTTGCAGTGTATTTTCTTGATAAGTTTGAATTTAAAAAAACAGCACTTTTTCAAAAACAAACAAACGTATTGAAACTTTGTGCATTGAAGTGTTAAATACTTCTGATAAATCGTTTTTAATCTCCTCATTGTATCGACCGCCATGTGGTAAACAAAATAACTTTATTAATGTCTTAAAAACTTTTATGTCTCAAATGAGTACACAAAACAAGCACGTTTTTTTTGCCGAAGATACAAATATGGACGCATTAAGTTATGAAAAGTTTGCAAACATAAAAACTTTTTCAATTTACTATTTGAATTTAATATAATAACCCCCATATTTAAACCCACGCGCATTACTAATCAATCGTCTTCTGTGATTGACAATATTTTAACAAACTGTTCCCTAAATACTAAATTTGAATCAGGACTCTTTATTGCATACTTTTCTGATCATTTTCCCGTTTTCAATATTGCACGCGAAGTACTATCTAATATCGACAATAAAAAATGCTTTGTGACTTACAGAAATCTTTCTACAAAAAACTTAAATAATTTTAAAAACAAACAACAAATAGAGCAATGGGATAAAGTATACTCATCAACAGATCCTAACATTGCGTTTGGCCATTTCTCAAAAACATTGCAAAATATCTTTGATAATGTATGCCCAAAAATAACTACAGAAATAAAAAACAAAGAATATAAGAATCCATGGATGACAACAACTTTAAAATCAAAAAATAATGTAGATGAAAAAATTTACAAAAATTATAAAAAGTTTTTTTCAACATAATATGAAAGAAGAAAAAATAAGGTATTTTTCTAATCAGCTTGACAAGTATAAATTTGACATAAAAAGGACTTGGGCTGTTATAAACAAACTAACAGGAAGAGAGAAAAATAAGCACCTTGCTTACCACAAAAACTAATTTCTAATAAAAAAATTATAACAAGTACAACAAAAATATGCCAAGAATTTAACAAATATTTTGTTAATGTTATTTTCTTGGAATAATTATTGACCAGAATATTAATTGGAAAGCCCACATTAATACAATAAACACAAAAATATCAAAAAGTATCGGCGTACTCTTCAAAGCCAAACCTATCCTTTCCCAAGACAACTTAAAAGTTCTCTTCTTTTCTTATATTCAAAGTTACCTAACATACGCTAATATTGCATGGGGAAGTACCCATAAAACTAAATTAAATTCACTCAACATACATCAGAAACATGCATCAAGATTAATTTACAATAAAGATAAATTCACTCATGCCGACCTTTTACTTAAAAATTTGAATGCATTAAATATCTATCAAATTAATATTTACCAAAATATCTTATTCATGCTAAAATACAAACTCGGACTTGTTCCGAAATACTTTAGTGATAGCTTTTTTCATATCAACGCAAACAAATATATCACACGAGGAAGAGGCAACTTCACCTTGCCTTTAAAAAAAACAATATTCTCGCTATTTTCTTTAATGTACCGTGGCCCATACTTACATAACAAAATAATATTTCAAAATATGGAACTTAATAAAATGGATAACCTTATTGCTCTGAAAAAAAAACTAAAACATATCATAATTAACTTAACCAACTTCATCGAAATGTATTAAACAATTTGGGAAAAATAGTAATAATAAAAAGCCCTACTACTTCTACTATATAGTAGATACCAAAATACTTATGTGTATTTGTTGAACTAGTGCATTAAAGTTTATTTTATGATTTAAAGGTTCTCAATGAAAAGACTATTTTAGTCTTCTGTGAGTTTCCTTACAACAAAGAAAAATATTTTTTAAGAATAATTTTATATATATATATTCAACAACGTCCACAAGCAAGTCCCTAGTAGCCCTGTGGTACGACGGACTTGCATATATTTTTTAAATGCATGGGTTAATAGCCAGCACTTTATATTATAAACAACGAATAGTTACCTTATTTTGTACACTGTACAACGCGCATGCGCTAAACAGAATTTTAAATTTCTTTTGTCTTGTAAAAACTTTAATGGTACAAAAATTGTTTAATTGTACGTTTTGTACTTATAAGTAAAAATATGTAATTTTGTTTTATTGAAATATATACGGATACTTGTGTTGTAAAAAAAAAAAAAAAAAAAAAAATAAAATAAAAAAAAAAAAAAAAAAAATTTAGGCCCCTCTTTTGCTTCTAACATTGTGCAACCAATGGTATTTCCAGTAATGTAGCAATTTATATAATAGACAGCATTAGTAAACCATTATTTTATTTAATATCATCTTCATTCGAAATTAGTATATTCCGTAACAAACTTAAATTAGCCAAAGTTAATCCAATTCTCAAAAAAGGTGATTGCAATAATGTTTCCAACTACCGACCAATTTCTCTTTTCCATTACTTCAAAAGTATTTGAGAGAATAATATATAACAGAGTAAACAATTACTTTACATTAAACAATTTATTAAACAAAAATCAGTTTGGATTTCAAACTAGGTGTTCTACTGAACATGCTATTATTAAACTTGCTGACAAAATATTCAAGTCGTTTGATAGTGATGAGCTGGTATTAGGAGTTTTTGTTGATCTTTCTAAGGCCTTTGATACGGTTGATCACAGTATTTTACTTTCCAAGCTAAAATACTACGGTATAATAGGCTCAACATTTAAGTAGATTCAAAGCTATTTGTCTAACAGAAAGCAATTTGTATTACTAGAAAAGTCAGGAGCCCTCGATATTAGTTCCTCAGGGTTCAGTCCTAGGTCAATTATTGTTCTTAGTTTATATTAACGATATGCATAAAGCATCCCAAAAAATATCTACAATTATGTATGCTGACGATACAAATTTATTTTTTAATCATCCTAATGCAAAGACTTTGTTTGAAACTATGAATATTGAACTTTAAAAAATCAACCTCTGGTTCAAAGCAAATAAATTATCCCTAAATTGTCAAAAAACTAGTTTTACCCTTTTTCATAAAAAAAAAAAAAAAAATCAATTAATCTCCCTTTAAAGCTTCCTAAACTGCTTATTAATAAAAATGAAATCAAACGTGAAAATGTACAAAATTTTTGGGAGTGCTTTTTGATAAAAATTTGTCATGGAGAAACCATATTGGTCTCCTTGAAACAAAAATGTCTTCTGTTAGGCGTTTTGTAAAAGTCGAGGCCTTTTCTCGATAGTAAATCGCATAATATGCTTTACTTTAGTCTTATACATTAGACAAATGTACAAGACTAAAGTAAAGCATATTATTGCAAAGCTTGAAAAACCATGCATGCAAAGTAATAAACTATTTAAATAGGTTAGTAAACTCGGCCCCAGTGATGAAAAGCACGATGGTTCTAGATATTGAGAAGCTTAACACATTTCAAATATTAATTTTTATGTATAAGTATAAGAACAACCTATACGTTTATATATCACTTTTAAAAAAATATAATTTGCGTTCAAAAACCAAGTACAACTATCACTTAGGGAAAATTAATTCACATCAACCAAATTTTTAAATTACAAACCGTGGCCCATCAACATGGAATCATTTTCAAAATAAAAATATTAAAGACCTAAAGAGCATTTCATCGTTTAAAGGGGAAACTAAAATGCATCTTCTTAATTCCTGACATTTATATTTTTTTAATTTACAGTATTTTTTTTTTTTTTTTTTTTTTTCCGTCTTTCTTATTTTTCTTGTTTTTAATTTTTTTTGTTTTTGAATTTGTTACACTAACAAATATGAGCTTTGTTTTTATTGAATTTTTATTTTATTTTTAAAAATTAAATTGTTTTTATAACGAGTGACTATAGGGGCTTTATAAAAAGGTTGTGATGTTAAACACATTATCCTTACCTTCTTTGAGTCCCTGACTGATTAGAACAGAATATATCTAATATAAAATTAAAAATTATCAAAAAACGTTTTTTATCATGTTTATCTTTATGACGTGTATTTTATGTATTTTTTACATGGTTATATGAAAATTGTTATTGTAACTGTTTAATCAGCAAAATAAAAGTATATATAATAATAAATAATAATATTATATTGTGGCTAATGAAGCAGCTAAAAAGTCCTGTAAGTTCTTCGATAATATTGTATGAGCGATTAAAAGTAATATAGTAATATTAATAGTAATATTAATAGTAAGTAAGTACAGTAACAATGTATTTTGATAATTCTTTTTTTTTAGTTATTGCTACTAAAATAGCAGTTTCAAAAAAGGAGCAGTAGTTTCAAAAAAGTATCAGTGTCAACATTTTTTTAAACTATTTTTTAAATTGTTTTTTCTGTTTGGTTTTTAACAACGCTATAAAACGTCTATAGTTAACTTTTATCTTCCTAATTTTTCTACTTTTACTAAAAGTAGAAAATTTATGAAAAATAGTTATTTCTTAAAGTGCATAAACTTTCTCTAGAAGTTTTAGAGAAAGTTTATGCAGTTTTTATACATTTTAAGTCGTAACTACTTTTTAAATAACTAAATAAAATTATTATTGTTTGTTTATATTAAGACCTAACATCTATTTGTTTATGATAGATGTTATATTGATCGAATAGCAATGTTATAATATTTATACTTTTAGTACAGTCAGTACCAATTAAAAATTGTGAGGTTCAAATATTTATATAATGATCTTCAGTTAAAATGTAGGCTTTTATGTAAACTAAAAAATATTTTTAAAAATTTAAGTATTATTCATACTCCTATATGATAACCACTAAAAAGAAAATAAATTTACTTATATCTGATATGATAGATTATTATATTGTATCATTTATTTTCTCTTTAATAGAAAAGTTAACATGGTTTGAATAATAATATATATAGTTATATTATATAATTTTCTGAAATCCGCGCAAATATATTTTTTATTGTTAATTACGTTTTGTGTGTATAATTTCATTTAATATTTTATGTGCAGTCCATTCAGTTGCAATAACAATTAAAGCAGCAGGAAACAGCCAAGTACACATACAAGTGGTAATTGATTTTTTGTGAATTTTTACTCCTTTAAAAATTAGATTTTCCTAAAATGTTAATTAAGTTAATGTCTATTTCTGTAAAGATCATTCTATAAATAAAACCTGCAGTGACTTTTAAAACTAATAGTTATTCTTTTAGTAATTACAAGATAAAGTGAAAACTCTGTACTTTAAGATATGATTGTAATAGTTGAACATCTGTCAGATATATACCTTTTAAATCATAATCTATTTGCTCAGGCTTCTGAAAAGCTATTTATAAAAATTCAACGCTTAAAAATTAATGTAAGATTGAAGGTAATTCCTGTTATATTTAAAAAGTACGCTGATGATTGGTTCGAGTCTTTAAAGTTTAAATTAGTTAAAAGAGAGTTCAAATTGTTCTGTTTTTGTTTTATGCTCTATATCTAAAAGCTATTGAAATATTTATAGTATTATTTTTATTTATTTTATTATGTTATGAAAGACCTACCAAGCTTGAAACTTTACGGGTCGAAATATATAGTATTTATATGTATATCATCCCTCGGAATTAGGAAAACTAAAGTCAGCAAAAAAAGCTAAAAAACTAAACGAATAAACTTATTTAAAACACTTTTAACAAGTTTAGTTACAAGTTAATGTTATGTGTTGATGTACCTTCAACCAAATTAGTGTTAACATTTTAGCAAAATGTCATACCGCCAGTCTGTTTAGTTGGAAAAACCAAAAGCTTGGTATTTTATTGAATTGTTATTTTAGTTGATGATATTACAATTTTTATTCACAAAATGTTAAATAATTTACTTTTCAAATTTATTTGTCATTGCTTTGGATAAGATGTTTTCTTATTTCTTTTACAGATTGTTATGAGGATTGCAAAAGTTTTAAATATCAGAAACTGAAGAAGACATTGATAATTAGCAGATATCAAAAAAGCGCAAAAGCACTGATTATACAACAATTTTAAAGGTTTCATCTTAATTTTTTAATGTTTATATAGAAACTCATAATATATAAACTAAAAACAATAACATATAATTAATCCATAATTGTGCATTATTCTAATCTAAATTAATTTTTTTTTCAATTTCTTCGGAGTTAATATTACTAGTTTAATGCAATTACAGTAGAAATAGTTAATTATGGGAAAACAGCACTAAAAACCGAATAAATCCCTTGTTAAGGAAAATAATATATATATATATATATATATATATATATATATATATATATATATATATATATATATACATATATATATATATTTATATATATATATATTTATATATATATATATATATTTATATATATATATATATATATATATATATATATACATATAAATATATATATATATATATATATATATATATATATATATATATATATATATATATAATATATATATATATATATATATATATATATATGTATTATTATATATATATATACATGTATATATATATAATATATACATATATATATATATATATACATATGTATTATTAAAAATATATATATATATATATATATGTAATATATATATATATAATATATATATATATATATATATATATATATATATATATATATATATATATATATATATATATATATACATATATATTTATATATATATATATATATATATATATATATATATATATATATATATATATATATATATATATATATATATATATATATATATATACTCATATAGTGTCGCTTTAAGAGCATTTTAATGTAAAAAAAGTCTCTTACGACTACAATTTTAATTACCTCGTCTCTTAAGCTGTTTTTGATTGTCATCGAAATGTCAAAGCAATTAATTTATGCGGAAGTACATTAAATTTAATTGTTTTTTAAAAAATTTTTAAAAAACCGCAATTATAACGACTAGAAAGTTTTTTTTAATTAGTGGTGTTTTTGTTATTGATTTAATAAAAAACATTTTTTAAACATGCGTAAATGTTGCTACATCGACTATCTTATAGCCTGACTCGCAACGGAGTGCTGCTACATCGACTGACAAATAGCCTGACTCGCAACGGAGTGCTGCTACATCGACTGACAAATAGCCTGACTCGCAACGGAGTGCTGCTACATCAACTGACAAATAGCCTGACTCGCAAGGGAATGCTGCTACATCGACTGACAAATAGCCTGACTCGCAAGGGAGTGCTGCTACAACGACTGACAAATAGCCTGACTCGCAAGAGAGTGCTGCTACATCGACTGAGGGTTTGGTTTAGCCAGGCAGTCTATCAATTAAAAAAAAAAATTTAATTTTTAAAACTTTTTCTGGTCTGGTTTATTAACGCGCTCTTTAAAACTACAGTTTATGGGAAATATTTTTTGATGCTACGCAAGAGACATGCAAGACTATATATATATATATATATATATATATATATATATATATATATATATATATATATATATATATATATATATATATATGTATTATTATATATATATGTATATATATATATAATATATATATATATATATATATATATATATATATATATATGTATATATATATATATATATATATATATATATATATATATATATATATATATATATATATATATATATATATATATATATATATATATATATATATATATATATATATATATATATATAGATTGTAAAATTAAAAACAATAGTTTTATTTAGTTTGTTCTATTTTTTATGTAAAAAAAAAAAAGCAAGTTTTAATTAGTAAATGATTAGCCATTTTTATGGTATAGTAAAATAGTTTTGATTTTTCAGTTAAGGATGAATTTTATGTTAAAGCAAAAAAATACGAATATTGCTTAATTAGTTAGCTAATTTGATGTTACAATAAACTTAAAATAAAGTTTGTAAAGACCTTAGACCATAGTGTCAGAAATACTTGCATGCATTATTCCTGCATGCTATATTATAATATAGCGTGCATGCATGATGCATTCAAGTATGAAAAAAAAAGTTACCAATGTTTAATTATACAAAAAGATTATGGATGTGATACCGCAAGTACATTCAATTGATTATGCAAGTAAGTTGTCATACATTCATCTGTGAAGATTAATAATAATTGTAATAAACATATCTCAAACAATATACACTCGGATTTACATTTTAGTTAAACCATCACCACTTCCACAGCCACCTTGTCTCAAGCATTCAATCGCATTCTAAGATATCTTTATTCAAATTAAGTATGACTACTTTACCAAAACACTCTAGAATAGACCAATCAAGTAAGATGTCTAAATTTATATCTTTTATATAGAACTCCTTATTTTTATATAAACCTGTTAACTTTATGAACTATGAACATATTTAGCAAAGTAATCCTTTTAGCATAGACTTTTTATAATCAAATTTACAATGTTTTAGTAAATTTTTATTTAAAATAACTTTGTACACATTATATATATATATATATATATATATATATATATATATATATATATATATATATATATATATATATATATATATATATATATATATATATATATATTATATATATATATATATATATATATATATATATATATAATATATATATATAGTTATTTACAATGTAGCTAACTCATCAGTACTTGCAAAGTGTCCGTTTCTGTGAGCCCAAATATTAAGTTCTAAAATACCATTATCCACTACTATATAAAGCCCAAACTAATGGATTGATCAAGTAATACTTAATTTTTACCTTGAATTGCGTGTTAGTTCATGTACATGATTTTGATATATATATTTTAATTTATATGTTTGTTGATTAGTTTTTAACTTTAGGAATTGTAAGAATTACAATTTTTTTTACATGTTTATTTATATTGTAGTGAAACTGTCGGTATCTCCACAACTTTTCAATTAAATAGAAAGTTTCAATTAAACAGGATACTGAATGTGCCTACTGCTCCTCAAGCCAATGGATAATGGGAGTTATCAAACTTTATATATATATATATATATATATATATATATATATATATATATATATATATATATATATATATATATATATACAAATAGTATTGCGTACTATTGTAAGCAATCTGACGTCATACTGAATAGCCTGCTGCTGGAGGCTTCAGTACATACATCGACTGACAAGTAGCCTGACTCGCAATGGAGTGTTGCTACATCGACTTAGGGTTTGGGATGGGGAAGCAATCGTTTCATTTATTATTCTTCGTTTTTTCTTCTTCTTTTTTGAAAAAAACGGTATAGCTTAAGGTAAGCTTAAGGTAAGGTGAGCAAATGCTTATCAAAACACGCTTTAGTAAGTGTTTATATTCATATATATATATATATATATATATATATATATATATATATATATATATATATATATATATATATATATATATATATATATATATATATATATATATATATATATATATATATATATATATATATATATATATATATATATATATATATATATATATAGATATTGTTATAAAGTAATAGAATACTATATAATATTGTATTACTATGTTTAGGAAGAGCACTGCAGTTTTCCTGCAGTTGTGCAACTTATTAACATATAACTACAATAACTACAAGTTTTTTTAATAAGGTTTTTATTAGATAAATGTTATAATTTTTACAGAGTTTTATAGAAAAGTTCTCTATCAATTGTTACCATAGTTACTCAATGTACACTCTACTAATGTACGATCTTCTATAATCTATAAAACTATAGATTTATAAAGTTGTTAAATGAATGATTTATGTGAATAGAATAAAGATGTTTATTGAGTTATTTTTATTATTTTTAGATAAGAGATTGTATGACTTCGGTATCGGCAAATGGTATCGTGCATTGATTTCAATCTTTGAATGGCTCCCGTCTGTATAGGTGGAAATAGGAAAGGTTATGTCCTTTTTTCTAATTCTTAAGACGAAGAGTCTTAATCGGTTTAAACAATGATGACGATGATCATTATGGAGCCGATCATGATGACGAATACGATAATGCATATAATAATAAATAAAATGATTTTACTTGTATCTTAGACTTATATAAATAATAAATGATTTGTTTAATGCTTGATTTATTTATGAGTGTTTAGATAATGCGTTCAGCGTTTAACTTTTTTTTACGGTGCTTATTTAAAGCAACTTAAATAAAACAAAAGTTTGACTCGTTTATCAATATTTTTTATTTATTTATGCTTCTTTAAATAAGCGCCATAAAAAAAGTTTAACGTCGCGAAGTTTTAAACAAAAGATTTAGATGGAGTTTAAATAGCGTTTAAAACGAACCATTTATATATTGTTTAAATGGAACATTCGATTGACCTGCATTCTAAATCAAAACTAAATTAAATCTAAACATTTAGAACAAACATTAACTAAACGTTGATTAAATGTTGGAATGCCCGTTGGGGAGTGTTAAGTGATGTTTGCGTGGTTATTGACTAAAGTTGTATTTAATTGATAATTATTGTTAATATGTTTATATAAACATATTTTTATTAATTATTGTTAATATATTTATATAAACATAATAATAATAATTATCAGTTAAAAAAAATTTGAATCAATAACCAATATTTATTAATTATTAATAATAACCATTTAAATATAAGGCTATTATTAATTTAGTAACTTGTAATCTATATTAATAATAAATGTACATTTTTTGACATTGTACGTTGTACAAAGTACATTTGTTTATTACTTTATAATTATAAACATAATTGTACAAAAAATCATGCAGAAAAATATACAGAACTATACAAAGGCTTTTTGTACCGCGACTTTTTCATAGTAACTTTTGTAACGGTATTTTACGAAAAACGGCTATGACAACGACGACTTATAAAATCATAACTTTTACGTTCTTGTTGCAGTTGGTGTTTCGATTTCGTAAAGTCGCTAATGATATAAAAACAACGTTGGAAGCCGATGTTGGGCCAATGAAACGCTCAATATTGTTCTAATGTTTTAACAACGTATGTATGCTACCTGTGTAATTGTGTTCTTTTTTTTAGTTGTCTTTGTCATCACTTGATTATTTTGGTTACTGTTAAAACATAGTTTTAATTTTGTAAATTTAATATGATATGAAACTTATTATATTATTCATTATCAACAGTTTGAGAGAAGCTGGAACTTAATTTAGAAATGCTGGAAATTAACTTTAAGTTAGGTAAAAATTGTTTTGTTTATTGGTAGCATAATAAAACCAGTTATTTATTGAATGAAATTGTTGTATTAGAAACACTTTCTCTTTCTCTTAGATTAGAACGTGATTTAGGTATCATTATTACGCCTTACTTAAAATGGCATAACAATTCAACTTTTGCAAACAATAAAGCTAACTGAGTATTAGGCATGTTGTATCGTACTTTCGATCACATGACTTCGCAACTACTTAAAATTCTATATACCACCTTTGTACGACTTAATCTGGAATTTGCGGTAGCAGCCAACAATCCATTATCCAGAATAGATATTGACAAAATCAAGAAAGTACAAAGAAGAGTTACCCGTTTAATACCTTCAAATCGTCATATGTCATACAAAGATCATCTAAATATACTGAACTTAACGTCTTTAGAAACCCGTCGCATTAGGGGAGATCTGATACAGGCATATAAAATCATTAACAATATAGACATATGTTCAAAATTGCGAGCGAAAGCACCAGTATTTTACTAATCAAATAGTGAATCTAATGCATAGTGAATTGCCGTCAGAAGTTGTATGCGCTTCATCAGTTAACAGTTTCATGGCTAAGCTTGATGCAGAAATTTCAAATAATCCGCATAAGTATTGAGATTATAACAATAAAATAAAAAAATTGAAAATAAAAAGGAAAAATAATAAAGTTCAAACTTATACTTCATACTATATATCTTATTGTACATTTTTATATATTGATATGAATAAAATTAGTGTATGAAGTAGATAAGGCTGCCAAAACCTGTAGGTTATACAGGGAAACATGTTTCAGCAATTTTTCTTCTTCTACTACTACTACTACTACTACTACTACTACTACTACTACTACTACTACTACTACTACTACTACTACTACTACTACTACTACTACTACTACTACTACTACTACTACTACAACTACTACTACTACTACTACTACTACTACTACTACTACAACAACTGCTACTATATGATCGGTTTAGTTTTTGTAACTGACAAAGGCGTTTTAATTCTTTAGATGTCTTAGTTTGTACTGAATTTTATATATTTATACTTTTTAAATAAATTTATAATTAATTTATTATCTAATAAATATATATTTAGAGATAAATTATATAATTAGATAATAATATTATTATTAGTTAATAATATTATTATTAACTAATTATTATTAGATAACAATATTATTATTAGATAATAATTTTATTATTAGATAATATTACTATTATTAGATAATAATAATATTATTAGGTAGTAATATTATTATTATATAATAATTATATTATTAGATAATAATTATATTATCAAATAATATTTATATTATTAGATAATACTTGTATTATTAGATAATATTTGTATTATTTTTCAATAATATAGTATATATATCTAATACAATCTTTACCGTTTGGAAACCGCTTTTGTGCTCTTGCAGTTTTTCGCTCGCCAACATGCAAGCCAATATTCAGTCAGCGCTTTTTTTAGTGCTAGCCAATAATTTTCAAACCTGTTTTTAAATTGCAACAAATATTCTTTCTTAAGTAAATTCTAATTAAAGAAGTAAAAAAAACTGGCAAGCACTTTTTTGTGCGCTGGTGGTAAGTTTCAAACGGAGAAGCTACTAATAATACAATTATTATCTAATAGTTATATTATTATCTCATACCCAACCGGCATCATTACGTTGTTTCAACGTTGAAATTCGGTTGAAGCGTTGTTTCAACGTTGTTCAACTATGTCACAACGTTAAATCAACGTAACGGTTTAAACGTTAATTATTTAACGTTATTTCAACGTTAATTCAACGTTACAGTTTAAACGTTGGTTATTTAACGTAATTTCACCGTTTAATCATTGTTGACAAAAAATACAATACACTTTATCACAGTTCCGGTATAAAATTTATGCGCGCGCAGAAATGGAAGTAAAAATGTAAACATTATTTCAACGGTTTAAGTTATAGAAATTTATATTGGAAAAAAAATGTAAATACTGAACTTATAACATAGAGAATTTTCAAAAGATCGAAAATATGTTTAGACGACTTTCCTGAAAGAGCGTTATTGTTTAAAAATCCCTATTTTTCGTTTAACTTGGGCTACAATGCTCAAAGACTTATATTATTAAATGTAAATAGTACAACTTTTTCAAAAAATGATCCATTAAGTTATGTTGAATTTAATATTAGGCGTTGTTTTATAAAAGAGCATCAAGAATTAAAAAAAAAATTGATAACTTTAAAAAAGAACTTCAGCACGAAATAAAAAAAATAAAGATTTATATGAAAAATTAATTTCAACCACATCAGTTATAACTATGAAACCAGACAAATTTGTTTATAAACATAATGCAAACAAATCGTGTTATTGCAATTTACTTGTATACAAACATTTATTTAAAAAATGATAGATCTTGCGACTTTTATACTGGCCTTACATATATCAATGTGTTTCATCGGTTAGTGCAGTATCACCATTAATCAAAAGAAGATAAAGTAATGTTAAAAAAACATCTACTTCTGTTTTTTGAAATTTAAAAAAATCCTTAACTACTTGGACCAAAATAAAGGTAATGCAGCAAGATGAATTTTAATGATGCTATTACTTGGATTATTGACAGCTGATTTTGCTGACAGGTTTAATATAATTTTAGGGTTAGCGGATGCAATATTTTCTTCATTGTTGAAAGCTTCTAGCTCACTTTTAAACCACATGGTTTTTGTTCCAAGTAAAGATGTTATAAGACAGGCAATGCAAAACAGATTTTAGAAATTAAAATATTTAGACTTACTCTAAATTTCAGATATAACAGAATTTATAATGGAAACACCTTAAAATTTTGACTTACAGAAACTAACAGGGAATAAATACAAACATTACAACAATATAAAAACATTAGTACCCTTAGCTCCAAATTCATCAATAATGTCTTTAAAAAATTTCTAAAGCTTACAGAAGCGGTTTTGTAGTGAACGGACGTGTTTTTGCTACGAAAGAAATAAAATAATAAAATTGATATTGCAAGTTTTATTTATTTGTTTATTTATTTTTCAAATCTTATCAATAATGAGTCAAAACTTAAAACTGAAGTCTCAATAAAATTAGTTCGTGAAATATTTCAAGAAATGTTCCAAAAACAACAAAAAGATATTTTAGCGTTAATAAGTGCAAATTTAAAACTGGCTAATAATCGAATTGATGGATTGCTAAAAGAAATTAATACATTAAAAAATTCTAGTGAAGTTTTAAAAAAGGAAAACAAAAACCGAAATACCGATCTTAAAAAAACAAACAAGCAGATGATAAAGTATAAAAAAATACAAAAAGACATTAAAGAAAGTCTAACGTTCTATCAGGATTGCCATGATAAAAAAGTCAGCGATTTGGAAAAAAAATTGATAAATGATAAAAAAGTCAGTGATGTGGAAAAAAAAATATGGTCGAATGCAACCATAGGGGAGAATGAAAAAAATAGATTTAGACAACTAGAAGATCGTCAAAGGAGAAACAATCTACGAATCGAAGGAGTCAAAGAAAATGATAACGAAAACTGGGATGATACGGAAGTAAAAATAATAAACCTTCTTGAAAATAACCTCAATGTAAAAGATGTAATCATAGAAAGAGCGCACAGAACTGGTACTATCGATAATAAAAAGCCTAGAACAATTGTAATTAAGTTACTAAATTATAAAGACAAAGTAAAGATTTTAAAAAACGCTAACAAACTAAAAGGTTCTGGAATTTATATTAACGAGGATTTTTCGCTAGAAACTACTATAATAAGAAAGAAACTTCTTGAAGAAAGCAAAACGCAGAGGATAAACGGTAAATATTCTCTTGTTATATACGATAAGCTCATTGTTAAAGAATTTAGAAAAAAAAAATCATGTTAAATAATTTTTTTTTTTTTTTTAATTTATATTGATTTATTTTTTTATTTAAAATGGCTGATAATATTGTTTTATCAAACATAAATTTTAATTCACAGAAAAAGCCAATAATTTTAAACAACTATTCGGATCCCGATTATAATTTTTTTAACGATAGTCAAGTAATTAAAAATACTAGCCCGATATACTTTAACCCAAATTCAAAAAAAATTGATAAAGGAATGGAAGATAATTCGTTTTCAATGCTTCACATTAATATTAGAAGCATTCAAAAAAATTTTGAGTCATGGATACAATTTTTATATAAAATTGACATTAGATTACAGGTAATTTGTCTCAGCAAGACATGGTGTCACGATGTAAGCATTGAAAACAATTCCAATTTTCAATTACCTAATTATAAAGTAATTCATCAAGTTAGAGCGTCAAATAAGGAAGGTGGAGGTTTGTGTATATACATAAAAAATTCAATTTTATTCAAAAGGAAATCACAGTTAAGTTCAACCACTAATGATTATGAATCTTTATGTGTTGAAATTATTAATAAAACTTCAAGAAATATTGTCATCCATGCTTTATATAGACCGCCCTCAGGAAGTATTAAGGCATTTGAATTAAAAATAATATCATTATAATTAAAAAAAAAATCATCTTTAAATAAATCGGTTTATATTGTTGGTGACATTATTCTTAATATATTAGAATACGACAAATATTAAAAACATTAAGAACTTCTTTAACACAATTTTTCAAAATAGTTATATTCCCCTAATCAATAAACCAACGCGAGTAACTAGAGAAAGTGCAACATCTTTAGATCAAATTATTACAAATGATTTCGTAAATATTAAAATAAGGACACGTATATTTAAATCTGACATTTCTGATCACTTCCCTATTTTTATTCTATCGCAAAAATGCATCGACTAAGTTGCTCTTAGTGATAGAAAAAAATTAATTACATCACGGTTAATAAACGACGCTTCCATCAAAAATTTTCATAAACTTCTTACTGGTGTCAACTGGGACACCCTACAACTAAATCTAAATGCCGATAAAGCATATGATATCTTTTTAACTGAACTTCTTAATCTTTATAGTAAAGCATTCCCGGAAGTTACTAAAGTTATCAAAACAAAAACACTTTTAAACCCTTGGATCACGAGGGGCATTCTTAAATCCTCAAAAAACAACAACAACGTTTATATAACAAGTTTCTTAAAAAAAAAACTCTTAAAAATGAAACTAATTACAAAACCTATAAACGGCTATATGAATCAGTTTTAAAACGCTCAAAGAAACATTACTATTCAGAACAATTATTTAAACACAAAAATGATTCGAAAAAAACATGGCAAATTATAAAGGAGGTAATCGGTAAAAAACGTTTATACGGTAATTTACTCCCGAAAAATCCTAAAGTTAATAACAATTGTATTGTATCAGTTTAATCAGTTTTTTGTAAATATAGGTCCTATTTTATCATCAAATATAGCAACTTCTCAAATACACTTTAAGTCTTACGTAACCTCAAACAACATTAGTGTTATGCCTAATCCTAAACTTACTGGAAAATGAATTATTAGACGCAGTCTTTTAGTTAAAGCCCAAAAAAAGTGTAGGTTTCGATTCTATAAGTAGTAATGTCGTTATTAAATCGATAAAATACATCACAATTCCATTATTACATATTTTTAATTTATCTTTAAAACATGATGTTTTTCCAGAAAATCTAAAAATTGCAAAAATCATTCCAATTATAAAATCAGGCGATCCTTCTGAAGTTGCAAATTATCGTCCAATCTCAATTTTGATCGTTTTTCTAAAATATTAGAGCGAATTATGTATAATAAGCTTTACTCTTTTTTAAATGTAAATAATATTCTTTACCATAAACAATTTGGATTCAAATCTGGTTATTCCACCGATCATGCAATCATTCACCTTGTTCTGGACATATTTAAATCGTTTGATGTAGGCAAGTATACCCTAGGTCTTTTTATCGATTTAAGTAAAGCTTTCGATACAGTCAATCATCAAATCCTTCTATCGAAACTCAAAAGTTATGGTATAAAAAATACTAACTTGTCCTGGTTCGAGAGATATTTGACCAATAGGAAGCAGTATATAGTTTATGATGAAGGAAAAACTAATTATGAGACAATTAAATGTGGTGTTCAGGATCAATTTTAGGGCCACTTCTATTTCTTGTTTATATAAACGATTTAAATAAGTTTTCTTACATTTTAAATACAATTTTATTTGCAGATGATGCCAGCTTGTTTTATTCCAATAAAGATATCAATATATTATTCCAAACATTAAACAAAGAACTAGAGAAACTAACCCAATGGTTTAAAGCAAACAAGTTATCTTTAAATATCACTAAAACAAAATACACTTTATTCCATCGCCTACATAAAAAATCAGATATTCCCTTAGAACTCCCAGACCTTTTTATTGACAACCAATTAATAAAGAGAGAGCAATCATAAAGTTTTTTGGCGTGTTTCTAGACGAAAATGTAACCTGGAGGGAACACATAGGTGTAGTTGGAGATAAAATATCAAAAAATTTAGGTATAACGTACAAAGCAAAGCAGTTATTACATCAATTTTGTTTAAAAAACATTTACTTTTCTTTTATTCATTGCTACTTAAGTTATGCGAACATTGCTTGGTATAGCACTAACGCGACGAAATTAAAAAAATTGCTTAGCAAGCAAAAACAGGCTATAAGGATAATTTCAAACGTAGATCGTTTTTCACTCACACAAACACTTTTTAATGAACTCAATATCCTAAATGTATATAAACTAAACCTCTATCAAGTTCTTATTTTCATGTTCAAACTTGATAAAAATATATTACCAATCTTATTTTATTCAATTTTTGAAAAAATAGATCACAAATACCCTACAAGATTTTCAAAATACAACTACATTCAATCCAAAACTTATTATTCCGCTACTAAATTCTCTATTGTAAACCGAGGACCAAAGTTGTGGAACATAATATTAAATAATGAAATGAAAACTAATTATTCTCTAAACCAATTCAAAACAAAACTTAAGCAATTACTTTTGTTAACTGAAAATTAATTAAAAATTTTCTAATAAAACTTCTTTATATTAGAAATCAATAATTAATAGTTAATTAATTAATTACTTTAAATTATTAATACATAATTAATCAACAATTGTACATATATTTTTATCATTTTAAATGATAATCTTTTTTTTGAGAAATTTATTTTTTATTTTTGCATTATTTATTAATCTTTTACTTTTATTTTATACTGTTTATTTGCTTTTACTTAATTGGCAATGAAAAGTTTTATAAATATAATTAAATAAGTTAAACTATAAAATGCTCTACTAATAAAATGTTTTTATATAAAATCATATCTTCTTATTTTTCAAACCATGTCTTAAATGTTATTTTTGTAATTTTAATATTTTATTAAATTTTGTTTCTTTTATTTTACAAAACAATTGTTAAATCTTATTCTTTGAAAAACTATAAATTTTAAACGATATGCGATATATTCAAATTTTCTTTTATAATATAAATCAGAGATATACATTGAAACTATATTTTATTGCTAAACTATATTTTGTCTAGTTAAAACGCATTTTTTGGGGCTAAATGATAAGACTAAATTTATTTTCTTTATAAGTTACGAATGTAAATTTTTTTTTATGGGCAAAAAATTAAAAAAAAAAAAAAAAAAAGCTAAATTTTGGATAAAAAATTTACATATCGCAACAACTATTTAGATTGTATTACAAAATACTCTTGTATAATGTATGATTAAGGTTTTAATATTTATTTTTTAATACAAATGAAGTGATTTTAATTAAATTCATTTTTATCACTCACTTAAAAAATATGATGATTATTTGTATAAAGATAAGTAAAATTTCAAACAATAATATTAACTTTACATGGTTTTTTTTAGGTGAATCAATTGCAATTGATGGAATATCTTTAAAAGACAGAGTTCACAAAATAATGCTGGTAATAAAAATAGTTTTTAATTATTCAGAAAATTTAAGGATTAAATTATTTAGCAAAAAAATTGTTTGATATGAGTTCAATTTAAATTAAAAAAATTAATATTAGTTTTCGCATAATAATTATCAGTTCTCTTGTCTATTAAAATTTAAAATAATTTCCAACAATTTTGTGATCTTCATGAATATGAAGGGGAAAGGTGGAAATATGTTTTAAGAGCACTAATTTATATGGTGTAGTGAAAGGCATAGCTTCATAAGATATGTAAAACTTTTTCATTCTCATTTTTTATATATTCAAAAATTTGTCCTTGTGTTTTTTTTTCTAATAATTTTTTATTAACGGCTTCTTCTATTAAATACAATGGAGCGACTGAAACTTTAATAGATGGCATTTTGTCTAAATTCTTAAAATGCGCTCCATTTCGAAAAGGTGGCGGAAAAAAAAATTAGATTAATTGATATAAATTTATATTATTAAAAATCAATCTAAGATTTCTTTATTGAAATATTTACATATATTTAAATAAAGAAATTTTTTCTTTTTGTCTGCTAATATTTTTTTTCAGTGTTAATTCAACATTACAAATTAAAACTCAATTACGAAAAAAGCCTAGGATTGAGTTGACATTTTAAGTAAAATAAGAAAAGCCCAAAAAATAACTGATGTAAAATTTTTATTTTTTAATAAAAAAAAAATTCTAATAATGGTTAAAATTGGTATTAATATTAATGCTAATTAGATGAAGATGAATAAAAATTAAGTTACGAGCTATTTTTTGGTCTTCAAAATTGTTTGAATGGTGATTTATTACTTATTAAAATATTTTCTTTTTTAATTTTTGTTGCTTTTATATATATATAAATATATATATATATATATATATATATATATATATATATATATATATATATATATATATATATATATATATATATATATATATATTTTTTTTTTTTTTTTTTGTATGTATTTAGGTGCTCCCAAAAGTCCTTACGGTCTTATCATAGAGCACCGCGGGAGAGCATTTAACGGAAAGTTCACGCCTCCTTCCGTACCTATGTCGCTTGTTAGGCTAGAGCTGGCGTCGAACCTCGGACCTCTGGGTTCTGAGCCAGAACTCTAATTACTGCGCCACGGCTGCTCAGTTTAATTGCTCAATTTAATTACACGGCTGCTCAATTTAATTACACCGCTCAATTTAATTACACAGCTCACTTTAATTACATGGCTGCTCAATTTACTAATTACTAGCTTCTCAATTTAATTACACGGCTCAATTTAATTACACGGCTGCTCAATATACTAATTACTAGCTGCTCAATTTAATCTAATTTCAATTAGAAGTAGATATTATTGCGTCATATATTATAATATACCTTATGTTATACTGTTATACTTTATATTAATAATGAGTATTTTTGTATTTCTATTTTTGTTCAATAATCCATAATTATCTTATGTAGATGTTTATGTTTTAGTAAACTAGGATTCTTTCATTAGTTTTATTTGTTATTGAGCCATAAGTTATTTGAACATAGTATATTCAGAACTCTGCTGAATAATAGAGTAATAAAATAATTAATGAAAATGAATTTAAAATATAATAAATTTATAAAATAAATAAAATCTTATCTTTGCTAATAATGTCTACTAATATTATTGTTCAGTTAGTATCATGGTTATAAAATGTTCAAATTTAGCTAGTTTAATCAGGCCTTTTAGTACACTTATATTATGGTTTCTTCATTTTATTATTAGTTCGTGTAATTTTTTCAAAATCGAATATGTGGAAAGGAGCTGTTTGGAATAAAGATATACAAGAAGAAGTAATTCCATCTAATTGGATTAGTGATAAAACTGTTTGTCGGCTTCCAGGTACCAAAGCATTGACTGCACTAAAATGCAGAGAAGAAATGGCTTAAGTTTATACAAATAAAAACTAAATTTTCTTCAGGTATTACATCTATATATTACAATTATTATTTTTTAAAGAATGTGGTAAGAAGAGTTATTTTGTTGATACAAAATATATAATTATTTGTATAACTATTTCAATTCCAAAAGAAAACAAACCGTATTGTAAAAATTTACAACTACAAAAGAAAAATGTGATGATGAAAATGTTGACAAGTTGATGCAAAATTTGAATGAAAATGTTGACAAGTTGATGCAAAATTTGCATCCAAGTTTCCACACAAGTGGAAACTTGGATACAAATTTTCCGCTTGTATGGTTTGGATGGTTCTCCACAATATAATATATTCTCCCAACAACCATGATATTAGTCAATAACAGTCTCCACAATATAATATATTTTCTCCACAACCATGATATTAGTCAATTACAGTTAATTGGTGGAACGTCTTCTAAAGATAGAATACACAAAATTATGCTAAGGTAATCAAGAACAGTATTGGACTCTTACCTCATTTATAATCAGGGTGTCTGCAGCTCCTCTAATATCCTCTAAAGTCCTCTTTTTTTTAAAACCACATCTAAAATCCTCTTTTATCCTTTAGTTAATTTTTGATGAAAGTATAATCTTCAAAATACCCATTCTCGGTCTGCAAAACTGGTTAACGCCTTAAAGTGCATGGAATTGTAAAAAATTGCTTTAGCAAATGCATGCTATTTAACATAAAAATGACATTATTTGATCCCTGTCTAAGCCCCATAAGTGTATAAACATGGACATTAAACCATTATTAAATGGCCACATCAAATTTCTTATAAAAATCTTACGTGGCCACCCCGAAAATTATTTTTCAATGCTAGGAATATTTTATATTTTGATTAATAATTCATTTTAAAAAAAAGGTTGTTTTATTTAAATTAAATATTTGAAAAAATTATTTATAACCAACTAACAGTTATATTATTTTTTAAAAATTTAGAGTATTTTCGAAAAGTTATATGGCCTCCACGGATAACACTTTTCCATTCCAAATGAAACCTCGGTTAATGGAACATTGTTTGACTTTCTAAATTACTGCTTTCAAAAAGATGGTGGAAAAGAGAAGAAGATTGTGTAGATTTTATTCAATTATATGTAAATATATGTAATATTTAAATATATTTTTCAATAAAACAAGTTTTATCTTTTTCTTTAATCATGCCAAGCTGCTTTAACTAAACTAAACTGAAAAAGTTCTAAATAGTCTAAGTTAAACTATGAATAGATTTGTACAGCAACACTAAATATATACATTTTGACATATATAGCACGTTTTGATAGTGAAAAAGTGTTTTACAGTCGTTTTAATTTTGATAAAAAAACGTTAAAAAAACTATCATTTTAAACGTTGTATCAACAAAAATTCAACATTATTGAAACGTTTTTTCGCGATAAATCAACGTTGATATAATGTTTGAACCTAACGTTGATTTAACGTTGATAAATCAACGTTGAAAAAAAGTTTGATTCTAAACGTTACATCAACGTAAATTCAACGTTCGGTTTTACCAATATTTCAACGTTATTTCAACGTTATTTGTCGGCCGGGTAGTTATATTATTATCTAATAATTGTATTATTATTTAAGATTTGTATTATTATCTGATAATTATAATATTATCTACTGAATATATTATAATTAATTAACTATATTATTATCTAATAATTATATTACTCTAGTAACTATTTTATCTAATAATAATATTTATAATGTGATAATTCTAATTTATTCTTATTTACTTAAAGTCTATATAACAGATTTACAAGGAAGTAAAAGAAAGAAGAAAAATATTGATAGTATTGACTCACTCAGTGAAGCAGGAGTAGGTAATAAACTTCATGATAGGTTGGGTTTGTTTTTACCAAATTTTTTTTTCTTAGGACCGTCTGTCTGCAAACCTTTACTATATCAAAAAATTTTTTTCTTAATAAACTTAAACTCGAAACTTTATTTTTGAGTTTAAGTTTACAAAAATTTTTCTCACTCCATTTCATCGTTTTACTTATGCTACATTGTAAACTTTAAGACATTCGCTTGTCTCTTATGTTCTTGAAAAAGCGCGAGAACAATTTTCTTTTTTAAAAGTTTTTTTATTAGTTTTTTTTCATAATTAACAGCTTAAATTTAGTTTCAACTGATCAATGTCTTAGTTTATGTTTTTGTTTTATATTTTAGCAGAACTATAAGGCTAATTCACTAGCGGTACAATAAGTAAAGTTCTATCTTGTTTTGCTTCAATTCAGGTTGATATTAATGATATTTAAAAAGACAAGTAGCAATTCTAAAATCTATGAGAAAAATGATACATGATTTACCAGATCGTGTTAAGTTGCCTATTGCAACCAAAAAAAGAACTTAATGATTTAGAAAAAAAACATATTTGCAGGGACACCTGGACCGCTTTGTTCATTATTAATGTTTTAAAAATGTATAATTTGTGTAAATACAAATTTCTGTGTTTATCTAAATTATAACATTATTAATATTATTAATGTGTGTATGTTTCTCCCTTGCGGGTTCTTCCTAACTTAGTCAATAGGTGTACTGAAGCCCTCGCCTATATCTTCATCAGTGTGACGTCATTGCGCTAAACAAAGTATGCAATATCTGATGTATATTTATAATTTATATATATGAATACATTTGTATATATAAAATGTATAATTATGCATATAAATATAGAATGTATTATAATTATTTTCAGAAGACATATCTTGGAACAACTGGCGGAAAAGATTGTGACTCTACTACAAGAAATATTTTTAAAAAGGTGTTTATCAACAATGTAGCATCGAAATTAAATTTTGTGGGGGTAAAAAAAAAATGTGGGGGTAAAATGATTAAATTTTGAATGATGTGGGGGTAAAATGGGGATGAAGAGCTTGCAAATTTCAGAAGCTATAAAAGGTATATATATATTTTTTTATGTTTATATCAGTATAAAATTTAATTTTTTTCGTTAACTATTTTATACTTTTTAGTATGTAAGGCATTCTTTAAAAGATAATAAAAAAATATTAGCATTATTAAGATATGGGCATTTTTTGCATAACTTAATGTCTCTATTTGGAATATTGTACTGTATTGTGTCTCTAATATTTGGAATACTGTACTCTATTGTGGAATATTGTATTCTATTTCTATTATCTACTATTTGGAATATTCTACTCTATTGCGTCTTTACTTTAAGCTGCTGTTCATTTTAACACAGCCGTAAAATCGACTAATGCTGATAATGAAGAGGTTATAAAACAATGGTTAAGATATGCATGCGATTGTAATGGCAAAAGGAGGAAAAAAATAAAGACAAAAATCCATAACGAACAAAAATGTAATGAATTTTATGAGAGTAGTGATATATAATTTTTTTTTTCTTTAGAATAATAGAAACGTTATCATGTTAAATTGTGTTGTTTTTTTTGTTTCTTTTGTAAACGCATTACCTTTAACTAAATAAATTTTACTAAACTTTTTATCTTAAGATCTATCTAGCACCACATATTGCCAAATATACAAAGCGACAAATATTAGCACTAATAAGCGTCACGTATTTGGCATTTCTATATTGAGATGCGACGTTGATTCAACATAAAATACAAATTTAAACCAACATGTAATACAAATTTAAATCAGCATATACTCAACGTTAAATAAACATAAAATACAACACTGAATAAACATAAAAAACGTTGATAAACATAAAATATAACGTTTGATCAACATAAAATACAAATTTAAATCAACATATATTCAACGTTAAATAAACATAAAACACAACATTGAATAAACATAAAACACAACGTTGAATAAATATAAAATATAACGTTGGATCAGCATAAAATACAACGATAAATCAAAACAAATATAACGTTGAATCAACATAAAATACAACGTTGAATAAATTTAAAACATAACGTTGGATCAACACAAATTATAACATTGAATCAACATAAAATACAAAGTTGAATCAACTTAAAATACAACGTTGATTAAGTATTATATTCAACCTTGCACCAACGTAAAGTCTTACATTTTACCGAATTAAAACAAACGTTTTCCAACGTTAGATTTTTGTTGTTGTCGACGTCGCATTTTTAACCATAACAATTTAAAAACAACGTTGGCCACCAAAGTTGGGCCAACGTTCCGCGCGACATTGTTCTAATGTATTAACAACGTATGTGTGCTAGCTAGGAAGTTCTTGTCACAGAGAAACTGTTATTGAAAAAATTAGAACGTTTTTTTTTAAATAGTTTTTCCTTTTGTTATTGCGTATACGCCTTGCATCAATCAAATTACTGTGTCTTCCGAACAGCTAAATCATGCGAACAATGTTCACAATTTTCTAAATAAATCTCTTGCACCGACTGAATTTAATTTGTTGAAAAAAATCACTGAAACTTATTAAATGCTACATACTATTTACTATATATCATTTTATATAATCAATGTAACTACATTTCAAGACTAAATAAAGTACATTTCTAGATCATTCAAAAGATTGTGCAAAAGGACCTAGATACGATGATTATTGGTGTTTATTTAGCCAAATTCCCAAAAATTACGTTTACGCTGGTGAACCTAACCCTAACACTTAAGTAAGTCAAAATTTATTTATCTTCTTTGTAAAATTACTTTTTTGAAGCACATAAATTTTATCAATCCAGAATGTGGTATAATACTAATGTTATTTTAAGAATAACTTTAAATGGAAATATTAAAACTTATAAGACAGTAAGATTTTGTGGTTGATAAGATGAAAATCAAGAGTTTTTTTGAATTCAATACAACTACAAAAGTTGACCTAATTAAAATGGGATTTTCAAATAGCACTTTTAATGAATTTAAAAATAAAACTTAAAATTTGACAAAATATGTAATTGTTTATTGGAGGGATGTTTGCATCTTTCTGATATGCATTTGGACCATTCGTTTCTAGTAACTATAAAGAGATTCCAAAGTACTACTAACATATTCTAAAAAGAAAACATTTTTAAATTATAATTTAACTTAATGGCAGCAGATAATGTTTATACAAACTATTAATCCTTTTTATTCATTGTATTAAGAATTACAAAAATGTTAAGGGTTATTGTATTTTTCCATATTTCCATATCTCCATATCTCCATATCTTCATATCTCCATATTTGATGTTTAGGTTAATATTTCAATTCCTTTTTTTTTAAAGATTTTAAAAAGCTAAGTTTTCAAAAAAATACAATTAATTACAATCTTATGCTTTATTATTACCTATTAGGTTTTAAATAGTATAGTTTATTGAAATAAGTTTGGGTTTAGTTTCACTCTGAATACATTTAAAAATATTCACCTACTTTCAGTGTTGACACTTTTTATCATCAGAGCAAATTTTTATTGTAATATTGCTGCTACAAATTCGATATTGTAACAGATTTCAGTTTTCATAAAGATATTTTTAGGGTTCAAAAGATTAGTTCATATAAAAAAGCTAACAACTGGCAATTAAGTATGGAAATCACATGTTTTTAATTCGATTTTAATTTTGTCTACTTTTGTAAAATTACCAGAATGTTGTTGAAGTGTAAGAAATACTTAAACCCAGTGGCGCAGTGAGTTTTGGTGGGAATCACTTTTTATGGGATAGCAGGTTAATGAAAATAATTAATTTCAACTTAAGTCGAGAAATTGCTTTGATTTCTCCATAAAAAGATTGCTTCAGAGTTTTCTTTTACTTTGATATGCTTTATACTCTTTAGATCTAAATACTTTACTAAAGTATGTCTGCATTTTAATTTTCTTGCAAGATCTCTATGCGGCTGACATATGCCTTTATGGAGCAAACGATAGATTTTATTTAATATTTATCTTTAAATCTTTTCTTTTTTCTACTTCCAGGTTCTTTTTTTCAAACCATAAGTCTGTTCATAATTGTGCCAAAATAAATTGAAATGAGGATCAAGATAAGTCCGTGCGTTTTAAAATATCAATTTCTGACAATGATTTTAAAAAGAAACATCTAAAATTTATCAATTTAATACATGCTTACTCATTTTAATTCAATAGCAATGATAATCAATACTTATTACCATTACAATCAAACAACATCGCAATTCTGTGTGCAAAAAATTTTAAAGTAAATTTTAAAACAAATTTTTGCACTTGCAAAAAAATTTAATTAAATAGTTCTTAAAAAATTTAGAACATGATTTCTGCATACAAAATAAACAAATTTAATTAGGTAATACAAAAAAGGAGTTTTAGTTAAAAAAAATATTTTGATGAATGGGGGCACTTAAAGTTAACTGGGCACTTGAATTTTTTTTTTCAAGAATTTTGATCAACTTTAAACTAATTTATCGTTAGTTTAGATTAATAATCAGAGTAAAATTATATGACCGTTAGGAATTCTGGGAGCACCTAAATAACCTGAAAAAAATATTTTCGTAAATTGCATAAACTCAATGCAGAAAACAATTATTATTAATAATATTATTATTATTGTTATTATTATTATTATTATTATTATTATTATTATTATTATTATTATTATTATTATTAGCTACAAAATCACTTAAAATCAAGTCCCCAGGGATCGATGACATATCTTGCAAAGTAGTGTTAGATGTTTTTGAGAAGATACGTAATCCAATTATCAAAGTGTTTAATTCATCAGTTACAACAGGTATTGTACCTGATAAACTAAAAATATCTAAAATTATACCAATCTGTAAATCAAAATTTGTCAAAGGCATTTGACACCGTTAACCAAGAGGTTTTATTGGAAAAAATGAAAAACTATGGCGTAAAAAATCAAGCTTTGAATTGGTTTAAAAACTACCTAAATAAAAGACAACAGTGTGACACTATAGATAAAAAAAGCAACTCAAGTTTACTGAGAACAAAATGTGGTGTTCCACTCTACCTCCTCTTTTGTTTATTATTTAAATAAACAATCTTCCAAATGCCTCTGATATCTTTAAAACTATAATGTTTGCCAACGATACAAACTTATTTTACTCAGCAAAGACAATTGAAGACTTTTTTGAAAAAACAAATACTGAACTAAATAAAATTATTTTATGGTTTAAATCCAATAAGCTGTCACTCGATATAAAAAAAACTAAGTATATACTATTTCACTCTAATCAACAAATTAAAAAAATACCCCTGAACCTACCAACACTTATTATAGAAAATATAACCATCAAAAAAGTTCTAAATACAAATATTTTAGGATTTTTAATTAACGAACATATCTCCTGGAAACCCCACATAAACTACATTAACTTAAAAATATCAAAGAACATTGGTTTACTATACAAATCAAGACCATTTTTGTCACAAAAAAGTCTAAAACATGTCTAATTTTTATACATACATAGCTACCTGATGTATTCCAATAAAGCATGGGGCAGTACCCACAAATCTAAATTAGAACTACTTTACCTACGTCAAAAACACGCTTCAAGACTAGTATACAACAAAAATAAATTTGCTCATACTCAACCCTTATTGTAACAAATAAGGGTTGAGTATGAACGCACTAAATATATTTCAAATAAATATTTTTCAAAATATACTTTTCATGTTTAAATATAAACTAAATCTGGTTCCATAACATTTAACAGCACACTTTTTTAAAAAGTATATAAGTAAATACAATACAAGAGCAACAGGCAACTTTAAGATACCGCTTGAAACAACAAGACTCTCAAAGTTCTCAATTACATTTCGTTGTCCCTAAGTATTTAACAAATTATTTACCAGAAACGAATCACTAATAAACCTAAACAACGAATACTCTCTAAAATAAAGCTAAAATTTACAATATTTAAATTAAGCAACTTTAAAAATTTTTTTTTAATGATTATAAAAAAAAAATTAAAAAAATAAAGCTTAGCTTTTAATACAAATCAATAAAAAAAAAATAACAATGTATATATATACATTGTACATAAACAATGTGTGTATATATATAAATATATATATATATATATATATATATATATTATATATATATATATATATATATATATATATATATATATATATATATATATATATATATAAACAAATGATACAAATAATGAAGATGTTTTTAAACAACTTTCATATAAAGCTAAAAACTTAGCAACCAACAAGCTATTGTAAAAACTATTAAGTTTTCTTAAAATAAGCTACAGCAATAAACAATTATTACCAAAGAACAAATATAGAAATCCTAGTAATATTAAAAATACATAGTTGTAAACAAAACATTGTAATAATATGTTTTTTGATTCTTTATAAAAAAAGTTTTTATCCATTTTTTCAAAAAAAGTATGTACTTAAAATACTTACTTATGTTGCCACTAATAATAATAAGGTTTTTTATGAAAGCCTTTGTTTCGTACCATGGACTTGAAGTATATACAATAACATTTTGAAAAGCTCGAAAGTTGTAGTTAATTTTAGAATGCACACAAATGCCATTCATTTTTATTGAGTACACATAATGACTGCAATTCCAAAATTGACTAATTTCCAATTTTATCCATTGGTTTAACTTATATTGCGTTGGTATTACGAAGCAATTATCTTCGAAATTATTGCTTACAGTAAAGCAAATCTCTATTTCTTTATTCGGAGATAAATAAATGCTTGGTATACGATTGCCAAAATTATAATCATTATTTCCAATTGTGAGTTGAAGAATACTGTACCAATCTAATAATGGAAATTCATTTTGTTGAAAATCAAATGTTACTAAAAACTGTTCATAAAGTTTTGGAATAACTGTAAGTTTGTTTCCTTTAAATGATTCAGTTACGTGGTTCTCAATAAGATTATCTATAAAAATTTTAAATAAAAAGTTACTAAAATAGAAAAAATTTATATAATCCTTTTAAAATAATATGTTATTTTTATTTTATAATATTATTACACGTCAAAAATTTTTTTATTGTATTAAACTTGGCACTTGCTCTTACATATTTTTGATACGCTTAATTCGAATCTTGCATTAGATTTTTTTTTGGAAAGCTACAATCTTGTTGCAGTAAATATTTTTTACTTTGCTAATTTTTAGAAATAATTCTAAAAAACAGATTTGAAACTCATAATAAAGTACTAGAATATGTTTTCAAAAGTTTTAATTTATTTGCAAAATAAAAACAAAAATACAAACGAGATTAATATAAATAAAACAGCTTAAAACGACCATTTGAAAAATACCAAAGTCCTATCAAAGTCATCGACTTTTTTATTGATTAATAGCAAAGTAATATTTTACTTAAGTTTTCAAAAAGATTGCAGATTATTAGATTGTATTATTTAGTTAAAACTATTTATTCAGAAAGAACTTTTCCTTATTGCTTTTTCGTTTAAAAGCTTTTACTGAGACTTCTCGCATATTACCCGATTAACAGCCTGCCATCATGTAACAATTGTAAAAATAATGAGGCAATCGTAGCAATTATGTCTTTTATAAAATGTGAGTTTACAAATGTGTAAATAAGCGAATACTTATATATTTCCTGCATATTATATTCAATTTATATACTAAAATACTTTAATTTTGATTTTGCTTTTTATTTTTATAAAACCTTATTCTCATACTTATTTATTTCTTATAAAAATGTATTTATAAAAATGCATAATATTTTCTAAAAAACTTATTTTATATGAAGTAAACACATTATATATATATATAAGTATTGCTTATAATAATAACTATTAACATCTCTTTATTTGTTGTTCGTGTTTATATTCTTTTTATTAATTGAAGTTTAAATCTTTATATATAGAAGTTAATAATAATACAATTAATATTCGCTTTATACTTATGCTTAATCTTATAGTAATAGTTATAATGCTCATTTGTGCGTGATTGCGCGGAACATGGGGCAGCCATTAAACCCGAGATACTAGCGAGAAAAAATCTCTCAGCACTTTTTTTTTTTTTTTTTAAATTGAAAAAAATGTATCATAATGATTTATTTCAAGTAAATTTCAAGTTATGAAAGTAGTAAAGTTTTTTTTTTAGGTTACAGTTTACATTTTAATTTTTCTACAATTAAGTTGAATTTGAATATATCAAGTTTTCAACAACTAAGTTATTATAGAATGCATTAAAGTATAAAATTATCTATAAAAATGTTTTGTTTTGCGTTATCAATATAAAAATATTTTAAATAAAAAGCAAGTTAATGAGATGAACTTCCCACGCGGTGAACTTAACTTTTTTAAAAACTGTATGGGGGTTTTAAAAAGTATGATAGAACATAATTAAAAATTCTATATTTAAACTTACAATAAATCATTTTATTAAATTTTATTTGTTTAAAAATAATAAAAAGTTTAGTAATAAGAAATTTAGAGTTGTGTTCTTTATTTTGTAATTTTTCATTTTTTTTTAAATTTAGGCGCCTTAATAAATCCTTATGGTCTTATCACAAAGCTTGTGGAAGAGCATTTAAAACTACTTCCTTACCGATGTCGCAAACTTTGCCTAGAGGTTAGGTTTGAAAAACGGAACCTTAGTTTCTGAGGCAAGTGCGCTACTATTACGCCACGGCTGCTTTTACCACGCCACCGTTAAATATTCCAAACCGAGTGGGCAACAACGTCAAAATTTAGAAAACCATCAAAATATTATTATACTCTGTATAACAGGACGAATGAATGAGTGCAAATTGGCATAAGTGCGTCATAAGCATTTACAAAGATTAGGATAAGTGCAAACCACAATAAGTACAAATTGGCATTAGTGGAAATGCAAACTGTAATAAGCGTAAGAATTAAAAGAGAAAAAAAAAATCATTATTTTTAAGTGTTTGAAAGAGAAAGCGTTGAATATATTATATATATATTAAATAAAATAATATATATCAAAATAAATTAAAATGAGCAAAGCTGAAATTGTTTCAATGGTAATGATGAGAGAGCTTCTAAACCTACAAAAAGAGGCAATCTTGTCATTCTTTACAGAAACAGTTAACACGATAAATTTAAAATTTGAATCAGTTCAAAAAAACATTCAAGACGTAAAAAAGGATCTTGATGATATTAAAGCTGGCCTAACATTTGTTGGTGACGCCTGCGACGATAAGGTTAAAAGTGTAAATGAAAAAAATGATAAAGTTAAAGAAGAGTTATATTTTTAACGGCGAAATAAACTAATAAACTATACAGCGTAAAGATAATACAGGGGAAATTTTCGACTGACAACAACGACCTAAAATTAAAATCTGTTGACATAGAATATTCGAAATCGAAGAAACAACTTGCGTATTGATGGTTTATCTGAGAGTAGCGATGAAAAAGGTTGGGAAAAAACTAAAGAAAAAGTAAATAAACTCTTTGCTGAAAATCTGAACATCAAAAGAGAAGTCAAAATTGAACGAGCACACAGAGTTGGAGTTTTGAACAATAATCGTGAACGAACAATTGTTTTGAAACTGCACAACTACGAGGACAAAAAAGTGATCACTTATAACGCATCAAAGCTTAAAGGTACCAATATTTTTATTAATGAAGATTTTTGTAGCACTACTCGAAAAATTTGAAAAGAGTTATTTGCTAAGGCGAAAATTTATAGACACAACGGTTTTTATGCTAAAGTTGTTTATTATAAACTAATTGTCCATGAATTCCGACAAAATAAATGTGCAAGCACAGAAAATATAATACCTCGGGATAAATAATTTATAAATATATTTATAGGTAAATTCTTATATACTTACTTAAAAATGGATTCGAATAATATTTTTCAACAAGGTTTTGAAAATATAATTTTTGACCCTTTGAAGACAATTTAAAAAATATCACAAATATTTTTCAAGAAACTCAAAGGAATTTAATGAAAACACCGTATTTTGATCCTTATGAACTTAAGGGAAAAAAAGAAACAAATTCCTTTTCTATATTACAAATAAATATTAGGAGCATAAACCAAAACTTTGACAAGTTTAAAGAATTCTTAAATATTATAAATTACACGTTAGACGTCATATCTCTTTCAGAGACCTGGCATGAAAATACACTTGATTCTAATTTTATTTACGAATTGCCTAATTATAAATTAACTAGTCAACCGCGAGAAAGTAATAAAAACGGAAGAAGGAGTTGGTGTTTATGTTTTAAACAAATATTCATTTTAAATAAAAAATAAACTATGCTCGTCAAATTTTAATTATGAAAGTCTATTTATTGAAATAATAAATGACAATAATAAAAACATTTTAGTTGGGTGCGTATATCGTCCACCGAGTGGAAAAATTAAATTATTTGAAGAATTCATAAAAAATACAGTCTCAAAAATAAATAAAGAAAAAAAAAATTTGTATATTGCCGGCGACATAAATTTGAACGCTCTGGCATATAAAAATAATCCAAAAACAAAATCTTTTTTTGACATGCTTTTTAAATATAATATCTTACCAGTTATAAATAAACCAACTAGGGTAACTAAAAGTTCGGCAACTGCAATCGATAATATCTTTATTAACAATTATATAGAAACGTCATTTGAGACAGGTATTTTTAAAACTGATATTAGTGATCACTTCCCAATATACGTTAAAATAAATCCTTTCAAAGCCCCATCCAACGGGGGTCCCAAAGTTATAACTCTAAAAAAATGCAACTTATCAGAAGTTAATAAGAATAATCTTTCCGATAAACTAAAGCAAGAGACGTGGAATCAAGTTTTCAATTGTGATAATACAAATAAAGCATTTAATATTTTCTTAAACACATTTCTTGATATTTATAACGAAACGTGCCCGTATGAATTCAAAATAACTAAAAAAAAACAATATTGAATCCTTGGATGAATAAAACTTTTATAAAATGTTTGAGAAATAAACAAAAACTTTACAATAAATTTTTAAAAAACATAACTGAAGTTAATGAAAAAAGTTACAAAAAATATAAACGCTTTTACGAAAATCTTCTCAAGAAAGCTAAAAAAACATATTATAATAAAGAAATTACAAAAATCAAATTCGATGTGAAAAAAACATGCGATTTAATTAACGATATAATGGGAAGAAAGAAAATAAATACGGCTATACTACCTCAAAGAATAAATATCAATGAAACTGATATCTATTGTCCATTACAAATCTCGAATGAGTTAAATAAATATTTTACAAACATTGACCCTAACCTTGCTAAAAAAATCATAACTACACCAAATTCTTTTCAAAAATATCTTAAATCTTTAAATGGCGCGATGCTGCAAGACCGCGAATTTTCTCATAAAGAGTATGAAATTGCTTTTTCTTTTTTAAAAAAGAATAAATCACCTGGTTTCGATGTTGTTTCTAGTAATATAGTTATTTCAAACAAAAAATACATCTCAAAACCTTTGTTCCATATTATAAAACTTTCAATAAAAGAAGGAATTTTTCCTGAAGCATTAAAGTTGGCAAAAGTATGTACAATTTACAAAAATAATGATCAATCTGAAATCTCTAATTATAGACCTGTATCAGTACCTTCTGTATTTTCAAAAATATTTGAACGTGTAATTTATAATAGAATCTATAACCATTTTAATGAAAATAATTTATTTTATACAAAACAGTTTGGTTTTCGGAAAAAACATTCAACAGAACACGCAATAATTGAAATAGTAGACCAAGTTACTAAAGGATTTGAAAATAATAGCTTCACTTTAGGATTATTTATTGACCTATCAAAAGCATTTGATACGGTTGATCACCTAATTCTTTTGGAAAAAATAAAACACTATGGAGTGATAAATAAAACCTATGATTGGTTAAAAAGCTACCTCACTGAGAGAAAACAATATGTTATTAGTAAGGAATCTGGTCAACTTAATATTTTGTGTGGAGTTCCGCAAGGGTCAATTCTTGGTCCATTGCTTTTCTTGATTTATGTAAATGATTTTAATAATGCATCAGCTAAGCTTAACTCAATAATGTTTGCTGACGACATAAATCTCTTCATTTCAAACTGTGACATTATTCAACTGTATTCTGACATGAACTCTGAACTAATAAATGTAGATGAATGGTTTAAGGCAAATAAACTTTCACTCAATGTAGATAAAACAAAATATACTTTATTTCATAAAAAATTACAAGATGAAAAACTTCCTTTAAAATTTCCTGACTTGAATTTAAACGATGCACTAATTAGTAAAAATGATTTAATAAAATTCTTGGGAACTCTTATTGATGAAAACTTATCATGGCTTCCCCATATTAATTATATTCAATCAAAAATTAGTAAAACAATTGGTCTAATGTACCGTATTTATCCATATGTAACATCAGAAAGTCTGAAATTAGTATATTTTGGCCTAATACATTATTTCATATACTATGCCAATATCACATGGGCTAGTACTCAACCAACAAAACTTAAAAAAATATTTTCTTTACAAAAACATGCATGTAGACTTATCTATATAAAAAAAAATATGAACATGCAAAACCATTAATGAAAGACATGAAAATGATAAATATATATGAAATCAACATTTACCAACACCTAATTTTTATATATAAATGTAACAACAGCTTGATTCCAAAAAACTTTAATAATAAATTTACAATCAATGTAAACAAAAAATATTCTCTTAGAATAAACCAATGGAATATTTATAAATTACCAAGAATTAATAGTATGTATTCTGAATATGGAATATAATACCGTGGACCAAAACAATGGAACACTTTTCGAAAAACAAAAAATTTAAATACTGTAAAATCATTAAATTCCTTTATGTTTATAATAAAAAATGAAGTTTTTAAATTAGATAAATAGTTTTCTTGATTTTTCGAAAGTTCCATTATTCTTAGTTTTTTTACTTGTTAATTGGCTCTTATTTTGATATTTAACAGAGTTGCCAATATATTTTAATAAATATTGATAAAACTATATGACTATATGATGTTATTTACTTTCTTGATTTAATGGAAATATTTATGCAAGCTTTAACCTTTTTATTATATTGGAGATTTTTTTATCTTGTAAAGCCCACCTAGGGGCTCTATGAAAAGATTGTGGTGACTTTAGTCATCCGTATCTTTGAGCCCCTGCCTGTTTATTATAAATTCACTTTTTTTTGTATGTAAACGTTTTTTTGTAATTATATTTCTTATTATATAAACAGCAAATATATATAAAAAAAAAAAAAAAAAAAAATTTACACTTGCGTTAATATTTTCCATTTCATTCGGCGCACTTATGTCAATTTGCAATTATGACAGTTTGCACATGTGGCAGTTTTTGAAACTGCTTCGCATTTATACCGACTCGTACTTATTCCTATATTTGCAAATTTGTTAGGTGCATTTATGTCAATTCTTACATATGCTAGTTCAACGCTTTGCACTTATGCTAGTTCGCACTTATGAATTTCGCACTTATAAAGCCGTGTATAATATTGCAAAAGTCAACTCGGACGCTATTAGTTGATCATGCACGCGGCAAGTCTTTTTGTATTTCTTATCTAAATTTTGAAAGTCTCTGATATATCTTTGTATCTCACTATTATCATTGTCATAAAAAATACAGTTGTTATACTTTTATTTATAAAAAATCTGAATTTTTTTTAAATTTTTTAATCTGTTTTTGAAAATACTAAAGTTTAATTTTTAAATTTTTAGTTAATGCATTAGTTAATTCATTATTTTTAGTTCGTGCATTAAATAACCTTTTAAATATGAAACATGTTCTGTTTTGTCAGTGATGTATTCATATTATATCTTAACATGTTGTTAATTTTATAGAAGGCGAAGATGCCTTTATTTTTAATAATTTTTCTTTCGTTTTGGTTTTGTTTTTGTTTCTTAGATATTTAATTGTGTTTTAAAGGAATCTAATCAATTAGTATGGTCTTAATGACGACTTGTTATATTCATATAAGATTTTATAAGTTTAAAATAACCTTTTAAATTTACTTCTTAAATGATATACTCTTGCTTCTTTTTAAGTTGTTTACTTAAAAGATTTTTTGTACCAAATGTGTAAAATTATATTATTATGATTGTTATTTTAAATTTAGTCCCATAGCTTACCATATATTGTTGGTTTTAAAATCTAATTTATATTTATCTTTAGTTTTATAGTTTGTATTTATCATAACGTGATGAGTTTATATATTCACTTATTGGCTGTTTAAATAAATTTCTTTGCTTTTCTAAGTTGTTGTGAAATTGCAGTTTGCATTTTTCTGTTTAAATGTAAAGGTAATATTAATAAAGTTTTATGTAATGCATCCTATTTCAACGCAATGCATTACATTTTAATGTAATGCTTTACGTGTTAATGTAAAGTTAAAGTTTAATTAATAATGTTATTTATTATCTTTACACTATTATTTTAGATATCTACCTCGCTCTTTTTAGAGTTTGATTATCTTTAAAACTGACCTAAAAACATGTTAATGATTTCTAATATAAATGTGTTACTCTATTTTATGAGATTTTTAAAAATTGTTTTATTGCTTAAAATTGTTTTTAATTTTTAACATGATTACCTGTGTTTTTTAATATTTAAAACAGCCAATAAAGTTATAGCAATGCCAGCAACAATTGCCGATGTACAACACTTATTTGTAACAGGTAAATAAATAATTTGTAGGTTTTATAATTATTTATAAAACCAAAATATGATTTAGTAACTTCAATTGTTGTTTTTTTTGTTTTTATTTTATGAATTGTTTGTGTAATATTTTGACGATATTAAGGGCCCACATCCTATAGTGCAAAAATAGTGTGGGCCCAGAATAGAGAAAAGATTTTCCTTTAATTCATTAAAGGTCTACCGAAAAGGAAGCGGGAAGAGTAAAAGTGGGTGGGGGATAAAACTAAACTGCATCTACATAAACGATGTAGTAATAGAAGATGAAGTTGAATGTTTTTAATTTAATATGTACACTTTTATTGATCTTTTTGTTAAATTTTGTTTGCAAATAAATAAATTTGTTAAAAAAAAATAATGCGTTTTTTTTTTCAACATTCAGTTATGTTCAAATAAATATTTTGTATACATATTGTTTTCACACTAAACACCAACAAAATTTAAGTCAGCAGAACATTAAAAATACTATAATGATTTGAGAGCTGTTGTGACGGTGTTTATGATGGTGTTTATGATAGTGTTTATGATGATGTTTATGATGGTTTTTATGATAGCGTTTATGATGGTGTTTATAATGGTGTTTATGATGGTTTTTATTATGGTGTTTATCTCCATGTCATAAAAGTTTTATAATTTCAGTTGAGAATTTCTAAATACTTTTTTTTGTAGTTAATAATTTTTATAATATTCAAGATATATCACTGAATTTGGACTTATCGAATAAGTACTTGCAATTGAAAGAACTTTAAAATCAATTTTTCACTGTATTTGTTTTTTATTTACGTGTCTAATATGTTCAAAAAAAAATTAATGTTTTAATTTAAAAAGATCATATTTTTATAAAAGTAAACACTTTACTATATTTGTTTTTTTATTGTATTTATGTATTTATTTTTTGCGTGTTTGTTTTTATAACTTTATCTCATTACGGTAGAGATATTTTTCGTGTTTAGCTCCAAATATTATGTAATACAAACAATTTAAATTTAGTTGCTATTTTATTTCTTTAGTTCTTAATTAAATCATAAGTGTACTTTGTCTACTGTTAAAATATGGTTTTAACATAGTAAACTTTAATTATTTAAAATTGACTATGTTGATCATTAGCTAATAGTGTAAAAAAAATTAGTTTGTCGCAACAAAGTTATGAATATTTGTATTCAAATTGTAAAGTTTGTTCTTACCATCAATCATCAATAAATCATTTATTTCTGAATTAAGTTTTTACATTCAAGGATGTTTACAAACAGTAAATTTACTAAAATAAAGTATACATCTACTAATGTTAAAAATATCTAATTATAATAAATATAATGCTAATTTTCAAAACATATTATAACGACAAAAAACTTTATAACATAAATATAATGATGTTAATAATAATAACAATAATAATAATAATAATAACAATAATAATAATAATAATAGCAATAATAACAACAACAATAATAATATTCATTATGATAAAAATTTAGTAATAATAACAACAATAGTTATAAAGAGAATATTATTGAAACATTTCAGTTTAAAATAATAAATTTAATAAATGATAATAAAATTAATAATATACCACTATAGAAAAGAGAAAAAATAATAAATGAATAGAAGCTCCGCGTTAGGGTTATAAATAATATGTTGTAAAAAGATATAAAGATTTATAAACATTATTTTTCTAAAAAATGGTTAAAGAGACCAGTTTTAAATTTTGAGAATAATTTAAGAGATTTTATTTGGGACGGGAGATTGGTCCAGGCTCGTATGCTTCTATGTTGGATGGATTTTATAGCCGTTTTGAACAGTTTGGTATTTAGGTACAGATATTTTAAAGTTGAAAGCAGATCCTATAATATATTTACAATTTTCCCTATAAATAAAAAAGTTGATAAATTTAAGAGGTAGGTTATTATGATTTTGGTTCCAAACAAATAGGCAATTTGATAGCTGAATAAAGTCACAAAAATTTAAGGACTTTAGATAAAAAATAGAGTATGCTACAGTTCGAATTAGTTGGTTGTGTTGGAAGTGAATTAACTTTAGAGCTTTGTTTTGGAGATAAGTAAGTCTTAAAAAAGTAAGCTGCTTAGATAGCTAACTTGTCCCCAAACTTGGCAAGCATATCTGAGATGAGAGTGAAAAATAGCATAATATATATTAGGCAAAATTTTATGATTAACATAATGACGAATTTTAGCTAAAATACCATTCGAACTGTTTAACTTCAATGCTAAGTTTTGAAGATCTGATGCAAAAGATAAATTAGAGTCTATTTTGATTCAAAGATATTTAATAGAGTTAACTGGATTTATTTTCTGCTCAATTAATCTAAAACTTAATTGCTAAATTATTTTTGTTTGAACAGATTTAAATATAATAATTTCCGTTTTTTTAGAGTTAAGAGATATTTTACAAACAATTAATATATATATATATTATATATATATATATATATATATATATATATATATATATATATATATATATATATATATATATATATATATATATATATATAAGATTAAATTACTGAAGGCAACCCTATTTATTGACTTGGCCCCCCCGCGACACTAAAACTCAATCCGCCACTGAACACCATTAAAAAGTTTAATTAGTCCTGAGTTGATACCATCATTTAAAACAAATTGTATTCTATTATAAAGATAAAAGGAAAACCAGAGAAAAGAAATACATCTTATACCGTAGTTTTTCAGTTTTTCTAGGAGGATTGTGTTCTCATCTGTATAAAATGCTTTTCTTATGTCAATAAACACTCTACACGCAAAGTGTTTATTATTGATGGTTTGTCTAATTTTCTCTGTAATATCTATTAACGAATGAGTTGTTGAGTGTTTGTTGCAACAACCATATTGGTGTTTGTAAATAAATTTATGTTTTTCCAAAAAATAGTTGAGCCTTTGGAACATTGCTTTTTCAAACAGTTTACTTAAATTAGAAAAAAGTGAAATAGGTCGATAATTGAAGTAGTCTAGATAAGAACCCATTTTGTGTATAGGAATTACTTTAGCTACCTTAAAAGGTTCTAGAAAAATACCATTTTTGAAAGAGTTATTCATCATAGTACATAAAGGTTTAGAGATTATGTGAGATATCACCTTTAGTAGAAATGTTGGCAGACTATTGGGATCAAGGCTTTTATTACTTTTAAGAGTACCTTTTATGAGATTTGCGACCACATTTTCAGTCAAGGGATCAATGAAAAAAGAATTAGTACTCGTTATTTTGAGAAAGTTGAAAAAAACTTTTTTTTTTTACTATTCAAAAATACGTACGCCGTTTGCGATGACCTACCAATCAAATTTAAAATTCTGAGATCAAATAGTTAGACAAATTTAGATGCGTTGATAGCGCAACCATTTTTTTTCAAAAACAAAACAATTTAAGACTACCTTTAAAACATTTTTGACATTTTTTAATTATTTAAGCCTTAAATGTTTAAAAAATCGAAATAACTGCACTATTTTCTAATTCGATAATTAAAAAAGTTTTTATTATCGATATGATTGTACTATTTTCTATTTCAAGTTGCAAAGATGCCTTAAATTTTAAGGCTTCTTTTGAAAATTGAAATAGAAGATAATCCATATAAGTATTCTGTTGACTAAATCTTTTCATTTAGGTATGCAATCAAATAAACAAAATCACAATCAAATAAAACAATTTAATGAGTTTTTCATTTATTGTTTTAAAAAAAGTTGAAAATCCTAAAATTTAAATTAAAATTATCAAACAAAACTCAAACCCTTTTATAAAAAGAAAAGGTTTTATATTATCAAAGGTGGGGAAAATAATAAATTAGTCTAAACATTTGGCTGTAAGCGATTGAGTTTATTTTTGAATCTATGATAATACTGGAACTATTAACAAATCGTTAACTAACGTTTTTTTTTATTTGTGTATAGATAAGTTTTCGATTTATCCACATTTTTTACGTATTTCAACGTTTTCTGTCTGTTTTATTTGGGTCAACGATTTTCACTTGATAATTTATAAAAGAAAGTTCAAATAAAAATTAATTTGAATTAATATTTTTCAACAAAGTTTTGTTACGCTTTATGTTTTATAAATTAAACCATTTAAATATTTAAATTTTGTTAAAAAAGTTTAAAACATTCTACAGTTAAAAAAATTTATATTTATAATTAAAATAAATCAAAAATCGTAAATCAAAATTAAAATTATAACTTTGATTTACTAACAAAATTTTATTAAATGTTGGTTAACGCGAAAAGTTTTGACGCAAGAGAAAAAAATCATCAAAAAGCTTTTTTTTTTTCGGAGCCAAAAATTTAACAAGATACTTAAACCAAATATGTCATAAAAGTCGATTTACTGAAAATATTAAAACACGTATCCCAGCAAGACACGATATCAATGTGATATCAGAATGATATCAAAAGCTACTCAAGCTATGATATCATACAATGATATCATTATGATATCATACAATGATATCATACAATGATATCATACAATGATATCATACAATGATATCATTATGATATCATAAAGATATCATACCTTTGAAAAACTTTTTAAATTATAGCATACTTTTGAAAAATTAACTTTATAAATATATATTTATATTTATCAAATTTATAGCCAAATTTCATATATTAGTTATAAAGCACAGTAAAATTTAAGTTTTTCTCTTTTAATGCCCAAATAGTAAGTTTTGATTAAGAAACTCATATTATGATATCATTATGATATAAAGAAATGGTCATGCTATGATAAGAAATACAAGTTGCTTAACATTCAAACTACTTTGCCGGAAAATGTCTTATAAGAATTGATTATTACTTTCAAGATGGCTGAAAGATATGCGAATAAGTATTAAAAAAAATGGTAAGACAAAGTAAATTAAACTTTAAAATTGTTTTATTGTTAGCTGAAAATACAAAAAAATTAAAAACTAAATTGCATTTAAAGAAATAAAATTAACGCGCAAAATATTTGTTTTTGGTACCTTATTTAATACGATTATGTTGCAGAATATATTGATAATATGCCATATCACCTATTATTATTCAAAAACATTCTAACTGTTCTAGAGATTCTTTAGTCTTTATACGGCTTAGATTTTATTACTTATTTAAAAAAGGATATATGCATTTAAGATAACAATTATAAATAACGCTATTTTTAGTAATTGCAAAAAATCAAACATCATATTTAAAATACTAATATGAACGTGTTAATTAAGTACATATTAGTAGTAATAGTAGGAGTAGTTTACGCTGTGTTAAAAGACCCAGTGAATGTATTGTTTTGTACTCTATTTGTTATAGTATTACATCAGTTATGTCTGATTGCAACTCAGCTATTAATTAAAAACTATTTTTGCTATTACACCTTCAATTGAATCTGAATTCCATGCATCTAAAACTCTGTTTAAATAGGATATGCTCCCTTTTATTATAAGGAAGCATTTCTTTTTTAACATAATTGCAGCTTTAAGAGTTATCTTTAACCTAATTGCAACTCATAGAGTCCTAAAGAAGTTCCATCTTAAATAGCATTAATAAATGGAAAACGTTTTCCAATATTTGTTTTGTCAATGTCATGCATAAGTTTGTATAATTGGAACGAGTCTCTCCTTTTTATATTCTCAGAGTTAACAAGACTAAGGCAATCAGTTTATTTGAATGTTTATTTGAACAAGTTTTTTAGACGGCATATATAACAATAATTAAGTCAGTGGAATTTTTAAACACAAATCATTTAAGAAGTTCCAAAAGTAGAAGGAAAGCACAAATAAATTAGCTATGCTTCTAGAAAGACTTTAAAATTAGCCTAGTTAATAAATACCCTTTGTAAATGTAGAACTTAAAAATTCTGGTTGCTTAAATCACAGTTAATAAAGCTTAATAGAAGGACTTAATAGGACAAAAATCCATAATAATAGGACTTAAATCCTATAAATAGG
>NC_061165.1:3191532-3319032 GCF_022113875.1 Hydra vulgaris | reverse complement strand
TATAAACCAATATGCTTTACGAAATAATAATTTATTAATTGAACCCTTTTGTCAAACAAAGTTTAATCAATTTTTCATAAACTATAGAGCACCGTATTTATGGAACAAAATTGTTGTTCCAAATTTTGATTTGTCAATTTCGTTTTCCATTTTTAAAACTAAATTAAAAAACTATATTCTTTCTACTGGCAATATATATAAATATTTTTGATATGTAAAATTCTTTTTTTCACTCTTGATAATTTGTAAAATTATTTTCAATTTTTGTTTCTTCTACATTGTTAATAGTTATTTGATCAATTGTATTTTTATTTTATTATATATACACCTATGATATATTTTATATGGTTCTGGCGACAAGATCATTTGGATCTTCTTTCAGATACCAAGTTTATATATTGTTATATTGTTATATATACGATTAATTATTGTAAACTGAAAAAAAAAAAAATATATATATATATATATATATATATATATATATATATATATATATATATATATATATATATATATATATATATATATATTATAATATTAATTCATATCTCAAATATTTTATAGATTCTAATTGCAGTGTATTTCAAAATACGATGCTTTATGAAATCTTAAGCAGGTGAAATGAAGCAATGAAATGGCTCATCTTAGGTCAAATAGTAATATACAATACCAAAATAATAAATTTAATATTATTCACAATCAACTAAGTTAAATAAATATATAAATAGGCAAATGTGTTATTATTTATTTATGTTGTGGTGACTCATAATAGAACAATGACATGTTCTATTATAAGTCTGCTTTTTTTTCAGAGTTTTGGAAGATTATTATTTGTTGAACTTTGTTACTATATAATTGACAGCACTAGCAATTATATAGTACCACTTGAACAAAATTTATTTTTATTTACTTTATTGTGCTCACAAGATTTATTTACTATTACTAATTGTATATTTATATTTTACGATAGAAAACTATTTAAACTTTTTGAATTTTTAGAACAAAGTTAAATTATCTATCTATTAAAAACTTTTGGGGACTGCTTATTAGTATTTTTTGAATACTTAGGTAGGCCTAGTTTTAAACTTTTACTGTAAACTTGTTCAAATTGAACTAATTTTGCAACATTCTTCAATGCTTTTGTATAAGTCTGAGATATAATGTATATATATATATATATATATATATATATATATATATATATATATATATATATATATATATATATATATATATATATATATATATGTATATATATATATGTATACTTTTTTTTGTAGGTTTTCTAGGTTTATAATTGCTATTTGAATTACAAAGCAATGAAGCTTGTGTAATGGCAATATTTAACATATATCAGATAAAAAATTAAAAAACTTAATACAAACTTATTGATAAGGTAATAATCATTTTTATTTTGGTAATATTTAGGCAATAATTTATACTTTTGTTGGTGGCTAATATTTTTGTTTATTATTTATAGCTCGCAACATTGTTTTCAGACGATAAATAAATCTAAATTTTATTTGGAAAAGAAGTAGAATGCAACATTCAAAAAGTGACTTTTAGAGCAAGTCTGTATATCTGTCGTAAACCCAATTTGAATTTAAAGCGATGAAATAGCTGAGCCCATATCTCAATCTCTCTGAAAATATATCTGTCAAAGATCGTTCTACAAATTGGTGACATTTTCTGTATTTCTCTTTGTTAAGGCTTCACCTGAATATTTGCTACCTATTATTTTTTTCAAATAAAACTTTATTGACATTAATTATATTGACTTTTTTTTGAAGTGTTATGTAATATAATATTAAATTTATATTTAAATATATATAATATGAAGTCTATCAATTTCACCAAATATGTTTATTTATACGGTATAATTTAATTTTACTAAATAAATAGAAAATTCTTTTAAATAATTAAAAAAAATTATTTGTAAAAATATAATTAATTAAAATAATAATAAAATGCTTTTTTTATTAAAATATAATTGTATAAAATAATTATAGTGGAATTATAACGATAAAAAGTTTTGCGTAAACTTCTCATATTATCATATCCCAGCTAGCACACTTACATTGGGCCAACGTATGTAAAACCATCGCAAACGTCGGCTCTTTTTTCCGATACAATACCAACGCTGATCCAATGTCATTTGGTTAATGATAAAATTATTTCCGACGAAACTAAAAACATCTGGCAAATTTACATTAATCCAATGTATGTTAAAATATCGCAAAAAGTTTGTTATTTTTACGATCCCAATGTTGATCCAATGTATATATTTTGACGTTGATTAAATGTATATAAATCAACGTTTTTCGAATGTATGAAAAAACATCGAAAAAACATGATTATTTTTATGATCAAACCCAACGTTGATCCAATGTATATATCTGGACATTGATTCAATGTATATAAATCAACTTTATTTTCAATGTATGTAAGTATATCGTAAAAAGTTGATTGCTTTTACGATCTAAACCCAACGTTGATCCAATGAATGCGACCAAACATTGTTATTGCAAAATTTTATAACTTAAATAAAATCTTTGGTGATTACTAAAATATCAAATCACAATCTTTACAAACTCGATTTTTGTTCTAATGATCAAGCGTTATGAATCTTAAGTATTTGTTTATATTGCTTATGGCAGCTGTATTAATACACACGCACATGCAGACATTTTCCGACTTTAATAAAACATTTTATCAACATTGATTTTTAGTTGTTGACGACGTCGCATTTGTAATTATAACGATATAAAAACAACGTTGGCAGCCAATACTGGGCCAACGATACGCGCGACATTGTTCTAATGTTTTAACAAAGTATGTGTGCTAGCTGGGATATATATCAAGTTTTGAGTTCAAAATGATATCAATGTGTGATTTTATTTTGATATCATAATGATATCATAAATGTCTCATATCATGATATCATATATCTCATAGTTTGATATCATTTTGAAATCGATATGATATCAAATTCGTGACTGGGACATCTGTTTTTATTTTGTTTTAAAACTGCCCGATTTTGATGATAAAATAATAATAATGGAAAATTCTCTAAACTAAAAGGTATGCATATAATAATGAAGATTTTAGTGAGAAAACGAGAAAAAATTGCAAAGAGCTATTTGCACAGGCGAAAACCCATAGGCAAATTGGTTATTTGCCAAAGTTATATTTCAACAATTAGTTCGTGAATTTAAACGAGACAAATTGAGCGGAAGTGAAAATTTGCATATTTTGTAAAAATTAAATAAATTATATTTTTATTAAAATTTTTTTCATATAGAATATTCTTTTACTTATCAAAAATGGCGAATAATGTTTTTGAGAAAGTTGATTTTGAAATTTAATTTCTGATCCTTTTGAAGACAATCTTTTTAATAATCCTTCTGAAGAGAACTTAAACATTTTTCAAGGAATTCACATGAGTTAAATAAAAACACCATATTTTGATCCATTTGAGTTTAAAATTAGAAAAGATATAAATTCTTTTTCTATATTACACTTGAACATAAGAAACATGCGTAAAAATTTTGAGAAAGTGAAAGATTGTTTAGATATTGCAAATTACACGTTCGACATCATATCTCTGTCAGAGACTTAGCAAGAATCAGAAAGTACGTAGGAATTGAATTCTAATTACAGTTTGTCAAATTATAAACTAATAAGCCAACTTTGAGGAAATAAAAAAGGCGGGGGATTAGGTATTTATATACTTGAAAAATATTCTTTTAAAATAAAAGAGCAATTATGTGCTGCAAATATTAACTATGAAAGCCTTTTTATCGAAGTAATCAATTAAAAAAATAAAAACATTATAATTGGATGTATATACCGACCACCAAGTAATACAATTAGATCATTTCAAAACTTTATCGAAAATAGTATTATAAAAACAAACAATGAAAGAAAAAAATTATATATCATTGGTGATACAAATTTGAACGCTCCAACATATCACAAATTTCCTAAAACAAAATCTTTTTTGACATGTTAATTAAATACAATTTAATTAACATGTCAGGTTTTGCCTGTAATTAACAAGCCAACTCGGGTAAATAGAACTTCTGCCACTGCCATCGATAGTTTTTTTATTTAACAATTACATAGAAACGCCATTTGAGGCAAGTTTATTTAAGATTGATATAAGTGATTATTTCCCGATAATATTTCCAACTTACACAACCTTCCCCGATCCCGGGGAAGGTTGTGTAAGTTGAGCATATTTTCAGTGTAATGTATTTTGCTTCCAAACGATTTTAAAAAGATATATATTTTTTTAAGAATAATAATAACCTTATCTTTCCTCTCAAAGAATTTAAATAAATAATTCATTAAAAAAAAATCATTATACCAAAAATTGCGTTTTCTTCAACACACCCAATAATTTTATCTTAGAAAACCAGTTTTCTAAGATGAGGTTTTTTTAATGGAACTTAAAAAAACTCATAATAACAAGAAAAATAACAAAAAAAAAATAAATTAAACTTTATATTCAAGGACTAAACTTAAGTAATATGTAATTATCTCAACTATAAATAAAAACAATGTTAAATCTTTCTAATCTCTAAAAAAGTTTATGATTTTTTTGAAAAAACTTTCGCTCTTGAAATACCAAAATAAAGCTCCGCGGAGAATAACTTAAAAAAAACGCGCTTTTCTTAATAGAAAGCCGTATCTCATCTTGAGCGTCTAAAAGCGTATCATCTTTAGGAACTTTATCAAGTACTATAATAATTTAAATAACATGACAACAGCTTATGTATTATCTCAAGTAACCCATGAAATTAGTAGTAGATAAGCATAAAATATTAAGGATGTAATAAATTTTTAATGGTCTTGTTTCGTTCTGACGTAGTTATAACAAATTGAATAGTAAAAAATTATAACTGGGATGGTAAATTTTTTTAACAGTAAACACGGCTGTTTCAGAGTGAGCTTTACGGTTTCTTGTTTTTTTGGAAAATATTTACTTAGGGAGTGTTACTAAAACATTTATAACTTTTGAAATATTTGAGATAATTTTGTTTTGTAAAAAGAATAAAAACAAAAATAAAATGTTTCATCGTACGGTATTTAATACAATAGTAAAAAAACTTCTTTTAGTTTATAAAAAACGCGACAAATGATGATCTTGGCTAAATTTTAGTATTTTCTTAAAAAAAAAAAATCAGAAAAATATATTTCTGATAGTTATTATCAATTACACTCGTTGTTTGACTATAATTAAAATAAAAAAACCTTACTTAATTGCTTAAGGTTAACAAAAACACTTACAATTAAAGTTTGCAAGCAAACCGCATTTTTTGCAAAATTATTATAAATGTCGTTTAAAGAGGGATTATCTGTTAAATGAGTAAGTTTTTAAATATGAAAAAAATTCACTAATTCAATGCATTACAAAATAAAGCCAGATATCAACTTTGAAATATTTGTTCTTAACATTCCAAGCTTAAGCCTTTAAAAAACTTTAGCAATTTCTTTCTTTCTATGCAGTATGCAGAGTTTTAATAATATGGTGTTAATTTGTTAAAAAATTAAGACTCACTAAGACTAATAAAATAATTCATGACCACAACTGTGTTAAAGTTTTTGAATTAACCTCGCTTTTGGTAATATAATTATTTTATGACACTTGAGTCAATCTCTTCTTACAAAAAATAAAACATTTGTTTAAATAAACAAATAGCTAATTTTATTTGTTTGATGTGTTTTTATTCTCATATAAAACTGTTTTATTTATTTATTTTTTTTTTTTTTAATTTTATTTTGACTATTATCGTATATTTATTTTTGACTATTATAGTATATTTATTCTAAACCAGAAGATTAGTTTTTAGAAGATAGTTTTTGTTCAACAAGATTAGAAGATGGCTTTCAACAGACTCACAATAGTGACAATAACTTTTACAAATTCTTTACTTAAACTGTATCTTTACACTAACTTGTTATTTATGAGACTTAAATTCTATTTTTTAACCAGAGAGAAGGTATGTTGAGGAGAGGTACTGCAGAAGTAGAACTAACTTCTGATGATAATAATTGTAAGGGCATCTAATATTTAAATTAAATGTTACATATAATAAATGACAATACATTTTTAAATTAACTACACAAACTAATATTTTATATTATAGCCATCAAACATACCAGTTGCTCGGCTCATAAGTTAAAGTAGTAAGCTATATTTTTATACCCATTTGATGCAAGACTTATGTACCATTCTTTAACCTGGATGGTATTGCATAAGTATAATTAACTTGTGAAGATAAGAATGAAATGGGCACCTATCTAATATATAAAATTAATAATAAAAAGTAATAAATATTAAATAAATTTTTTTTTTGTTGTTATTTAGACTAAATTTTATGACCACAAACAAGAAAAATGCCTCGTTTATAAAACAAAATTTCACCACGTAGAACACACAACACACTTTCTCACCTTAGAGGCTTGAAGCTTCCTATCAGCTTTGCTGTGCAATTCAAAGCGTTTTAAAACAAGACGCAGCTTCTGTATAAAAGAAATTTTTTCAGAAATATAAAGGTCAAGACATCCTATATCTTCACCCTGACACGCTAAACACTCGTACATCTCTATGTCACACAATACACTCTTTTCCGAATCACCAATAATTTCACAATATTGATGAAACCATTTTTGGCACGTAACACACTGCACCCAATCAACGTTACAATCATATTTAGTAACTATACACCTGATACTAGCACACATTTCTTGCTGTTTACAGTTTTTTTTTTTTTATTGGAGGAGTTAAGGGATATTTTTCTAATTCGGAAAAATTGTTATTAAAAGCCAACCATCGCGTCATTAGATTTGCAACGTCTACAAAATGATTTCCTAATAAACGCAAAGTTTCTGCTGTTTTAGAACATTCAACGCTTTTAGCAGCCCACAATTCATTCGTTCTCACATTCTCATTATGCGACAATGACAAATCAGCTTGACAATCTAAAGTCTTACACTCCTTCAACAATAACTTATACAGTTTTAACACAACTCCTAACATAATATGTAAAACAGGTGGCACTACATTATTTAAACTTATTATGGGGAATATCACAGGAGCAATAATAGATTTATGAAACTTACCTAAAGCTCTTAAGTTTCCACCTTGCCTATTTTCACACAAGTTCTCATTGTAAGCACCTTCCAGAGATTGCATTGTCCTCCTTAAGATGTTACAATTAGCAGGTGTGTGAGGCATAGAAGCATGGCTTCTAAGAGATTTCAATTCAACTAGATCTGTAGAATTAGGAAAGCTACCAGCTGAACCCTAGTGTTCTAGAACATCATCGATGAAATGAAAATCTCCACCTAAGAACAACCTAACTATTTTGCCTTTTAACTTAAAATCTGGCGACTGAATTCTTTTAATGTCGTTGGCATAATGCCCGAGAATTAAGGCAATATTCTCACGACAGTCTGAACCCTGATACATACAAAATAAATGAACATCATATACAGACCCTGACAATTTCGAATTGACAACTTCAAAATGGAATTTCATATACTTTCCACCTTCATCCCCAGCAAAAAGGAGCCATACCTCTTTGCCAAAACCAACATCCGAACTAAGGTGGTCGCGTACGTGAAGACTATTAAAAACCTCTTCAATATAAGTTGTCAAATTCTTGACCATCAGTACAGATACTAAACAAGGTGCTTCATTCGCAGATGGATAAAGTAACATGGACTTCACAGTGACATGTTCTTTATTGACATGCATTGTCCGCGTTTCTTGTTCTTGTCTAATCTTGGGCTCAGAGGCGAGAATCCTTGCACCAAGATTACACTAAATACGTCTTAGCCTACGGAATTTAGCCATGGGTATCCTTAATTTGCTCTGCAGCTCTATAGTATCAGAAACACTTAATTGCCTAACTAAACCTAACTTATTTGCAACATAACAATATATTGACTTTTCACAAGACATAGAATCACAAAACAACATAGACAAATCAATTTCAAAATCTGAACAAGCTAATAATCGAAGGAATATAAAAGCAAGTCTATATCGTCAAGCTGCAGCATGCCTACCTAACTTAGAATAAAGTTTACCATGTCCTAACTTAATGTAAGTGTATTTTTTACCAATTATTGACCTTTTAATTGATATAGTCTGTGGATTACTTAATTTAAATCCACAGAACAAATCAGAGGAACCAATGTTGTCATAGTCTAAATAAGAATCAACAACAACTAAATCCTTATCACCGCTTACATGAGATTTGCAAATTTGGCAACCGTTCTGGTTTAAATCACTAATTTTTGCATTATTTTTTTCAAATTTAATTTTTTTTTAGCAAACTGACATTTTTAGCACGAGCAGATGCAAATTTGCGCTGTGCTGTTTTATTTTTTTTTTTCAAAATAAGTTGGAACTGATCCTCCTGTTTTAGCCTAATACTCATAATCTCTACTTGAGAACATAATGAGTTACAATGTGTGCTAACACATTGTAACTCATTATGTTAAAGAGCCTTATTTTTAGAATTTAAATTACAAATTTCAGTATCCAACTTTAATAATTGCGATTTTAATTTTTTTATTTGCTCTACATTTGTTTTATTTTGAGAATTCAATTGGTAAACTTGTCTACTTAGTTCCTTATTCCTATTTAAAAATAAAAAATCATCTACATCTGCTGACTTTTTTTTTTTTTTTTTTTTTTTTTTGTAGAGCCGGAGACAGTTGCATTTTAAAAAAGGCTTCGTTTTTTGAAGCTTCAAAATTTTTTTTAAAAAGTTTTTTTTTGCGTATTAAATTTTGGCACATATTATCGAACTCATCAAAACTAGGCAAATTAAAATTAATTGGCAATATAAAGCTCATTAAACTAAACAATGCTTTTGACTTAAAAACTGACATTAAAATTGAAATTACATTGTTAGTCATTTTATCAATACTACTTAAATGCTTAACAAATGGAAAGTTACACTCATTTTCCCAACTATCATCCCATTCAATCCATAGTTTTAAAATTTCCCTTTCAGTAGAATGCATAATGATAAATAAATCTCGTAATAAAAATATAACACAAAAAATGCAAATAAAATAATATTTATTGACAAATAGATGAACAAGATATAATAGGATTAAAAAACTTATCTGATGTTCGTTGATTACCCACGAGAAAAAAAAATTGCCTAACTTTGTTTATTTTATACTTCAGAATTTGTCTTGCTAAAAAAGTTGCTTTCATAAAATTCATTAAATATTTGCTTGTGACGTATAGTACTTAAGGTCTCGTGATTGTTTTAAAATGTAAACAAAGTTTAACGCAAAAAACTAGAAAAATTTGTTTCTAAACTAGCCAAGTTTGAAAACATATTTCATAACATAGCTAGAGGTGTAGAAAACGATTTTTTGATTTTTATATGGAGAAAGGGTTGAAATTTCAATAATTTGGTGCGGATTACAAAAATAATACGATTTTCATAATCTAATAATAATATTAAAAATATAAAGGCATTAAAAAATAATAAAAAAAAAAAAAAAAATTAGCAATCCGCACCAAAAATTCGATAGAATAGACATTTATTTATAAATGTTCCAAATTTCAACCATTGGTCATGTAGCTATGTTATGAAATCTTAGTCGACCCAAGACAGGTTTTCCGTAAAAATCACAAAAAACAGAAAAGTGATCCCAAATCGTTAGCAATATTTAAACAATAAATATTTTTATTTTGTTTAATGTAAATATTTATTTAAAAAAAAAAGATAGATCTTTTGTATTTTATTTATTTGAAGATAAAAGCGCATAATGGAAAAAAACACTATTATTTTAAAGTTATTGTATTTTTAAACTTTTTTTGCGGAAATTTTTTTTGATAAACACAAAAAAAACTGTGACGTCAAGCTCGTTTTTATATTGAGTGAAACAGCCGTGAAAACAATCAAAGAATATTTACTAAACAACCAAAAAATTATAATAAACATCACCATCGAACTTGTGTGAATATCCTTAACCAAAAACGTTTGCAAAAATATCATTAATCTACCCGTAAAAGAGGTTATACCATCTTACGAACTTGCTCATCTTACGCAACCTTTCCCTATTAACGTAAAAAATGTTACAGCTATTTTAGAGAAGCGAGCTAAAATTTTAACCTTAAAAAAACGTAATCTTTCAACTATTAATACAAGCAATCTATCTCACAAATTATATAGAGAAAATTGGAGTGATGTTTATAAAAGTCAAAATGCAAATGAAGCATGTAATTTATTTTCAAAAAAATTTCAAGAGATTTTCAATGAAACGTGTCCAAATGAAGTAATATAAACAAAAACAAAAACACTTGCTAATCCATGGATGGATAAAACTCTTATAAATGCTCTAAAACCAAACAAAAATTATTCAATAAATTTCTATAAAAAAAAAAACACAGTTAATGAAAAAATTATACAAATATACAAACATATAAAACATACAAATATATAAAAACATACAAACATATAAAAAAATGACATACAAACATACAAACATATAAAACATACAAATATATAAAAAACATACAAACATATAAAAACATACAAATACTTTTATACCAATCTTCTTAAAAAAACTAAAAAAAATATATTACAGCAAACAACTTACTAAGTGTAAGTTAGATAATAAAAAAAAAAGGTCAATAATAAATGATTTAATAGATAAAAATAAAAATAAAAATTCTTTGATACCTAAAAGAATCAATATCAAAAATACTGATATAATATGCCCTAAACAAATATCTGAGGAGTTTAATAAATATTTTAAAAATGTAGGATTTGATCTTGCTAAAAAAATTATAACAAACTCGTCATTAACCCAAAAGCGATCAGACGACAAAATATTGCATGACTTTGATTTAACATTAAAAGAATTTGAAAATTTTTTCTCCTTAAAAAAGAATAAATTAACGGGATTCGATGATACAGCCTTAAACATAGTTATTGCAAATTAAAAAATTATTTAGTAAACCCTTATTTTATATAGTAAAACTATCTTTAGATTAAGGGGTATTTCCTGATGTATTAAAAATAGCAAAAGTATTTCCATTTTATAAAAATGATGATAATTCTAACGTTTCCAACTACAGGCTTATATCAGTGCTTTCTGTATTTTCGAAAATATTCGAACGTGTAATTTATAATAGAATCTTTGACCATTTTACTAAAAACAATTTCTTTTATTCAAAACGATTTGGATTTAAGAAAAATCATTCAACTGAACATGCGATTATTGAATTAGTTGATCAAACAAATAATGGCTTCAACGAAAACAAATTTACTTTAGGTATATTTATCGATCTCTCAAAAGCTTTTGACACTGTTGATCATTGTATATTGTTAGGAAAGTTGAAGCATTATGGAATAACTTATAAGGTTTACTATTGGATTAAAAGTTATCTCACGGGTAGAAAAACAATATGTTCTAAATCAAAAATACGGAATACTTAAAATCCCGTGTTGAGTACCGCAAGGATCAATACTTGGTCCTTTCTAATTCTTAGTTTATGTGAGTGACTTAAATAATGCATCAGTAAAGTTAAACCTAATTATGTTTGCGGATGATACAAACCTTTTTTTTCCAACAAAAGTATCAAACAACTTTATGCAGAAATGAACCTTGAATTAAACTAGATAAATGACTGGTTTATTGCAAATAAACTCTCATTAAACGTTGAAAAAACAAAGTATATCTTATTTCATAAAAAAATGCAAGAAGAAAATCTTCCCCTTAAATTACCAGACCTATTTTTAAATAACATACAAATAAAAAAATAAGACTATATAAAGTTTTCATAAATAAATGTTGATAATAATTTATCTTGGCTTCTCCATATTAAATATTTACAATCAAGAGCTAGCAAAATCACATGCGTGTAGAGTTATTTACGGGAAAAAAAAGAAGAGAGCATACGAAACCTTTAAAGAGAAATATGAAAATGCGAAATAAATTTTTATCAGCTAATTTTCATGAATAAATATATTAATATCCTAACTCCAGCTAATTTTATTTATAAGTTTGAAAAAAATTTAAATGAAAAGTATTCTTTAAGAACAAATCGATCAAATTCCTTTAAACTGCCAAAGAAACTAAATAAATATACAGAATATTCAATAGTATATCGAGGACCTAGTTATGGAAATCTTTTCAAAAAACTAATGCAAATATGGTAAAATCGTTAAACTCATTTAAGTTTCAAACAAAGAAAACACATTTTTAAATTTGCGGAATAATAATTCCAAAACAATTTTGCAAATTTATTCAAATGAATACTTATTATTCTTAGTAGTTACTAATGGTATACGTTTATTTTAATGTATTAATTATCTAATCTTTTTGTATATGTTTGTACTTATTTCTTTGAATACCTAAAATTGCAATATAGTTATTGCAAAATATCTTTTTATTTTTTTAAATAAGTTTCTTGTTATATCTTTTGTTTATTTTATTTATTTTTTATTTTTTTTTTTTTACTTTTATATCTTGGATTTTTATTATTCTTTTTGAATATTTTATAATTTGAAATATCAATATTTATTATATAAAGGGGCTCTATGAAAAGATTGAGGTGATATTAGATCATCAATATCTTCTTTGAGTCTCCGTCTGTTTTTTAAATATTTTATTTACTGATATTTATCATGTAAAACTCATCTGTATTTTATTTTACCAGCGAAATATAAAATTAAAAAAAATATAAAATTAAAAAATAATAATAAAACTGGTCTCATTAGGATTTGTTCATGGTTCTATTTGTATTCTTTTGTTCTTGGTTCACTTCTTCTATGGTTCTTGTCTAGCTAAGAGTTTCATACAAAATGGTAAGAGTTTCCTACAAAATGGTAAGGTAAATGGTAAGGGTCATTTTAATTCATTTGTTGTCTGTATGAAAAGAGATGTGTAGGTTTTATTTAAGATGGTGAACCAATCTACAAGAAGCTCGTACATTTAATGGGCAAGGTTAATCAATTTTGCTTTAACCATGCAATTCATCTTGATTTATGTAACATAATGTTAAAACACTTTGTAAATAACTTTTTTAATTAACAATTAAGTAAGACAAACTTACTTAAATTTCATTATTTAACAAAAAACACCGAAAACCACGGTTAACCGCGATTTTTTTTTTTTATTCATTAAAACTGAAACCGCCATTTTTTATAAATGCGCTTTTTTGGAAACCCTGTGTTAAAGTCATTATTATTAGATATAAGTTATTTTAAGATATTGTAAGCAAAAATTTAAATTTAAGAAAATTTAATTTCAATATAGATTGATTAAGGGTATTATGTAGAACTCTATTCAAAAAAATTTATTTTATTATTTTCAGAAAATGTGTTAAGAACTGTCAGAAACTTTTGTTTTTGAACGAATAGGGGCAATTTTACTTCATAAACTAATTAGACAAAGGAAAACGTGTAATTATTAAAAAATCAAATAATATTTTCAATATTATCTCAGTTGCCCTGGCGCATTGGTAGTGTACTTGTCTCAGAAACAAAGGATCCGTGGTTTAAACTCCACCTCTGGGGAAGTTTTGCGACATCGGTTTCGAAGGCGGCGTGAACTTCTAACTAAATGCTCATCCGCAATGCTCTGTGATGTGCTTCTTAGGGCACATAAAATAATTAAAAAAAAAGAAATTATCTTTAATATTTAATAATTGAAACTCTTTAACAATAAATTTATTTTGAATTTCATTTTTCGAAGAACTTTGTTATTATTGTTCATGGTAACTCTTGAAATGGAAAGCATGAGATATAGAAAGATAAATATTGCCACAAAAAATTAATTGCATAGAAGATAGATAACTAGCGAATACGATTTAAATATGTCTCTCTGACAGCTTCGATAACTATTTTTAATTTTACAAGTGTTTGAAAATTATTATGAAGCATTCAGTCTTTTATTTATCTAGTATCGACAACTTTTTATAACATTTGGATAAAAATTTTAACTGGTATTTAATATCTATAATATAAAATTTGTGGTATTTTCTTTTTATACCTTTTGTGGGATTAACACTTAAAACCCATATAGGACAAAATAATAATCCTTATGTGGATCACAGGCGGAAAAAACACAGGCGTATCCTATGTCTGCTTTTTTATTAGGTTAAATGGTAGGGGCTATTATATTATAAATACCCTAACCATTAATTATTCACATCTTCTCCATACCATATAACGAGTTAGGTTATTTATTTGTTTATTTATTTTTATTTTTTTTAATATTTTAGTTTACATTTGTTAGTTCGTTTTTAAAATATAATGAGAGAAAATAAAAAAATTAATACAAATTATAAAGTAAGCAAATACTACTAACATTTGAAAAACTAGGTATCTGAAAGAAGATCAGTAAGATCTTATTGTCAGAACCTTATACTAGTGTAAACAAAATGTTATATTATAAAGTAACTATAAGTACAACAAAATAAAAATAAAATATACATACATATATCACTTTGTAGTATATAAAATAAAGTTTAATAAATATTTCCATAATATGAATATTATTGTTAAATTTTGATAATACGGGAGAGAAAAAGACTTTTCAGCTTAACTTTAAAAAGATGCAACGAAGTAGGTAAATCAAAATTAAAATTAGGCAAAACAATTTTGTTCCAAAGATGGGGTGCACGATAATCAATGCAAAATTGGTTAAAACTTGTTCGACAAAAAGGCTCATATAGAAGGTTGTTATTTCTTAGAGAGTATTTATTGGTAGGTTTCAAAGTAGTTAAATCATTAAAAACGGCAGGAGAAAGATTGTTTTTACATATATACAAAACATAAAATATTAAAAATATTAAGCTCGTAAATATTAAGTATTCTTATTTCAGAAAAAAGATGTTTAGAGTGAGAAAAACGATCAGCAAAAATAATTACATGTATTGCATGTTTCTGACGGCGATAGAGAGATTGTAACTTACTTTTTTCAGTGCTTGCCCAAGCAATACTTGCATAATTCATATAGCTATGAATGAATGCATAATAAAGTTGGGATAAAACTTTTTTTATTTATATAGATTCTGGCCTTATAAAGAATCACAGAAATTATCACAGGAGGCCTATCACAAATTGGCCAATAACCTTTACTTAATTATAAAAGAGTTCTATTTCTTTCCTCAATTCAGTTACCGCCAATTTTTAACTATTTAAATTATTTCACCATATTATTTTTTTTTTAATTTTAATTACCGCAATACTGCAAAAAATATCATTTGACATTTCCGATTACTAGCAAAAAGAGTAAAGTTTACATAACAGATATTGTTCTTAGTAACTGAAAAAAGCTGTCAAAAGTTCTTTAAAAAAATATATATAAAACTATTAAACATATTTTATCTAAACAAACAACCTTGATTTTAATAATTACAATATAACCAAATAATAGTTTTTGTAAAAAGTTGATAAAACTTAGAACATAGAAATTAAATAATCGATGTAATTAACACTATTTTTCTACAACATTTTCATAAGCAAAAGTACTTTTGATTAGACTATTCCGTAAAATACAATAAAATAATTTGAAACAAAACTTACAGATGATGGCTTCACAAAATCTTGCTTTATTCAGTATCTGTTTGAAAATATCAAAATAATATAAAAGAAGGAATCAACGCAAATAAACGAATAAAAGAGTATAAATATAAAGAAAGTAACATAAATAGTTTAACCAATATAATTAATTTGAAAACTCAAAGTATTTTTATATAAATAGTTAAGTTTAGATTATAACTTTTCATAATATATTTGATTTTTTTTCAAATTCAAAAGTTCTGTCAAAGCTTTTCTCATTAACAAAGGTCCCCTGGGACCTGACTTTGTAGAATCTAACTATAGATCAATTTTCATACTTTCCTGTTTGTCCAAAATACTAGAGCGTATTATGCACAACAGACTTTAAAATTATCTTGAAAAAATAACACTCTTTATCATAAACAGTTTTGTTTTTGCTAAAAACCATTATACGCAACATGAAATCTTGATAATCGAATTTTGAATGGTGTTGAAAACAATAGTTAAACACTCGGAATCTTCTGGATCTATCTAAAGCATTTGATGCTGTTAACCACAAGATTCTTATCTTTAAACTACGCAATTATGGAGTAGTTTACTCTAACTTAAAGTGGCTGCAGTATTATTTAGAAAATTGCAAACAAGGAGTACCATATGATTTAACATGCACAAGATTTAAATTAATAAGTTGCGGTCTTCCACAAAGATTAACAATTGGACCTTTGCTGCTTTTAATTTGTATGAATGATATTTATTTGTCCTCAAAAATACCTAATTATATAATTTTTGCTGACGACACTAACGTTTTCTTTTCAGACTTGACTTTTCAGACACTAACGTTTTCTTTTCAGACTTGAAAAAAATTTTACTTAAGAAAAGAACTATTATATCTTAATAAGTGGTTTAAAGCAAATAAACTTTCATTGAATACTGATAAAACTAAATATATTTTGTTTGCAAACCATCAAAATCTGAACACCTTCGATTTAAACTACCAGAACTAACAATTAAAAATATTAAAATAAAATGGGTTTTTCCATGAAAATACTTGGAATAGTTTTCAATTAACATTTAAATTGGAAAAGCTAAGAAAAGTTAGTTTAAAATAAAGTTTCATTGACTCTTGGAATTATGTACAAGACAAAACATCTTTTTAAAAATGTTTAAAAATTTATACTATTCATTTTTACATATTCATATTAACTATTGTATTTCCTGGCCAAACAATCATTTATCTTTCCAAAACAATATTTTTAGAAAGCAAAAGTAAGCTAACCATTACTTTTGTGCAGATAGGTACGAAATTATCGAGCTGTTACTCAAGGAGTTTAATGCTCTAATTTATATGAACTTAATCTCTACCAAAACTTGTTAATCATGTTTAACTTTGAAATAAAATTTATTCCAAAATATTGTTATAAAAACTTAAATAAACATAAAACAAGACACTCAATAAGTAATTACTACATTTCCTTAACACTTTTAAAAAAATATGACCTAAATTACAAGAGGACCACAATTGTCGAACTCGGTTTTTGACCAAGTTCTACATTCGTGGTCCTCTTGTAACCAAGTTCGACAATATGAAAAAAATAAAGTCTATTGATATATAAAAATAAAGCTATAAAAGACACTTACTTAATATAAATAATGTCTACACTCTTGCACTTAAAAAAAAAAAAGAATTTTATTTTTTGATTTATCTTTCTTGTTATACTTGTTTTTCTGTTTTAATTTTGAATAAAAAATATACAAAGATGAATTTAAATTCTCGAAATGTTTTAAATCTTCTTCAAATTCAAAATCTCTTTTACATATTTAAAAATATATAATTATATACTATGTGTTGTATTGAATATATAAATAAATGTATTATATTAAATATGCATATATTACAATACCTAAAGTATTGGACAAAACATTTGCAACCAACATCGCACAATGCTAAAAAGTGTTCCTTATTTTACATGTCTTAAAAACGAAACAAACTATACTACCACAGCAAACAATTCAGGAGTCTTGAGTCATAGCATGCCATGACATGAGCAATCAGCTGACAGGTGACAGCACACATGCAGAATTTCGTTGACAAGTGCCATTTTGCAGCGGACAAAACAAATGCAACTTTTTGGTTTGTTTTATTTTCTTATATCTGGTCCGTGCAACGTCACGGAAGTTTTTTAATAATTAAAGGAAGTATCCAGAAGTTTCCAGAAGCATGCAGAAGCTTCCAGAAGTTTCCAGAAGAAGCATCTGGAATCATCCAGAAGCATCCAGAAGTAACCAGAAACATTTAGAAGCATCCAGACGCATCCAGAAGCTTCCAGAACCATTGAAAAGAAGCATCTAGAATCTTTCAGAACAGGTTTACACAGGTTCATTTTACTATATGAGACATGCAAACTAACATGTAATTCAGTCAGTATATGGAAGCCAATCAGTCAGTATTATCAAGACAGTTTATCGAAGTGAGTTTTATCAAAGTGTTTTATCGAAGAATATCAATACAGCAAGTGAAATACAACAAGTGTTTCATTACATCAATACAGTCCACATCCAACAAAGACGTTGTGCTCCACAGAGCATTATTGTATCATCACAAGGTAAATGTAACACGGTAAGCCTTGAGAAGCGTGATTATTTATTTTTACTATTTTTATGACTTCAAGTGCGAAAATGGCTCCCGACAGTCTTGGATTGGAACTAAGAAAGAAAATTATTGGCGATTACGTAAGTGGAATGTCACAAAAAAGTATTTGTGATAAATATCGCGTGAAAAAATGGACCGTATCAAGACTATGTTCCAAATATCGTTTTAAGGGGAAGTTGACAACAGATAACAAAGGTGGAAGACCGCGTTCCACCACTTCTAGAGAGGATTCTATGATCTTCAGATCCGTCAAAAAGGATCCCTGGATATTATCAGTCGAGATCCAAAAACAATTGGAGCTGCCTGTATCGAACCGAACAATTAGAGGCATGCTGTTGAAGTCGGATTATTTTCGCGACGCCCTGCAAAGAAACTGCTGATTTAACTAAAGAACCAGAAGAAAAGACTCCTGTTTGCTACATCTCATATTGACTGGACGTGCAGAAAAAGCAGACTTTCCTGTTAAGTGATGAACCGAAGTTCAACATCATTGGGAGCAGTGGCATTTGCCGTGTACATCGACCGGCCGGAAAACGCCTCGATTTACGTTACTGCCATAAAACCGTGAAGCATGCAAGAGGCAATGTAATGATCTGGGGATATTTTTTTGCTAAAGGTCTAGGTCTAATAGATCGAATCGATGGAATAATGGACCGTTTCATGGATAAAATATCCTGAAGATGTTATGTTACCTCATGCTGAATGGAATATGCCAATAAAATGGATTTTTCAGCAAGATTACAATCCAAAACACACTGCAAAAGAAGTCAAGCAGTGGTTTCAAGACAACCACCGATTGGTGATGGATTGGCCGCCTCCATCTCTGGATCTCAACCCTATCAATAACCTGTGGGAGATCGTCAACCTCAGAATCAAGGCGTTTGTAATAAGGATCAACTGTTTGAATAAATCCAAAAGGCCTGGGCACAAGGCCTTTCGGATTTATTTGATCACCTGATCAAATCTATGCCTCTACAATGCAAGGCTGTAATCAACAACAAAGGATTCGCCACGAAAATATTAATAGAAAAATACAGCTTGGTCAACATTTTGTGGACTTGTTTTGTCCTGACAGAAATCAACTTTTTTTAATACTTTTGATTAATTTATTAATTTTCGTGTACAAATAATGAACTTTGTGGTGAACAAAACTTGAAGAACGTTGTCTCTAAACAGTTACATAGTTATTTCTCTAAATTGAAAAAATGCGCCACTTTTTTATAAAGAAACTAAATTAACATTATTTGGTTGCACTTGTTTTGTCCGATGAACGGTTACTTCGAAGGTGCTGAACCCTGTAACATTTATAACTATGACGAGACTAATCTTTCGGATAACCCTGGCGCAAAATTAATCATATGCAGACGAGGACTTAAAAGAGCCGAAGGCAAAATGCAACACTCAAAGAGTTGTGCAATCATCATGTATTATGGAAATGCTATTGGAGTATTCCTATCACATATGGTAGTATATAAGTCTCAAAATGTTTATCAAGAATAGACCAGAGGTGGCCCAGAAGGAACTTGTTATGACAACACAAAGTCAGGCTGGTTCGACTCAAGAACCTTCGAACGCTGGTTTCTAGAAATATTTCTTTCTAACGTTAGTAAAGATCATGGACCAAAAGTCATTATTGGTGACAATCTTGCCTTTCATTTTTCTCTTCCAGTCATTGAGGCCGCTCAACTGAATAATATTCTTTTTACCTGTTAGGTACCAAATGCAAGTCATCTCCTTTAACCAATGGATGTCGCAGTTTTTAGATCAGATAATGATTCTGAAATTGAAATGGAACTTCAAGATGACGATGAAGACTCTTTTGAATCAGCTGATAAAACAACTGACATTCCATTTGAACCAAAGCAATGGGTAGTTGTAGCCGACACCGGTAAGAAATCTGTTGTCAATAAGATTGGTCAAGTTGTTGAAGTGTTCGAGAGAATAAAACTGCTTCATATTAAATTTTTGAAAAAAAAAACCGGCGAGTAAATTCTTCAAATTTACGGAAAGTAAAGATGATATGGATGAAGCTGTTCCATATTCTGCTGTGGTTGAAAGAATTTCAGATGAACCGAGAAAAACAAGGGATCAATATCGGTTCCCATACCTGTCTTACCAAGTCATCAACTAAAATCAAAAACTTTTGATAATTTATAATTTTGAGTTTGATATAGTTTGATATAGTTTGATATTTTTTGACATTTTTTCAACCAACTTTGTCATTTTTTGGATAGTATTAGGTGTACTAGGTCTATAAATCTTTTTTATAAGCCTAAAAAACTATCAATGAAACCCTGTGATGAGTTAACTTGATATTTGATTGAATCAACATTTACTATCAAAGTATGCGTGGTTACATTGTGTATCATACATACGGGATATTTCTAAAAAGCATTTTTTCCTGTTAAGGATAGATCATTTAGTATGTTTAAACCAAAAACAACAGCAATTCATTAAAATTCTATCAGCACTTTTAAAAAAAGCACAAAAATCTATCAAAGTAACCCCAATTGACGGAATATGTAGCAATTTTTAAAATTTCTTTTCAATATTTGTTGTTTTTTTTTGCAAACTTTATATATACTTTTTTCAAACAAACATTCTTTATAATAATATCAAAACTCATATTTTTTAAATTAATTTTTTTTTTTTCACAAAGGGGCTTGATGATAAGACATTATTAGTTTTTTTCTTGCTCCAGTTAAATTATAAAGATATATATTTATTATATTTTTTAACTTATATGATTATATATATTTATATTTATATCTTAAATATAACATTGTAAAATGTGTTTATATTGACAAAAAATGTGTACATATTGACAAAAAGTGTGTACATGTTGACAAAAAATGTGTACATATTGACAAAAAATGTGTACATATTGACAAAAAAGCAATAATGATAATAATAATTTAATATATTTTTATTATGAATATAAACAAACCATGTAGCATACTTCATATAGTTTAATTTTTCAGCAAAATAAAAGAAAAAAGATTGTAATAAAAATAGATCCAGTTATGATTGTAATACCAGCTAAGGCGTTTATTAACTGTACTTAATATAATTAATATTTTAACGTACATCTTCATTATTTAAAATATAATGATAAATATACAATCATTATAATATTTTTATGGAATATTATACTTATAAAGTAATATCATTACATAAAAAAAAATAACAAATGTATTTAATTTGTATAAATTTAGCCTGCTAAGGTGTTGTTTAAAGATAAAAACATTAAAAACTGGTCGAGTAAAAAGCATTTAAACAATATACGTGTCCTCTTAGTAGAATATTCATGTTCTTAAAGTGGAATAACAAGTATAATCTTTGTATGTTTTCTAATTGCGTATATATTTATTTAGTTTTCTTTCTGTCATTAAACAACACCTTTACAAACTAAACGTAGTTTAGTTTGTGAAGGTGTTGTTTAAGGTGGCTTCACAGGAAATAATTTTTTTTCAGTAAAGTAACATAAATCAATTCTAAAATCAGTTTTATAAACTCAATTTAATGAAAATAATAATAAAATATAAAGGTTTACTGAAAAAAAAAAAAAAAAAAAGGATTTTATTGTTAAAAAACACACAAAAAAGCATATTTTTATTTATTTTTCAAAACACGATTACTCCAGAATGCCTAATTAAAACAACTCGGTACTTTGCAATATTACTAAAAAATTAACTAAAGTTAACAAAAATTGTCATATAAAAATAAAAAGATTTCTTTTAAGCCCCAAAAAAAAATTTTCTAGGGAGGTAAAGTTCAAAAAAGACTTAGCAATTGATAAATATTCATTCAATAATCAAGATTTTAGTTCATTCTCTACATATATATGTATTGAACAACTGGAGAAAGTTTGGAGGTCTAAGCATTTTTTAATGTTGAAATATCGTGTTTTGAGTTGATAAATTATGGTAAAATATTTATTTTTAGATATATTGCAAATAAGTAAAAGGTTTTAAAAACATCCCTTTTCGCAGCTATTTTTTGATGATTGATCTTGATCTTTACCAATCCAACCTTCCCTAATTCCTCTTAAATCTTTTCTTCTTCTTTTTTTTTGTGGTTGGCCTTTTTTGTACCATATTTTGTAACCTATATTTACTTATCTAGTTAGTGTCTATATTTACTTATCTAGTTATCGTACTTTTTCCCAAGTTTAGGTTTAAATGTTTAAATACGCGATAAATACCAGATGAACCTTCGTTAAAAGAAAGAACTGCTGAGTTTACTCCCATTTCAAGAAAATTAGTCTTTACATAAACATTTTTAGGGCATCGAGACCAAATGATATTCTTTAGCCCTTCATTACAATTTTGAGTTTGCCCATGAAGACATTTTTTAAATAGATCATCGTTACTCAATTCCAGTGTTAAGTTTTTCTTTTGACTCATGTTTAGCAGTAAAAGCAGTCTCATTCATTGATCGTCTGAAGCAAGTTTGTATGCTTCTTTAACAGGTTTACTTATATTGTCAAAAGCATTTACAGTTAAACATGACATGTTCATAAGTCGTGAAAAATTAACCATTGGTTGTTGTCCTTTTCCAATTTCACAGAATCCTATTACCATTTTCAAGTAAACATCAAACATGTTTTTACCTTTTTTATCATTTTAAACTATGTTTGAAGTAAAATTACTGTATGTAAAAAAACATTGAGCATTTGTACATGTTAAAATAAATTTATGCGAGAAACCCATTCTGCTAGAATAATCATCTGTGATGTTAACTTTACTTTTACACTCAGGACATGCACTAACTAAATCAAGTAACTGTTTGATAAAATTAAAATTAACAAGAACTAAATAATTATTTGTGTTGGCATTATTTGTATCTTCGACATCAAACTTTAACTTTTTAGCACTGATACATGAAACACTTTCAGACAAGTTACATTCGTATCATTAATACATTGTGTGTGCTTCTTACTACTAAATTTTCTCTTCCTAGATCTTGAAGTATTCTTATAATTACCCATTATATATTTAATTTATTAACATAAAAAAAATATTTCCAGTAAACATTGTATCAACACAACTTGTGTTAGTACAATGGTTTTGTCACAATAAGTGAGTAATTATATGATCGTAAAATCATGCAATTTGAGTAAGTAAAACGGTTTTATTTTAAAAACTCAACGTAGTTAGCCTCTAAACTAAATATTTTGTAGTTACATAACAAGAAAACATACCAAAACAGTGGTTAAACAAAAGTTTTCACACTGTTTTTTTCCGTTGCTATAGGCGTTGCTAAGGAAACTACTTATGAAATACCTGCAAAATGCAAATTAGTAGCCTAAAAAATTTAATTTATTAAAAAATAATTCTACCATCATTTTCAGCAATGTTTAAATTCTCTAAAATCATATTTTTCAAAAAAAAAAGATTTTTTAGATTTTGCACTTTTTATTTCCTGTGGAGCCGTGTGGATACCTGTGGAGACCTGTGGAGCCACCTTAAAGACAAAAGGAAAAAAGTTAAGTTTAAAGTTCTAATAAATTAGAAAATAACTTACTGCAAGCCTAAAATTTATTAAATGTTTGTGTTGTTCATTAAACATCATTATAAGAATAGTATGAATAATTCTGTTAATAATGTGCATATTTTACTTTTTTTCTCATGCAGTGCGGAGAACTTTGGTTTCTTGAAAATGTTGGATTTAAATTCTTGAAAATGTAGGATTTGTTTTTGAGAACTATATAAAATTTTTACAATAAGTTGTAAAAAAATAAAAAAAAGCTCTTCAGCAAAATATCATATGTTAGCGTGGTTTTAAGAGTCATGGTAATTAAAGTTTCTAAATAAATTTTTATTCAAAAAGTAATTCCATAATAGGCTTCTTTTGCAAGCATTTAGCATTCAAAAATTTACTTTCAGTCATGGTTGAAGTTTTTTGTAATCATTTTAATAATGGCTTAAATTTTAATTTTAATAACTATGGTTAAAGATTTAACAACTTTTAACAACGCCTAAAGTCTTACTGTTTATAATGAAGAAAGGAATGGTTTTATTATAAAATTTTCAAATTTTGCAACAATGTAAAATATAATAAAAAAACATAATGGTAAACAATCTGTTGATTATTAAAATAAGAAACACTTAATTTTTTCACATTTAATATCTTCATCTGATACTAATACTTTTAAAGTTTTCAATCTTGCTTCTAACAAATAAAGAGCAGGTGTAGCTTAAATATTATTTTAGTTTTTTTGGTTAAAATATTTGAATGTATGTGTTTAAATATGTGTCTAAATATGTGTCTAAATATGTTTGTATGTATGTATGTATGTATGTATGTATGTATGTATGTATGTATGTATGTATGTATGTATGTATGTATGTATGTATGTATGTATGTATGTATGTATGTATGTATGTATGTATGTATGTATGTATGTATGTATGTATGTATGTATGTATGTATGTATGTATGTATGTATGTATGTATGTATGTATGTATGTATGTATGTATGTATGTATGTATGTATGTATGTATATATGTATGTAAGTATGATTGTATATGTATATATTGCTTTTTTATTTCAGCACAATTTTTACTAAAATATTTAAATAACAATAGTTTCAAGAACATTAAAAATTTACGTTTTAAAAATATTTCTGCTGGAAGACCAACTGCATTGGTGCATCAAACTTATTTATTGTTATATGAAGGGTTTTTTAATAACAAAAAGTTAAGGTAGAATTTACAACCTGATATTTTCAAAAATTGTAGAACTTATTTTAAAATCGAAAATTTTTTTTACATCTAAACTCGATTTTATTTGATCTCTATAATTACTTATTCGTTATTTAGAGTAAAAATCGTTTTTGATCAACTGATGCAATTTTTCTTCACCAAATACAAATGTGATTGGTTAAATAAGAAATATTTTAGACTTTAACCAATCGTATTTGTATATTTTTACAAACTTTTTCTTCCAATTTGTAACCAGTGATGCAATAGTTCTCGAAATCATAAATGATTGGTCAAAAAACAGTTGAAATCAATCAATATTTATTAAAATAACAATTGCATCAGTTGCTACAAACCTTCCGCTAAAAATCCAAAAATGTTTCAAATATGATAGGAGAATACGTAGGACTTTACTAATAAATTAAATTTTTTAACAAAGATGAATTTTTTAGTTTCAAATGCAATTAAGGCTAGGTGTTTGCAAAATATTCACAAATGTAAAAATCAGTTAGCTGAAGAGTTGAAAATTTTTAAAAACAAGTATCCAGTGCAGCCATAAAGTCAGTCTTTTAAATTCTAAAATGGATTGTTTTATCTGGAAGACAGACGATAGTAAAGATTATGGTGCTTTAAGGTAAAACTCTATTACTAAAGTTAATGATGTTATATATTTCCAGCTAGAAAATAAAATAAACTGATCTTGTTTTATATACTTTTTTTTATTTATTTTTACATATCTTTTACACTTTATTAGTCCTAAAAATAAAACAAATAAAAAACAATTCTCTTATGATTTTTTTTACAGAAAAAGTTAATTCTGCAAAACATGTCAAAATCCAATCTAAAATTGACTTTAAAAAAGATAATGCTTTTATAGAGTTGCCTTTTAAACTTTCTGTAGATTTTAAAATATTTGAGTGATTAGATTCTAACTCAGTCAATATTCCTTTATATAAATACTTTATATGATGTTTAAATATATGTAACCCATGGTAAACTTTTAACCACTGGCAAAGACTATGCAATTTTGATAGGTATGGTAAACAAAGTATTTCCTCCAAATTCTATATTTATTTTTCCGTTATCTATTTACTAGATATTTAATAGACTCTTAATACAAAAAAATCATATAAAATTGAGGTTGATTTAAACAATTCTTGTTTAAAATATTTGTTTGATAACTGAAAAAAATTTGTTTTTATAAATAAAACAATAATATTTCTTGGTTGGAAGATGTAACTTCATACAGCTTTTAAAAATTTGAGTTGAGGCTGGTAATTAAATATTAGCTAATCATCTTTTTTCAAGTCCAAAAAGATCCTTTATATCAAAAACTACCCAAAACCAACTTATTGATTCTTGTGGGAAGGCAATTGAGGTAGCTTTAATAAGAATTTTCCTTTAATAAGGATTGTCTACCATTTATTTGTTGCAAGACTGGTACGTCTGGTCTTAGTCTGTCTCTAAACTTACTAAAATTATTTACTAAAATTACTTAATACATTTCAAGAGAATTTTTTGACTTGATATTCAAAACTGTAGAGGCAAAGGGAATGATGGTACACGATTTATGGGAGGTGAATAGAAAGGAGTTACTTCTTAAATAATAGCTCTTAATCTTAATGCTGTTTTTGTTCATTGAACAAGCCATAAACTTAGTTTAGTTGTAGTAGCTATTGCTATTAGTTTGGTTTTTGGTTTTAGCCTTGATATCCATGAAGTGAGACCTAGATTGTGTACTTTTCAGGTTTACCAGTACAATTATCCAACAAATACAGTTTGTATCTATTTTAAACAGCATTACTTCTTCATTAATTGAACATCTTATTAACGAACAAGATAATAGGTTTCCAGAAAAGGGTATGTTTGATTATAAAGGTTTAGCAGCAGTTCCTTCAACTGTATTGTCCGGGAATACAAGTTAAGAAACCATGAAAATCTGATTTTTATGAATTTTTGCATTTTTATTCATCTGCATATGCCTCATTTTACTTCAATACATGCTAAGTTAGATGGGAATTATTTTTAAAAACCAATCAAATATTCCTTTAAATGTTGCTAGTATTTTAAAGGCCATTGACATGAGAAGTTTTCCAAATATAAGAAAAGCTTTTATTTATATATTAGGTTCAATTCCATTAACAACTTGTGAATGTGAAAGAAGTATTTCAGTTATATATATAACTGAATAAATTTATATATATGTATATATATATATATATATATATATATATATATATATATATATATATATATATATATATATATACATATATATATATATATATATATTATATATATATATATATATATATATATATATATATATATATATATATATATATATATACACATATATATATATATACATATATACATATATATATATATATATATATATATATATATATATATATATATATATATATATATATATATATATATATATACATGGATATATATATATATATATATATATATATATATATATATATATATATATATATATATATATATATATAATGATTTTTATTAGAAAATAAAAGAACGCGGATACTCGTTGAAGATCGTACCACTCTGCTAAAGCATTATTACATATATCAACACATCGCACAGTGGGTCAAAGTTGTCTAAAAATGAAAAAAACTATTTATGGGTTAAATATAGACATATGATACATGTTTATAGAAGTTTTTGGGGTCAAGAATTTCATTATTGGGCTTTATTTTAATTTTGGAGTCGTCACGGCTACTCATTTCGGTTATTTTTGGGGTTGTAAAGGTTGGTCGTAGGGTTTTAAAATCTGGACGTTATTATTCTTTAGAAATGGTCATGACCACTAAAGTGATCATTTTTGTAATGGTCAAGGGTGGTCCTGAGATGTCTCGATGTTTCTCAAATTGATGGGACATTTTGTATTTCTAGTTATAGGTAATTGAGGTAAGTGAATTTGAAACTTGGCATACTCGGTCTTCAATAGTGATCATGATTGCTCAGGTGATCATTTTAGGGATGGTCAAGAGTGCTCCCCAAATATCCCGATGGTTTTTTAGTTAGATAGTACATGTTGCATGTCTAAATATAGGTAATTGTTATCAGGCAAATTAAATCTGGCCATACTTAGTCTCTAGGAGTGGTTATGATCTCACAGATAGTAGTGGTCGTGGGTTGTCAAAATTTTTTGTAATTCTTAGTTATTTTATGTACTTAATTTCTTTGATATTATGAACATAAAAAAACAGCGTTCAATAACTTTGAACTTTATTAACATATTTTTTTAAATATATTTATAAGAGTCAAGGTGATGACATACATCATACATTAGGAGTCTAGGTGATGACATACATCATACAATACATCAAGAACCACTTGACATACTCAAGTTGATTAGAGTCTTTGACTTTTCATAGGCTTCTTGTTTTTCTAGACACCTTATTAACGTAGCTGCAAAGCATTTTCATCATAAGATCATGATTTGTTTGAGGACTGGAAAGTTTCATTGCATAGTGCTCTCTGTTGTTTTAATATAAAACATTACGGTGTATGAAAATACTATTTTCACAATGAAAAAACTGTTTTTTCATTTTAGGGTGTTATTTAAATGAACAAACCACATTTGACACATTTTACAATTTACAAAATTACAATTTTACAAAATTACAATTTTACAAAATTACAATTTTCTATATACGGCATTTTAGAAAAGTTATTTAGACGGCATTAAAACTAAAAGTACTATATGGTGTAGTTCTTGCTTTCAACACAATGAGAAATTAAAAAAACTTTTTTTCTCGCAAGCATGGTAACTTTAACTCTTTACTAAACTATAATCTTCTTTTTGAATAAATAAAAACTTTTTGCGAAAATAAATACAAATAATTAATTTTCTCTTCAGTGACTGATCCAGCATTATTTTGGTGTTTGAGTTAACTTCTAGACACGGAGCAAACTTGAAACACATGTATGTTTATAATTATATCAAATAATAATGCTTTGCAAAAAATTTTGATGATTGGAGGCTGGGAACAAGTTAATCCCAAAATTTCGTTATTCTTCCCTCCCCTACCACCACCACCACCGACTCCAAACGTGAGAGCAGCAAGTTGATATAATATTTTTTACTATTCTCAACTAGACTAATATATATATATATATATATATATATATATATATATATATATATATATATATATATATATATATATATATAAATATATATATATATATATATATATATATATATATATATATATATATATATATACTATATATATATATATATATATATATATATATATATATATATATATATATATATATATATATATATATATATATATATATATATATATATATATATATATATATATATATATATATATATATATATATATATATATATATATATATATATATATATATTTATCCATAACTTCTAAATTTCATAGCATTATCTTCCAGCGCAAATTTTTGATTATTGTTTGGCATTAAACTCAAACTTAAAACTTAAACGAAAAAGCGGATTTTTTTGTATCAACAGCGGTATGTAATAGGAGATAAATACTTTGACTTTATACAATATCTGATGTGCCGGCTGGGAACGTACAACAGATTTTACAGTTAAAAAGAAAGTTAAAATAATATAAAAGTTGCTGTGTAACGTAACTCAATGTGCTCAGGGTTTTCTGAACATTTTTAAATAGATCACAGTTTTTTTTGATTATTTTTAAAAATAAGAATTATATTTGATATATTCAAAATGGAAGAAAATTTTTTTAAAGTTATGGTGCTCAAAACCTAGGACTAACATTATTGTTTCGTATTACATAACTTACAGTTATTCAATAAAATAAAGTGAAGGTTTTTAATTGATAGTTAATTTGTTTGTAATAAATATATAGTAATCAAATATAAATATGATAATACATTTACCAATATAATTGTAAACAAAAAAGCTGTTGACATGATTTTATTTCGCACTTCTTCTTTTTTTGACAGAAAAAACTAAAAAAGTGTTTTATTGTGAAAAAAAAATGTTTTATAATAAAACCTAAATCAAAATTAAGTTTTTTTGCGTATTCGTCTTAAATAAATGTTATTTGACGGGTTTTTATAAAAAATTTAATAACAGGTATTGAAATCTTTATTTTTTAATAACTATTGAAAATGCATATATCGTTTGTTTTTTTTTATAAATACAGCGTTTATCTATTCAACGTTAACAAAATTTATTATCAACAGGTATTTTTTTAAAACTTAATCAGCAGCCGTATTCACATCCCTCCGTTAAATCCTGCAATAAGCTATTGACTGGTTAAAAGAAAAACAGCAGTTTTTAACGCCAGCGATAAAATAAACTCGTATTCTAATGTCTCCGTTTAGTTAACGGCAGGAGAAAACTTAGTTATCAGAAGGCTGTTAACGCCAAATCTGACTCTGCTTTACCCTTCTGTTAAAACTGCTATCAAAAAATTTTTTTTTTATATTAAGAAAAATAAAAAATGGTATCCAAACAAAATAAGCTTATTGAGTTTTCCTCATTAATAACTGTTACATAAACTGTTTATTATTAGTTGTACTAGAAATAAATAAGTTTACTTTTATGTTAAATAAGCTTTATTATATAAAAATATATTATATTTTATGTTATTAAATAAATTATATTTTAAATTATAAAATTTTTTAAAATATAAGATATATTATATTATAATATAAAATATATTATATTTTATGCTAAATAAGCTATATTATTCAATTCAATAAATGGCTAATTAAACTATAATGTATTTTAATTAGCCATATTTATTGAATTTTATAATAAATATATTCATTTATCATGAAATCAAATGAATTTTGTTTAATAGTATATACTATAATATAGATAAACTTTAATAATAAACAGTTTAATAGATAAACTGTTCATTATTAGTTGTACTAGAAATAGGTAAGTTTACTTTTATGTTAAATAAGCTAACTTAACTAAGTTTTTAACTTTAATAAGTTTTTAACTTTTTTAACTTTAATAATAAACAGTTTAATAGATAAACTGTTTATTATGTTTATTAAATAACTGTTTATTAAACTGCTGCTTTTCTTTTAACCAGTCAATAGCTTATTGCAGGATTTAATTTATTATATAAAAATATATTATATTTTATGTTATTAAATAAATTATATTTTAAATTATAAAATTTTTTTAAATATAAGATATATTATATTATAATATAAAATATATTATATTTTATGCTAAATAATCTATATTATATAAAAACTGTAATGTATTTTAATTAGACATTGAATTTTATAATAAATATATTCATTTATCATGAAATCAAATGAATTTTGTTTAATAGTATATACTATTACGAGCGCAAATTTATATATGTACGTATGTATGTTACATATACGTTTATATGTATGTACGTACATATGTATGTTACATACTATCATGCATAAATACATAGATATATGAGCAAAAAAAAATTGTTTCTTACTATATATATATATATATATATATATATATATATATATATATATATATATATATATATATATATATATATATATATATATATATATATATATATATATATATATATATATATATATATATATATATATATTTGTAAACATTTATATTTACATATATACATATATGTAGGTGTGTCCGTGTCCGTATGTTCTTATATTAATTTCTGAATTTTAGGTTATGAGTAATGTAGACATTGAAATATTAGGAGTTGATTTTGCACAATAATATGATCCATTGCAAGGACTCAATCGATCTTACAAAGTGAAAAAGAATATATTTTTTCTTTTGTTGTTTATCAAACAATATTTGTATAACTTAGAACTTGAAATTTTTTTCTTGAACATTTCTTGGCTTTACAAATTTTCATAACTAAATATATACATTTGAAGAACACAATTTTTTATAAGTTTGGGAGATTTTAAGTAAATTCACAACTGAAAATAAATAAATAGTTATTATATGCGCTTATATTAATATACAAAAAATAAGTTTTACAAAAATGGTATTACATTAATTGACAAGAAAGTTATAATGTTTTTAAGTACCTTTTTACAATTTTTTTAATAACAGTATTTTTTCTTTTAAAATGCGTTTCTTTTTTCTAACTCCACTAGCTCCTTTTTAGAAATAAAGTACTCTCTTTCAGCCTGTAGCTTTAGCACTTCCTTCCTAAATTTAAATTTCTCCTCAGTTAAGTAACTCTCCATATCAACAGTTGGCAGGTGGAGAGCAGGAGTGAGTTTTTTTTTATTTCCAGACAAATTTTGGTCGTTTTTTAATATATCAGGAACTATGCCATCTTCAGATATTAAATTTTCAAAACCTAATTCAAAATAAAAAGAAGGTAAAAATACCACTTTCTAAAAGTAAAATTCCTTCCGAAGTTGAACGAAACTTGAAGTATGCAATAGAGTGCTGGAATGCAAAAGAGCAAAGAGGAGTTTTCAAGCAAATTCTGGAAGAAAACGTTTTTAAGCAAAGTCATCCGAAATAACTTTCTTATTTTTTTCTTTTTACCTTGTAAATTGGGTGTTAAATAAATAAAATAATAATATCATCATCTTGCACAGTAGATCGTTTAGTTTGTCCTGAGTTGTCTTTGTTCCCATTTTCTGATGTAATTGCAGTGTGTAGCATTGTACAACTTGCACCATAAATTACAACTGGATTAACAGTATTCTGTATATTGCAAACAAAATCGATGCTATTGGTTTCCACACCTTCCAAACCAAAAAATATTGGATAATTTTCTCCGTATATATCCAATATTTTCTGGCTGATTTCTGTTAAAATTACTGCTGGTCCTCTCCCCGTCAGAATTTTTTTTTTGATGAAATCTCTTTTTTTGCATTTTTAAGAAGATTATCCCATAAACCTTTCACACTGGTAACTATGGTAACTGTTCTTTTAATCAAATCCTAAGCTGCTTACAGCATCGGTGATCTAAAATACAGATAAGTATCAAAATTTATAATGCTGCCTAAACTAATTTTTTTATTCAATATATATATAATATAAAGGATTACCTCATTCCACATACAATTTCTTCGTTTATTAATTTCCGCTTTCCATTTTTAGACAAAAGAATATATTTATGTTCTTCAAACTTTGAAATTACCAATAAATTCTCTTCTGAGACATACACTTTTCCTCTGGCTGCACGTTTTTTCTCAACTTTCATAGTTGATACTGCCATTGTTTTAAATGAAATTTCTAACATATTTTTGTATATAATATACTAATAACTTATATATAGGATACTAATAATTGTATGATTAAAATAAATATTTTTAAACAGTATGTAATAAATTTGTAATGTTATTAAAATAAAGTATTAAGTGTCTTATGCTTTAGTATAGATTTATTTTTAATGAATAGTGAAACATTTTAAAGACTGCCTAGGGTAACAAGTGTTAATTACCATGATGGTATTTGTGAAACATTGTCAGGAAATTATTTTTTGTAACGAGTCTGTGTCGTAGATTATTGTTTGTCGCAATAACACATATATGGTCGAATAAAACTAAAACTAAATAAAAGTAGTAAGAATAGAAAATATTCAATGATAATGCCTCGACTCGTTCGTATGCATTTAGTTTTCGCAGAAGTAAGACGTCAAGAAATAGTAGTCCTACGAGGTCTTAGACGTGAAAGGTTATCTAGAGACCGAACCAACCCACTTGATATTTATGATGATGTTGACTTATATCAAAAGTTTCTTCGAACTTCTTGTTTCTATTTGGAAAATTTGCTGAAAACAGATTTACAACCAAAATCAAATCAAAGTTTTTGTGTTCCGCCAATCTATCAAGTATTATGCGCACTTCGATTTTATGCAACAGGATCTTTCCAGATTGTGATTGGTGATTCTACAGCAGCTTTAAGTCAACCAACTATTTCTAGAATTATTCGCCGAGTTTCTTTGAGTTTCTTTTTTCAAAAAGAGTTAATGAATACATTATGCACCAAACTGATCCACACGTTTTAATGAGAGCTGAGTAAATTTTTATAATGTGGCAGAATTTCCAAGAATAACTGGATTAATAGACGGCACGCACGTTTGCATACAAAAACCTCGCGAGCACGAATATGTTTATGTCAATAGATCATCAAATCATTTGATCAATGTCCAAGCGGTGTGTGGTTATAACGGAGAGTTCATTGATATTGTTGCAAAATGGCATGAAAGCACACATAACGCAAGAATTTTAAGAGAATCAAAGCTTGGTAAAAAAATGATAGATGATCTTAAAGGTTTATTACTGGGCGATTCCGGATATCCATGTTTTCGTTGGTTGCTTACGCCGTATCTTAGTCCAACTACAGCAGCTCAGCGTTGATATAATATATCTTTAAGAAGAACAAGAGTTTTAATTGAACAAGTGTTTGGAAGGTGGAAACGACGTTTTCATTTGCTTCATGGAGAGGTTCGAATGACCCCAGAAAGAACTTGCACCATAATTGCTGCGTGTGCTGTATTTCAACATTTAGCAATAGAGTTAAATGATGTGGACATATCCAGTTGAAAATTATGAAAATAATAATGAAGATATAGTTGCCGAAAATAATTTATACATAATATATACAGAAAATGAAGAAAAAAAAACATATCATAACTTGTGGTGTTCCCCAGGGATCAATCTTAGGGCCCTTATTATTCATACTGTTCATTAATGATTTGTATTTAGCATCCAAAATTCTAAACGTTATTTTGTTTGCTGATGACTCAAATCTTTTTTACTCTAACAGAAATATTAAAGATCTGTTTAGAATTTTTAATGAAGAGTTATTAAAAATAAATGAATGGATTACGAATAATATACTTTCATTAAATGTTGGGAAAACTAAATTTATGTTGTTCCACAAACCTAGTAAAGGTGATAACCTTTTTTTAAAACTACCTGATCTCTTTATGAACAAAAAAGTTATTAAAAGAGAGTCAACTATTAACTTTCTAGGAGTGATATTAGATGAAAATATATCATGGAAATATCATATTAGATTTATTGAAAATAAAATCTCCAAAAATATTTCAATGCTATATAAAGTTAAACCTTTTCTTAATACGGAATCTTTAAAAATTATATATTTCTCATTTATTCATAGTTATCTTTCCTATTGTAATCTTGCATGGGCAAGTACCAATTATGGGAAGCTCAAAAAAATTTATAGCAAACAAAAACATGCTTGTAGGATTATTTTTGGCGTTAACAGAACTGTTAATGGTGAATCTCTTTTAAAGAAACTTAATGTGCTTAATATTTACAAACTTAATATATACCAAGTTATGCTATTTACGTTTAAAACAAAACATGCGTTATCTCCTAATATATTTCAGTCTTACTTTACCGAAATATCTCATAAATATCCCACTAAATTTTCATCTGATAATTTTGTTATTCTATGACCTTATTTAAAACTCAATTCATTTCAAATTCAATACCGGGGACCATTTATATGGAAAGGTTTTTTAAAAAATATATTTAAAAATAAAATTCTTCGAGGCATCTCCTTAGAACAATTCAAAAGAGAATCTAAACGTTTTCTATTAGAAAAAACTTTCGATTTTAAAGATTTCTTCTAAAATCACCTAAAATAGTTAAACCTGAAAAAGTCATCACTACTCATTTACTATTGTCTTGTGTATCTTGTTTATTTCTTATTAAAATAAAAAATATATATACTATTAATTTTGAACAGACAAATAACATTTATTCGATTTATTACTTGTGTCTTATATTTGTCGACTAATATTGTATTGTACTTCAATTTTTAACCTTTTAGTTTTTAACTTGTAACTTTGTGACGTTAATGTAAACGGGGCTTGGCGATAAGACAGTTTATGTCTTCTTCTTGCTCCGGCCAATTTTTATACATGAATGGTATTTTCTCATTGTAAATTTAATTATACGGCAAAGAAAATATAATAATAATAATAATAATAATAATAAAATCGTGATAATTTTGTTTTGCGACATTTTGGGCAATAAGTTGTTTTAGTAATTTCTATGTCATAAATTATAGAAGTTTTTTTATATTGTATCGTGTTTTAATTAAATTTTCAAAATTTACGCTGCAGTTATTGATAAAAAAATCAACGACTGCGACTTCCCAATTAAACAGCTTTATTGTCTGTTGGCATCGCAACGCTTTAATGCCATGAAAAAAACAGCACGAAAATTGGTTAACAGAGCTCGCTAACGGAGAAACTTTAACTGAAAAAATTATTGGAGTAGTTAACAAACGGAGTTTAAACGGAATGATTAGAATGTCCTCCGTTTTATAACCGGCCGTTAAAAGTTTTTTTTTTAACGGAGACTCAAATTCTCCGTTAGTTTAACGGAGAGTTGTGAATACGGCGACAGGTCAATAAATGTGCCTGAATTAATGATATTTGTTATTTTGTTCTTAAATAAAAATGATTCTGATTCGTTCTTTAAAAAAACGTTTGAAAATGTTTCAAACGTTTTTTTAAAGCATTTGTTTTTTAAAACATGTCTGAAATGTTTTTTAAAAAGTATTTTCCGTCCATATTTTTATAAAAAACTTTTAACAAATATTACTTTTAAGTTAGATTTATTATTATGGTGTCTTTTTATTCAATTTTTATAATCAAGTGATAATTTTATCTAAACTTACATAATATATATATATATATATATATATATATATATATATATATATATATATATATATATATATATATATATATATATAAATATATATATATATATATATATATATATATATATATATATATATATATATATATATATATATATATATATATATATATATATATTTATATATATACATATATATATACATATATATATATGTATGTATATATATACATATATATATATATATATATATATATATATATATATATATATATATATATATATATATATATATATATATATATATATATATACATATATATATATATATACATATATATATATTATATATATATATATATATATATATATATATATATATATATATATATATATATATATATATATATATATATATATATATATATATGTATATATATATATATATTTATATATATATATATATATGCATATATATATATACATATATATATATATATATATATATATATATATATATATATATATGTATATATATATATATATATATATATATATATATATATATATATATATATATATATATATATATATATATATATATATATTATAACTTATTTATATTATACATATTTCATTTATTATAATTTACAAGATAATTTTATTTAAACTTATTTCATTTAAAAAACCAATTCATCTTACTCTTTACTTTAAATTTTCTTGATTAATAGAAATCTGAAAGAATTTATTACAACCAAAAAAAGATCCAGATGAGAAACTTCATGTTTTTTGTTTCTTCGTGAATTTTTTGTTTTTTATCGTTTATATACGTTATACAGATGTTTATATATATGTTATAAGCATTTATATATGTTATAAGGATGTTTATATATATGTTATAAGCATTTATATATGTTATAAGGATGTTTTTATATATGTTATAAGCATTTATATATGTTATAAGGATGTTTTTATACGTGTTATAAGAATGACTCTGATGAAGCAGAGTAACAAGTATAAAAGTTTAAGTAACTGTTGTGAGTCATCGTCGTTATCAGGATTTCACAAACCGCTTCTTTTTTCAACACTTATGATTCAAAATTAACTTACAATATTCTAATCTAGTGCTCCACGCAAAAACGTACAGCTGGATTTTGAAACTTTTATTGACGGTACTTGTTGTTTGATTATTGTTGGTACTTATTGTCGGATTACTTTGTATTGCTCCTCTTAATAATCTAAAGCCTGTAAGTAATAAAATGAGGTAATAAAAATCAATATGGAAACGGAACATTTTTCGTTTCTAGTTTTTACATAAAAGCTCACCAAATTTCATGTGAAACTTTGAGGTATTTACTAATATAGAAAATTCTACATGGGTTTTTATGTGAGGACTGAAAACTAAAGAGTGTTCCTTTTTCTCAGTATTTTGAATAAGCCATATTATTTCTAACGTGTCTTTTGACATTTTAGACGGGGAACGTGATTCTTTAGTTTCTAAATAAATGTAATTGCTACAAACATTATTGATATTAAAAGTATTTATTAAATTTTTAATTTTTTATTGTTTAATATTACATTTAAATACATAACAATGGAATTTAATGGTTAACTTTAAGAAAAAAAAAAAAAAAACGTCTAATATATAAAAAAAAAAAAAATTAATTCCTAAAAAAGTAAAAGTAATTTTTTAAGAGATTGTCAAAAAGTCAAATATTTAAAATTTTTGGAAGTCTCTGACCATAAAAAAACTAGACGATATACCAATTATTGAGTAAAATAGATGACCTGGAGAAAGAAGTACCAAAAAAATTTTAGCAATTTTTTAATCAATTTTAGTCCTTCAAATAAACAACATCATCAACACATTTGACAGATTTAAAATTTACAAAAAGATCCTAGTTGGACTGAAAAAAAAATTTGTTAGTTTAACACTAGTCAATGCACGCAAACTGAGACATGACGAAAAATTCAAAGATATCTATGTTAACTCTGACAAACTTAGTGTTCAGCGAGCAATTGAGAGCAAGCACAGAAAAAGAAGAGATAAACTAAATCCAAATATAAAACAAAATGGAAGGCGTTGTGATGTGAACAACAACAAAAAATCTTTTAATGTTGTATAACAACTTTTTTCAACAAGGTGCACCATAAAAGTTACAACCTGGTCAACATCAGAACCATCAAGAGTATATCTAGAGTTGTTAGCAATTAATGAAAAACGAATTGTTCAATACTAAGCATACCCAGCTAACTATTTATAACAAAAAGAAAATCATCATAACTAACGGGTGATGCGTAAGTTATCGGACAAAACAATAACTTATTTATAAATGAAAAAAGAGCTATTATTATATTTTTTGGAAATAAAGTGTTTATCTTTTAATAAAATAAATTACTCTTTAAATGATAAAACACGATCATTTGCAATTAATCTCAATTTTTTTAAAAATTGTAAAACATGTAAATCAATTTCGTGTAGTTTTAACTTAATTCGATCAATCAAAACTTGCTCCTTTAAAGCTTGCCTATCTCCGTCGTAAACCTTCTGTGCCAATTGTCCTCAAAAGTTTTTAATTGGCATTGGAACCTTTACCAACGTAATAGACATATTGGTCCATCCAGTTTAGAGAATCTTTAAAATAATGAGAACTTTCTAAATCTGGCCAAAATAAATGGTTAAAGATACTTGTGAATGAATAGAAGAAGTCGTTTTTTTTAAACATTCATAAATATAGATTGATGAATTAATTGCTACAGCCTTGGAAGTGAAAAACAATGGCTCGAACATTGCACAGTCAGATAAAGTGGTTGAGAAAAAGTATTAAAGATTTAACAAAAAATATATTTAATCTTTAGAACTGCGAAACAATGGTTCGGGCATACCATGTTTAAATATGGCTATTCACATTATTAATTTTTTTGAAAATTTCTCTTTTCACATTAAGTTTCGATACAAAAAGGTTTAGCTAAATACGTACCAAATCAAGCTGGGCATGTTTTTTTTTTTTTTTTTTTGTGTAGTATCTTTCAGGCATGCTGTCCCCCGCAAAACAGAAGTATTTTTCGTAATCGATGACCAGAAGCTATTTTGTATTACAGAGTTGGTTAAGTAGTTCTTGCATCTTTTCTATGTTTATTTGTGGTTCTATAGTGTATTTTGGAGTCTATTCACGTTTTCTATATTTAATATTCGTTTTATTTAACTGACGACCAATTATCGAATAATTTACACTGAATGTACAATCTATTCTTCTGTGACTGACCTCTTTTTAATTGTTCACAAGTCTCTTTAACTAGGCTTTCTTTTCTATAGTCCAGGATGTTGAACAACCAGGGTGCTTTCTATCAGAAAAGAATTGAACAGTTTAAGTCTTTTTAGGTTATCATATATTGTACTCTTCAATTTTCGAAAATAATTTACGATTTCCTTTTTTTTATTTATTTGGTTTGTTTACAAAAAAACATTATTAGTCGCTTTCGAAAAGATTCTCGTCCAGCTGCATTTAACCTCATTTTAAATAATTATGTTTCAAATTATAAAATTTATATTTTAAAGTAAGTCTATGCCTACGCATTAAACCACAGAAACAAATTATTATGCTAAATTATTATGCTAAATTATTATGCTAAATTATTATATTAAATTCAGACTTCTCCGATAACTTCCACATCAACCGTTATCAGCAATAAATTTAGAAGTACTAGTATTTATACAGCCTAAAGTGAAATCACTTATTTCTATAAATATGGTTCATCACTTTGTAATAAAGTGAACAGTCTAAATGTAATTATCCAAAATTATAAATAAATTAAATTCTCTATTATAGTGCAGGCCCGTAGGAACAATTTTTTTATGCTGCTCATGCCCTTTCCCGGTTGCTACGGGCCTGTAGTGGCAGTTACAAAAATCTAGTTTAATAGTTACTCAATTTTAAATTACAATTTTTTTAACAACAACAGACCTGACTTTTATGGAGGGCGTTGTCGTTTGTGTTCAAAAAGATATACAAGCACTCTACTTTAATGCAATTGAGCTTCATAGTAAAATGCCAGACCATGTATGGTGTATAATATTTCACAAAAGTAGGAAATTCACTTTATGCTTATTTTTCGAGAACCATCTGCAAACTAAAACTCAATAGAACAATTAATTGTAGCCTAATTTCTGCTCAAATATTATTTTTAAAAAAAGGATTTTCAAATAATCTGTGATTTCAATCATCTTTGAAATTTTCATTTAAATCTGAAAATGTTTAACTTTTTTTAATGTTAATAAAGGGGGTTGAACAACATTTGTGAAATTTTTTAATTTTTTAATTTTGCACTACCAGATATCCATCGGTCATATAATCTGCACGAAGATTCTTAAGAATATTATTCAGCTTTTTGAAAGTTAGGAGATGTTGTCATGCAAAAGAGACAAGGTTGCTTTGATGTTGCAGTTTGTTTTCCAACCATTTGAAGTAATACCTTTATAGCTTTAGATACTGTATAATTAATAATAAAATGTTAAATTTATCCAAAATTATTCGCAGATTATGGTCTATTTTGTTCAATACAGACAAAATATCCAGTATAATATATTATATTATGCTCACCATTTTTGACTGATGGTTATCTGATGGTGCAAAACTTAAAAATGCAAAAATGTTCACAAATATTGTTCAATCCCCTTTATTAACAGGGACAAAAACAAACAATAAATAGAGCTTGTTAATATTCCCAGTCTACATACACTTTTACGTTTTATGGGCAAAATTTTAAAAGAAATTGATAACAATTTGTTTGAAAACAAGGAGTGTGGGTTACAATTTGTCAACCAATATATGCCTACAATAAACATCTGAAGAGTATCCTACCATTGTTTGCAATAAGTTGCTGAAAAACATAAACCGCTTTGAGATGTTTTTTCAGGAGTCTAGTCTTGGAGGTCCCTTATCCAAATACATTAAGGTAGTTAGAGATTTTGAAATGGTAGTCAATGGCTGTTTTGGAAAATCATTAAGCTCAACTTATGTCAAAGATATAGAGAAGTTGTCTAGGATTTATAGAAATCTAGGGGCTACAATTCCTTTGAGAGTACACATATTTGAGTAAAATATTTTTAAATTCATCGTTATGAATGGTGCAATCAATCAATCAATCAATATATTTTCTGAAATATTTGGTATTACATTTCAAGGTTGCTTACAAATAGTATAAACTACTAATATTAAGTAATCACCTAATAACAATGATTAAAATAGTTATAGTAATAATAATAATGAAAATATTTATAATAAAATAATGATCAATAATAATAACAATAACAATAATAATAATAAATAATAATAATAATAATAATAATAATAATAATAATAATAGTAATGACTATATTGATTGGCGTATTAATATTTGGATAGGAAGATTTAAAGTCATGCAATAACGACTAGCCCGAAAAGAAATGAGTTTTACATCTTTAAGATTATTGAATCGAAAGATTCAACAATCTTAAAGATGTTACCTGATACACCGAAATAAGAAAGCTTATGGAGCAGACGAGCATACCAAACTTTATCAAAAGCTTTAGAAATGTCAAAAACAATACCCTTAACCAATCAACTTCTATTAAATGAAAAATATAATTTTTTGGTTATTGCTGTTAGCAAATCAGCTGTAGAACAAAAAGATAAAAATCCATATTGATAATCAGAAAGTAAGTTTTTAGGTTAAATATAAGAGATAAAGTATTTGTTAATTAAAGATTCAATAACCTTGCATATAATAGAAAAAAGACTAATGGGACGATAGTTAGAAAAGTCAGATTGCTCTCCAGAATTTTTAAAAAAAGAGGTAAAAGATTCCACTTTCCAGCAGGATGGAAAACTAGACTTCGATTAGCATTTGTCCAATAGTTTTGAAAAAGCTCTGGAGATCAAAAGATGATATTGATAAAAAGTTCTAAGCAAAAAATATAGCTTTTTCTTTAAGTGAGGTGGCAATATCTGAAAAATACAAGAGAGGTGGAATGACAGATTTGCTGATTTGTTACAGATACTGTTAAAGACTCACCTGATTTCACAAGAGTCTAATTTTTGTAATGAAATACGAAATTTTCTGACCTAAAAGTAGCGGGCTTTGACGTCAGACAAAATCTTTTTATAATTGCTTTTACTAATAGCAAAAAGATATCTGTTTCCTACATAATTATTTTGCGGATAGATATGAAAGTAATGGTTTTAATTAGAAATTGCAGCACCAAAATTTGAAGAAAACCACGAAGAAGAGAGGGGCTTGGAATTGTTGAGAGAAAATAAAAGATTCCATGCCAGCTTGAATCCAAGAAGTTATGTAAGAAGTATATTTTTCAGCAGGAAGACGAAAGATATAATAACAGGGGAATTCTGATGAAGAAGAATAGATAATAGTTTTAGATAGATCAAAGCATCATTAGAAGCACCTAAGGAAAATGTGGAAAAACTGAGCACTGACAAGGATCAGAAACAAGACACAAGACAAGTAAAAACAGTAAACGTTTCCGGTTGTCTGAAATGCGAGTTGAAAAGTTGATTTTTTCAGCTAGTGACTTAGAAAAACATAAGTTGTGTGCATTAATGCCTGGAAAATCACTGACACTAGAGCCAAGCTGTTTGATGAATTCACTAGCAAGAACAATATTAGTTAAAGGATAAAAAGAGAGGGTTTGATCAATTTTGTCAGAGATAACAACATAAAGGGTGCAGTCTTGAGATGAAAAAAAGCGATATAAAACGAAGAAAAGCGATAGAGTGAAGTCGTGCTTAACGAAACGACTTTAAAGAGTTGTTGGTGGATTTACACCTTGTTTCCAAAAAAATGGGTGAACTTTTGCAAATGTAATTGCCCAGACTTGTGATCATTGGAGCCTTTAAGAATTAAAGGAAGATAACTATTAACACTAAAATTACAAGATGTGACAGCTGAACACAAATTAGTCTCACAAAGAGCAAGTAGACTTGGTGAACTTTGTAAGAAATAAGACTCAACAGAAGAAAAATTACATCGAAGACCACGAGTATTAGTGAATGATAGGTTTAAAGAACTTGGTGATGACGATGGTTTTTTAAGCTCTATAGTTATTGGTACTTTAGCCATATTCAAATTTATTGAAGAACTTGACTCAAAGCATAGATAGTACTCAGTACACTATTTAAAAATCCAAGCAATTGCGTCAAAACTATTGATAAACCTAAGCAGATTAACCCTAACATGACTAAAAGCATTCCTTTTGGACAGAAATCAATAAGTCCTTGTTGATGAGAAACTACTCTGAGTGGATAAAGGTTTAGAGTGGTGTACCAGCAGGATGTGTTCAAGGTCCTGTAGTGTTTATAGTGTCCATAAATGACCTGCCAGATGTTGTCAAATGTTCACTCAAGAACTTTTATTAGAACAGCAAACTAATAAATGCAATACAAATTCATTTTGACATTGAACAGCTGCGGACAGATTTTGACGCTGAGGCTATATAGGCAGAGAACTGAAGAAAAGATAATTTTGTATGCTGTATTGTGATCATAAATACGATTTATGATCACAAATATAACATACAAAATCAAGATAACAGTCTCACATACTTATTGTCTGTCATTTGATAGATCATGGATTTTTATTAAATACCAATCTAAAATAGAAAGCCCAATCAAACCATGCAGTAGTCAAAGCTAATGCATCACTACCTTTACTGTTTAATTTTCTGGTATTTGCAATTATTAAACTTTTATTGGAATTTAAAGAAAAGAAAATAAAGAAATTTAGAAAAACGCTTTTAAAATACCAACAATAATAAGACATATTATAAACAAATTCCTTTTTTAATTGAAAAAATTAATGTAGATTTTGAGGTTGAGTATTTTTTTTTGAGGTAAGTATTTTTGAAAAAAAAATTTTCTAATTGTTTTTATATAAGTGTTGTAAATGTTTTTAAAAAAGTTTTGAAGTTTCTAAATGCATTCAAAAGTAGTTTCAAACGTTAACACGTTAGGTGCTCATGCGTGCTTTCCATATTCAAGGTAAGTTCTCACAAACGCGGTATAAAGTGTTATAAATTGAAGAGTTCTAGTACCTAAAAGTCCTCTTTAGTAAAGGTAGTGATTCATTAGCATTAACTCTTTAGTAAAGGTATTGATGCATTCTCTTTAGTAAAGGTAGTGATGCATTAGCTTTGACTGCTGCATGACTTGATTGGGCTGTTTATTTTAGATTGGTAATTAATAAAAATCTATGATCTATCTAATGGTAGACAATAAGTATGTGAGGCTGTTATTTTGATTTTGTATGCTATGATTATGATCACAATATAGCATACAAAATTCTCCTTTTTTCAGTTCTCTTCCTATTTAGCCTCAGCATCAAAATCTGTCCGCAGCTGTTCAATGTCAAACTGAATTTTTATTTTATTTATTAGGTTGCTGTTCTAATAAATGTTCTTGAGTGAACATTTAACAATATCTGGCAGGTCATTTATGGACACTACAAACACTAAAGGACCTTGAACAAATCCTGTTGGCACACCAGTCTAAACCTTTATCCACTCAGATTAGTTTCTCATCAATAAGGACTTATTGATTTCTGTCCAGATGGAATGCTTTTAGCTATGTTAGGGTTTATCTGGTTAGGTTTATCAATAGTTTTGACGCTATTGCTTGGATTTTCAAATAGTGTACTGAGTACGCTCTATGCTTTGAGTCAAGTTCTTCAACAAATTTGAATATGGCTAAAGTACCAATAATTATAAAGCTTAAAAAACCCTCGTCATTACTAAGTTCTCTAAACCTATCATTCACTAATACTCGTGGTCTTCGATGTAACTTTTTTTCTGTTGAGTCTTATTTCTTGCAAAGTTCACCAGACCTACTTGCTCTTTGTGAGATTAATTTGAGTTCAGCTGTCACATCTTGTAATTTTAGTATTAATGATTATCTTCCTTTAATTCTTAAAGACTCCAATGGTTATAAGCCTGGGCACTTGCATTCGCAAGAATTCATCAAATTATTAGAAAAGTGTTTTTTTTAATTTTATTATTTATTTTTTTTAAATGCCAATAACCGTTTAATAATTGCAAAAATCAGAAAATTTAACAATCTTTGAGTAGCATTTAGAAAAAAGAATGGTGAGGAAATTTAGAAAAACGCCTAATAAACACAAAAAAATTAAGACATACTATGAACAAATTAAATAAAAATATATAACTTAAACATATACTTTTTATTAGCACTAAATTAATAAGTTTATTTAAAGTAAAAATAGTCCAAAGCATTTTTAATGAAAAAAAGTAATGTTGATTTTGAGGATAAGTGTTTTAAAAAAAATAGTTTGCGAAAACTTTACAATTTTAAAGATACTATAAATGGTTCATTTATAGGAGTTAAAACTTCAGCTTTCATCTATATAACTTTTAAGAAGTTATGACAACAAAAACCAAAATCTAGATGATGCTTGCCTTCATCTATTGTAGTTAAACGGATACATTCTTAGAGTAGAATAAAAACACATTTTTCAATAAATCACATGTTTCAATAACAAAATAAAAAAAAGTTTAGAAGATTTCACTTTTTTGGAAGTTTTGGCCAAGACAAAAAATTTGGCCTACTATGCGCTGTCAGTAATTTTATTTTTGACTTGTACAAGTTCATAATTATTAGTATTAAAATTAAGGTTATTAAAACGAATAATTACTTTTGGCGTCAGGAAAGTTCCTGCAACCCCTCACAAAAATATATAAAAATAAATCTATATTTTATTTTATGTCATTAGTTATACAAAATATTCGCCATTATTATTTATGCATAGTTGCATCTTTTTCAACCATTTCTTAAATGTTTTCTTTGTAGTTTTTTTTTTTTTACTTTAAACGTCGTCTGTATAACCGTCAAAATGAGTTTTGATGCTATCAAATAACCAAAAATTGGCCGTCCAGAGCGTGGGTCATCTTTTAAACATTTTCTTCCATCATTGAGTAAAGCGGCCCATCCGACAACTGTTCCATATTTTGGTGCTTGGTTCCCGAAAATTTTTTCGAATTCATTGGATATCTCAGTTGATGGATTTACAAGCAGAACACGAGTTTTAATATATGCTCTATATTCAAATTTATTTATTTTATAATTTTTTTTTTTAAGCAGTTTTTAAATCTATCTTGTTTAAAAAACTTATATTTTTCTTTAATTCATTGCTACTTAAATTATGCAAACGTTGCTTGGTGCAGCACAAACGCAACAAAAGTAAAAAAACTGTTTAGTAAACAAAAACAGGCTATAAGGATAATTACAAACGTAGACCGTTTCTCTCACACTAAAACATTATTTAATAAACTTAATATTCTAAATGTATATAAACTAAACCTTTACCATATTCTTATGTTCATGTTTAAACTTGATAAAAAAATATCACCAATGTTATTTAATTCACTTTTTGAAAAAATAAACCACATATACCCTACCAGATTTTCAAAAAACAATTACATTCAATCCAAAACACATTATTCAGCAACCAAATTCTCAATTGCAAATCGAGGTCCTAAGCTGTGGAATACAATATTAAATAATGGGCTGAAATCTAATTATTCTTTAAACCAGTTTAAAACAAAACTTAAGCAATTACTGATGATACATGAAAATGAATTAAAGTTCTTCTAAAAAGCTTTTTAAACTAGCAAACAAAAACAAAAATTAACCTACTAATTACTCTTTAATATTATATTTAATATTCTAAACAATAGTCTGCTATTGTAAATGTATTTCTTATCTTATAAGTTTTGAATTTACAAACGATTTTTTAAGTTTTATTATTTGAAATACTAATTACTAAAAATATTGTAAAATTTTATAATTTCAATTTTTATTAAAAAAAGTTATTGTAAATTCTTTTTGTAATATTAATACTTATATATCATCTTATTTTACTAATCAGTTCTTAAACATAAATACTCTTTGAATTACTAAATATTTTAAACGTTATATATTTTATTTTTTCCATTTTGTTAAAATATTTTTTTTGATGAATATGCATTTTTTTGGGGGGGCTTAATGATAAGATGAATTTTGTCTTCTTCAAGCCCCAGTCATGTAAATATTTGTTTTTATAAATTACGAGTGTAAATTATTTTCAATCGGCAAATACAATACTAAAAAAAAAAAAAGTGCTTTTACTGAAATTGAAATAATTTTTTATTATATATATATAAATAATACAAATAACCAAAATGTAGAGAAATTAATTCTCTTTAAAATGCTATATAATCATGACTAAAATATCATGACAAAATATTTGTTTAAATACATGAGTTTTTTCATAAGTTGCATAAGCTTTGCTGACGCCCTTAGTAGATAATAGTTCAACTATTATAAGTTATACAACTGTTGTATAACTTTACAAAGAATTATTCTAAGCGTATAAATATTCGTATCTTCTTCTATTTCGACGGTATTTCCTGACTACTAAGTCCAACTGAGGGGTTAGTAATCGTTTATTTTGATTTACAAAGGGATAAGCAATTGCCTAAATTACTTGAGGACTCAAGATAAACTATGCAGTTTATTTCGCCTTTCACCGTAAATACAATTTTCATATACATTAAAAAAAAACAGCTGGAGCAAGAAAAAGACTCAATGTCTTATCACCAAACACTATTTTTATAAAATCGTAATTTTCAAATATTATATTACGTAAATATATAAACTAGAAGATAATATGTCGTATTATATATGTTTTAATACCATAAAGTAACAAATAGTAATTTCTAAACTGCTTACATTTTCTACAGTAGCACAAAAAAAAATTACATATATACACTTATCATTTTGAGAGAGAGGTAATATCATTAACAAACTTTGTTGTATGGATTTTTAAACTAATTTATTTTTTTAATTTATCTTAACTTTATATGTTAGTTTAAGTATATTTAAAAAGATATTAAATCAAGCATAGTGCAAACCATAAGTAAGAAGTACTTTTTAGATTCGTTTTTCAATAGATATAGAGAGATTATCTTTTTTATAACTATCTGAAAATGTTTTCCATAGATCTGGTCCACGATACTTAATTGAATATAAGCTCAATTTCAAACTACGATGTTGTTTTTCAAGAACCTTGTAGTGTATTTATGACAGATTTTACTAAAATAGGGTTCAAATATTTTTGGAGATATTTCTAACTTAGCTCTTTATATAGAGACTAAAGTTTAATGTAAATTGATTTTATCACTTTATATTATCGCCTTACATAATGACGTTATTCATTCGTGCGTGTTTACACGGAATTTTATTATAAACAAAATTTAGCATGCCTCTTTTCTTTATGTTATTGACCACGCGATGAGGTACTCTCAAATCTTTATTATCTTTTAATATTTGCTTAATTAGTGACAAGATCAAAAACTTTGCCTTATCAGTAATAAGATCAAAAACTTTTTAATTTGATGACTTCTGTAATAAAGGATAAACCTTATGTTATTTTTAAATGAGTATGGTAACTTTTAAAGTCAGGTAATTTGTTTAATTCATGCACTTTAATAATAACTCAATTCAAATCTTTTGTCAATTGTGTTTAAAGTATATTATTCTGCAATTTTTAAAAATTAGAAGACGATACTCTTTTCAAAGGTCAAAACGTCAAACTCTTCATAAAGTTAGTGTTAATCTCCAAAACTTTTGCGTTACAAGATCAACTCTATATTGCATTTTAAAGAACAATATCGTTTAAATTTTTATTTTAAAAAAAATCTGTTTGCTTTTATAATATAAAAAACCAGTTTGATCGTTTTTTTTTTAAAGTTGTTAAACATATATTCGGAGGTATGTCATTAAACTAATATTACAAAAATAAAGTTGCATTTTATATATTTTTTTTAACTTATATATTTAACTATATTTATGTGTCATCTATCATGTGTTTAAATGTGTTAAGGTTACATGGTTTTATATTTTGTAAGTGTGTAAATATCATTTATATATGAAGTGTTTCTATGTTTGTGATGTGTTAAATGTTTTGTGTTTATAGTATGTAAGTGATTATTGTTGTTTGCATGGTTTCAAGTTGTTGTGACTTGGCTTAGTTTACAGCAAGATTATTGATCTTTCTAGGTATGTGGTGTACTTTGCTATAATGTGACTTGGCTTTGTTGAGAGCAAGGTTGTTGTCCGTCTCAGTAGTGGTGTACTGTCATGATAAAACACTTAAATTAAATCTGTTTGCAGTTAGTGTAGTCATAAAATGTGTTGAAAAAGTATTGTTGAAAGATTGTGTTCATAAGAAATGTTGAATAGATATATAATTTCTATTATATATTATTTTTTTAATATTTATAACTTTAATTAAATGGCATTGAAAAGATATATACTCCATTAAAAATTTATATACTGTTACTTTTTGAGTTTGTTTGAAAGGTATATACTCTGTTCTTTTTTGTTAACAACTTATGTATTTTATGATAAATAAATTTTGTTCAAAAACTGGCTTCTTTTTTACTAATATGTCTTCCCCATTTAAACAATTAAGAGATTCTATTTCCTTCATTAAACATATTTACCTTAAATTTATTATTAAAGCTAAGTATACAAAGCGTTACATATTTTTTCGTAATTTTTATTAAGTTTTTAGGACTTTTTGTGTAGTTTTTAGAGAATTATTTGTATATGTTTTCTTCATAATAATATTTTATTGTTTTATTGACCTCTTTTCTTTTGAGTAATAAATATATAAAAAATATTAAAACAGTTCAAGAAGTTTCAATATTTCCAAGTTTCTTTACTTGAAGCAGATGACTTTTTATAGAAGTTTTCTATTAATAGTTTTGTATTTAATAATTAATTGCAAATCTTGCATTTAATGCGTTTCAAAATAATGAAAGGGATTTTTTAATGAAGGATTACATATCACCGTACAATGACAGCAGTATTTGCTGAGCAGACAAGCCTTATACTATTTTCAATTTGCTTTGTTTAAGAGTTCTTATCTGTGCAAAATTTTGTAAGTTTTAATAATTACTATTTATTGCTTCTTTTTATTAAATACTAATAATATTTGTCAATAATTATTAATAATAACTACCTTAAATATATAACATTAGAGAGCCTATATACTCAGAGAGCGGACATAATGGAAAATACGGAAGAACGGCGGCCATGTTTTTGCCAAACTAGCGTATGACATTCACGAGTTCAAGTAAAAACAATTAAAAGAAAAAAAAATAACAAATGAGCACAATAATTTTTTAAACAAAAATATATTTAAAAAAAAAAACTTTTTTATGTTTTATTTTTTCAAAATTATTTTTTGACAAAATTATTCATTTATTTAGGAAATACCTTTAAAAAAAAAACACAGCAAAAACAATTAAAAGAAAAAAAAAACAAATGAGCACAATAATTTTTTAAAGAAAAATATATTTGAAAAAAAAAACTTTTTTATGTTTTATTTTTTCAAAATTATTTTTCGACAAAATTATTCATTTATTTAGGAAATACCTTTAAAAAAAACACAGCAAAAACAATTGAAAGAAAAAAAAATAACAAATGAGCACAATAATATTTTAAACAAAAATATATTTAATTTTTTCAAAATTATTTTTCGACAAAATTATTCATTTATTTAGGAAATACCTTTAAAAAAAAACACAGCAAAAACAATTGAAAGAAAAAAAAATAACAAATGAGCACAATAATACTTTAAACAAAAATATATTAAAAAAAAACTTTTTTATGTTTTATTTTTTCAAAATTATTTTTTGACAAAATTATTCATTTATTTAGGAAATACCTTTAAAAAAAACACAGCAAAAACAATTGCAAGAAAAAAAAATAACAAATGAGCACAATAATATTTTAAACAAAAATATATTTAAAAAAAAACTTTTTTATGTTTTATTTTTTCAAAATTATTTTTCGACAAAATTATTCATTTATTTAGAAAATACCTTTAAAAAAAAACACAGCAAAAACAATTGAAAGAAAAAAAAATAACAAATGAGCACAATAATTTTTTAAACAAAAATATATTTAAAAAAAAAATTTTTTTATATTTTATTTTTTCAAAATTATTTTTCGACAAAATTATTCATTTATTTAGGAAATACCTTTAAAAAAAAAACACAGCAAAAACAATTGAAAGAAAAAAAAATAACAAATGAGCACAATAATAATTTAAAAAAAAATATAATTAAAAAAAAAACTTTTTTATGTTTTATTTTTTCAAAATTATTTTTCGACAAAATTATTCATTTATTTAGGAAATACCTTTAAAAAAAAACACAGCAAAAACAATTGAAAGAAAAAAAAATAACAAATGAGCACAATAATATTTTAAACAAAAATATATTTGAAAAAAAAAACTTTTTTATGTTTTATTTTTTCAAAATTATTTTTCGACAAAATTATTCATTTATTTAGAAAATACCTTTAAAAAAAAACACAGCAAAAACAATTGAAAGAAAAAAAAATAACAAATGAGCACAATAATATTTTAAACAAAAATATATAAAAAAAAAAAAAACTTTTTTATATTTTATTTTTTCAAAATTATTTTTCGACAAAATTATTCATTTATTTAGGAAATACCTTTAAAAAAAAAACACAGCAAAAACAATTGAAAGAAAAAAAAATAACAAATGAGCACAATAATAATTTAAAAAAAAATATAATTAAAAAAAAAACTTTTTTATGTTTTATTTTTTCAAAATTATTCATTTATTTAGGAAATACCTTTAAAAAAAACACAGCAAAAACAATTGAAAGAAAAAAAAATAACAAATGAGCACAATAATATTTTAAACAAAAATATATTTCAAAAAAAAACTTTTTTATGTTTTATTTTTTCAAAATTATTTTTCGACAAAATTATTCATTTATTTAGGAAATACCTTAAAAAAAAAAACACAGCAAAAACAATTGAAAGAAAAAAAATAACAAATGAGCACAAAAAAATTTTAAACAAAAATATATTAAAAAAAAACTTTTTTATGTTTTATTTTTTCAAAATTATTTTACGACAAAATTATTCATTTATTTAGGAAATACCTTTAAAAAAAAAACACAGCAAAAACAATTGAAAGAAAAAAAAATAACAAATGAGCACAATAATTATTTAAACAAAAATATATTTAAAAAAAAAACTTTTTTATGTTTTATTTTTTCAAAATTATTTTTCGACAAAATTATTCATTTATTTAGGAAATACCTTTAAAAAAAAAACACAGCAAAAACAATTGAAAGAAAAAAAAATAACAAATGAGCACAATAATATTTTAAACAAAAATATTTAAAAAAAAAAAACTTTTTTATGTTTTATTTTTTCAAAATTATTTTTTGACAAAATTATTCATTTATTTAGGAAATACCTTTAAAAAAAAAACACAGCAAAAACAATTGAAAGAAAAAAAAATAACAAATGAGCACAATAATTTTTTAAACAAAAATATATTTAAAAAAAAAAACTTTTTTATGTTTTATTTTTTCAAAATTATTTTTCGACAAAATTATTAATTTATTTAGGAAATACCTTTAAAAAAAAAACACAGCAAAAACAATTGAAAGAAAAAAAAATAACAAATGAGCACAATAATGTTTTAAACAAAAATATATTTAAAAAAAAAAACTTTTTTATGTTTTATTTTTTCAAAATAATTTTTCGACAAAATTATTAATTTATTTAGGAAATACCTTTAAAAAAAAAACACAGCAAAAACAATTGAAAGAAAAAAAAAAAACAAATGAGCACAATAATATTTTAAACAAAAATATATTTAAAAAAAAAACATTTTTATGTTTTATTTTTTCAAATTTATTTTTCAACAAAATTATTCATTTATTTAGGAAATACTTTTAAAAAATAATCACAGCAAAAAAATAGTTGAAATCAATAAGTAACTTAAAAAAAGCTTTACAGTTTATTTTATAAATTACTTGAACCTAAACTTTTTGTGACAATGCATGCATTATCTCTTGCTGCCAAGTTCTCAAGAACTTTTTTCAGTTTTTTTCTTTTTACATAATAAACGCTTTTTTTTAAGGCTAGATATTTTAAGTCTGAATGCTATAAAACTGTTTTTCAGCTTCAATTTAATTTGATGACAACTAGGATACAAAGTTATACTTTTACTTTTTTTATCAGAATTAATTTTCTCTAAAAGCATAATATTACAATTCTTTTGGGAATTAAGGTATGGCTCAAATGATCTGAATATTAACTCCATTTGTAAAAATAATACAAATGTTGTTTCATAAGCAAAAATTAAACTACCCACTTTGTGCTCTTTGTCTGTAACAAACTTTGTGTAATCAGCATTAACTCTATTTTTAGAAACTAGAGATTCAAAACAAATTGTGCAAACTTCTTCAATTTTTTTAACTCTAGAAATTATATAACCTGCAATATGAAACAAACCACTTTGCTCAGCATTACTTAAGATTAAGTCAGAGGTTTTATCCCATTCTTTGGGTAACACAATGCACTCTCTTTGCTGTGGCTTATGCACCTTACTATTAACTATATCAAGAAAACCAGATAAGAATTGACCGTCATCTATATCATAACTGCCTTTTATAATTTTTTTCAAGAATTGTGCAACGCAAATAAATTTCAAGTTATTTTTAAACTGAAGAGCAGTAGGAATTACTTGTTTTGCAGGTACCGGGGAAAAAAGATTCTCCAGGCAATCTTGCGTAAATCGTGATGTCATTAGAAAATCAAACTTTTTTTCTAGAAGAAACTTATTTTGCAAGTTAATAACTGATGTTAATGATAATATAACACCAGATTGATTAGGTTTCCGCCTTATTTTTCCAGTTTGGCCTAATATTTTTAAACCATAGAATATCTCTTTGACTTCATTTAAAAAAGTTATTATTTCTTTGTAAACTTTGTTATTTTTCATGCTAAGAGCCATACCAGGGTTTTGCGAAGTCATTAATGTAAACCATTTATCAACAATTCCTATAAACCAAGCAGTTGTGAGAATAGAATCATCTTTTATTTCACTTGCAATAAATTTTTATCCACAACTTTTATCATGATTCATTACAGATGTTGCTCTTGATACTTTCATTTTGTTGAAATGTTTTTCATCAAGATGTTCATATGTAAGCTTGCAAACTTCAAATCCATACCTTCTTGAGAGTCTACAAGCTTGTTAATGTGTTTTGAATCTATAATTGGCGATTGAAGTTTATATTTTTCTTGAATCTTAGCTGTTATTATAAAATATTTGTTACATAAAATAGATGTTCTTATATTCTTTAATAAATGTGGTAATATTAAAAGATTTCCACATTGCCCGGATAATTGCACCTTTATCAGAAGTAACACTATTAACTTCTAATCCTATTTCTTTAGTATACTTTATTATAGATAGGATAATGTTTTGTAAAACACCCCCATTAACAGAACTTCCAGTATAATATTATGCAACAGTTTGTTTCCATCTTGTAGATATTCCTCCAAGCATAAAAACTAAAACATGGTTAGTTCAGATGTTAGTTCATAATGTTCAGAAAATGTAATACTCCATAGTAAGAGTTTGTAGATGTGTCATAGTCAACACTTTCAGTTATTGACATTTCATCAAGAATTAAAACACATTCTTTTTCATGGATTTTCATGACATTCACCTTTTTTCATAAACTCAAATGCCACTTTGAAATTTTAGATTTTCTAATCTTTGTTGTAGGGTACGTAATGATGGGTATGGTAAGTTTAAACGAAGTAAATTTTCATAACCACTTTGACCACATGAAAATTTGAGTTCTAACGCTTCGTTTATAGTATCATTTGACCATTTAATGAATTTTATATTTTTTCTACTTAAGGATAAAATTTGTTCTTCTTTAAATATTGTTTATACGAATATATTTTTGAATAGTATTTATTCTTGCATTCAATTTTAAAATATTAAATTATTTTTTTTTTGGATTAATGACTTTTTTTTCTAATCTCTCCAATTTCGCATTTAAATCTTATATAAGTAAACTTTTATCAACAGTTGTGCAAACTGATTCAAATACTTCATTGTTATTTACTTCAATTAAGACATTTTCCACAACATCTCCACTTTTTATACAACTTATTTTCTTTTCTTTTTTTTTGGTATTGGAAAACGCTCGAGTGGATTTTTTCGCTAATGTTTTTCACTAACATGTTTAAAGACTTATTAATGTTTAATACTTTATTATAGATAGGACAATGTTCTCTAACATGTTTAAAGACAGCATTGTGTTAGAGTTTTCTTGATCCATCTTCTCTGGTTTTTTCCCAGTGATCAGCATCAAAGTGTAACTTAATAAAAAAAATTGAACGAATATAATGTATTTGTATGGATTCTAAATAACTCATTTCTAATATTAATAACATAAAACTGTATTTTCTTTTGCTTACTTTACATAAAAAGCTTGTGTTTGTAGGTATCCAGTTAAGTCGTTTAACTTTAGAAGTTTAAATTGCCCGTTGTTTTTCATTTCTTGGGAAGCATTTCATAATAAATCCTTTCTCAGGCCTGTTATGGCAGCCTACTGCAGCACAACCAGGCATACTTTTAAAAATATTTAATACAAACTTAGTAGTAGACTTTAATCGCAGTTAGTATTTTTTGCAAAAAATGGCGTCTAAATCATAAAAATCGAACAACCAATCAAAAACGATCACATTTATGTCCGCTCTCTGAATATATAGGCTCTCTATATAACATTAGTTAATAACTAAGTTATAACGATTATATCAGTTTATTTAAAACTTTAGTTTAAGTTCTTGCTAAAAATTTGTTATCTTTACGAATTGATGTATTAATTTAAAAAATTTATTTTTTAACACAATAATTTTTACTTTTTTTTGTTTGGTATTAAGTTCTCTAGATTTAGTTCATTTCGATTGAATAAACTTATAACATCATCTAGAAAAGGGTGCTTTTGTTTTTAAACTGCGAATTTAAAATACCGAAGGTTATTCTATTGCTCAATATAAGAATAAATAAGTTTAGCTTGTTTTGCTGTACGATTGTTAATACGTCTTGGATGTAAAACAAAGAACAAATATAATTTTTGTTGTGCTTGGAAACATTTAAGAGTGACCTAAGTGCATTTTTTCCTATTATATCAAGCTTTTTCATTAATAAGTCTTTATAATTGCAAAGTTCAAGACCATACGTAAGTAACGAAACCACCAATGTTTTATATAGCTGGACAATAGAGCTTGGATGAGCACAGCGGACTCCAGACTGAATAAGAGTTTGAATTATTGCCCTGAATTTTGATATTCAGTTATCAATATTTGAATGATTAAGTAAAGCAAAAGAAGAGCTTTAGTATCCCAAATAAACCCGAGATGATTAAGTTTATTATCCAGTTTTATTTGTTGGTGGTCGATTGTTATCGTGCAGTTTAAGTTTAGATTATATCGTGTAGTTTGCAATTTTTTTTTTTCCGGTGAACAAAAACTTGCTCTTATTAGCATTCAACTTTATACAATTTGCGTTTGTGTATATATTACAAGCTGCTATATGCTTTTTAATTCCAGACAGTGTAGAAATAAGAAGTATGATGTCATCAGCGTATGCTACAACACTTGTGTAATTTCTATAAATTGATGTCCCTACTATACTTTTGTTTTGTATGGATTCAAGTAGGCATTGAGTATATATATTATACATGTGAGGAGACACAATCGCTCGTTGCCTCACTCATTGTGTTAGACAAAAATGGTATGATGTTAAACATACAAATGATATTAAAAAAATGCTAAAAAGAAAAATAAGCAAAACTTTATAAATGCCATTTTAAAGTTGTGAAATAATTTTTTTTTGTGGGTAATTAAATACGCTAAAAGAAAAAGTTTATAATACAGATTTTGTAAAAATTTATAATAGCTGTATCTGTGAAATTATTGAAAACAGCACATTACACAGCCAGCAGTCACTTTTAATAGACAAAATCAACACAGTGCGCCAGAAGTCACTTTTAATAGACAAAATCAACACAGTGCGCCAGAAGTCACTTTTAATAGACAAAATCAACACAGTGCGCCAGAAGTCACTTTTAATAGACAAAATCAACACAGTGCGCCAGAAGTCACTTTTAATAGACAAAATCAACACAGTGCGCCAGAAGTCACTTTTAATAGACAAAATCAACACAGTGCGCCAGAAGTCACTTTTAATAGACAAAATCAACACAGTGCGCCAGAAGTCACTTTTAATAGACAAAATCAACACAGTGCGCCAGAAGTCACTTTTAATAGACAAAATCAACACAGTGCGCCAGAAGTCACTTTTAATAGACAAAATCAACACAGTGCGCCAGAAGTCACTTTTAATAGACAAAATCAACACAGTGCGCCAGAAGTCACTTTTAATAGACAAAATCAATAATTAAATATTATATCATAATACTACTCGTAGCAAATTTATTAAATTTTTGTTTGGTAAATATTTATTTTCTAAATTTGCCACGAGTAGTAAGGTCTGCAATAATTTTATGTTTGGTTGCTATGGATCCCAAAATATGCTCAGAAACAACCAATTTTTGGCAGTTGCAAATGTTATATGTGTGCTACAATACTATTACTAGTTTGTGCATTAATATTAGGTTTGCTCTTTTTATGAGGGGGTATTTTTCATTTGAATGCTATGATACCTAGTTTTATTAATACCTAATTTGCATAGCTACAACCTATTTTAATAGTTACAGACTTTTTACGAGTGCTATATTCACTAAATTTAGCTTGAATACCAATTCGATGTAGCGCTTTATATAAGTCACAATTTTATTTATTTAGTTGCTATGGATTCCTATACTGCCTTACAAACAGATACTTCGCTTAGTTACACACAGATGAAAAGATTTTTGAATAAATTGTTATCATACATTCAACTGTATTTTAAATAACTATTAAATATTGAATATTTAGGTAAAGACTTGGGTCATTAATAATCAAATCAAAATATAAAAATGTTTAAGTAAGACTATTTGAAATACATCAACAATTTATAATACATACATGTATAAAAAAAAAATCATTATTTGGGTGAGGAGGAGCCTGAAGCAAATCATTAACTCCTTCTAGGAGTTTAGATATTGAATTTTGAAAATTTAACTGCCTCATGCTGCTAATTATTGGGTCTGATGAGCACAAAAAATAAACAATGCATTGTTGTTCGTTTTTGAACGACTGCAACTGCGTGTTTAGTTTTTACATCTGGGCATATCAATAATTATTCAAAGACAATTTTTAAAGACATCTTAAATTCTTTTTTTGTTTGTCGTCACAGATAACTTTTCTTATTTTCTATGTGCCACATTTTGGTTATTCAATTTGTAGGCAAGTTGAAGACAGCATTCCGTTATAATCCATGGATATAATAATAAAAAGCCATTTTGTAGACCAGAATAATCTGCATTTTGATTTTTACTACCATTTCCTACCATCAATAAAAAATATTATGATGGCTTTTAAACCTTGTTTTTATGTTCATATTTGTTCTTTTTTTTTATTTTTTTATTTTTTCAATTTTTTATTTGTTGTCTTTATATATCTAAAGAATTTTATATTTGTTTTTATATATCTAAAGTATATTATATTTGTTTTTATATATCTAAAGTATTTTATATTTGTTTTTATATATCTAAAGTATATTATATTTGTTTTTATATATCTAAAGTATTTCATATTTATTCTAAAGTATTTTATATTTGTTAAAATCTAAAGTATGTTAAGATAAGATTATAGCAAATTTATTTTTAAAGAACGAAAATTAGAATTTAAAAGAATATATTAATGTTCGATTTAGTGAGTGTTAGTTGATATTGAACCAACCGAGGCTGACCAAAATGTAACTTATTCAGCGTTTCAAAGTGCCACTGGTAGAATTACCATACCCACCGGCTTGTACGTGTATAGCGTGGTTTTCTTTCCTTTTTGGCTGTTTTCCTGTTGGTGCATTTGCCATATACTATTCACCAAGTGAAACTTTTTGTTTAAAAGTTTAATTTCAATTTTATACAAACTATGCAAAAGACCAAATATTTTGTTTAAATTTTTAAAATTAATTATTTTAAAAGTTTTAGCAAAAAATTAGATATTTTAAAATTAAAATTTAGTTTATTATTTCGAATTTATTTTTTGTTTCCTTTATATATATATATATATATATATATATATATATATATATATATATATATATATATATATATATATATATATATATATATATATATATATATATATATATATATATATATATATATATGTATATATATATATATATATATATGTATATGTATATATATATATATATATATATATATATATATATATATATATATATATATATACATATATATATATATATATATATATATATATATATATATATATATACATATATATACTTTTTTCTAATCTTAAGTGGGGCTAAAGAGGCTGTAACCCTGGGCCTAGCAGTTTTAGAACAAGGCAGCAGGACATGAAGCACTGAATTATATGTTGTCAGTAGCAGTATAACTTGATCTGACAAAAAACTCTTTGCTGTCTTAAATATTATGGAGCGAAAAACTTTAAAATGGTTTTGTTTTTACTAAAAAAATCGTAATTGTACAAGTTTCTTATGAGAAAATCTCCACCCGATTAAATTTGTTTATCATTAGGGAGATAAGGTTAGTTTTAGTTCAAGTCAAACTAGTCGACTAAGTTTTTTGACTAAAACTGTATTGTTATTAATATTTTTTTATTTAACTATTACAAGAAAGTCATAAAATGTATTTAGTTAAACTTAAATGTTACTTTAACTGAAATTAATATAAATAAAAAGTTAGTCAACTAATCTTAGTTCATGATCAAAAAACACATTAACAAGGAACTTAATTTAGTTATGAGTATTCTGTTTCGAACATATTTTGTATACACTTAAAATAAAATATTTAAAAATACTAATTAGTATGATTGATAAAAAAAATAAATAATTTTTTTTAAATTGCGTTGCTTGCTTACGATTTACACTGGGTAGAATAACCTCAAAACTAAAAATATTTTTAAAAAATTTTTGTTAAAAAATTTTTGTTCATGTTTATTTTAATTTTTAAGTTAATTTTCATTAAAAATAATTCAGTTAAAGTTCATGTTTATTTTAATTTTTAAGTTAAATATTTGTTAGACATAAGAAAAATAATTACATAATAATTACAGAACTTTTAACATTTACTATTATAATTTAATATTATATTTACTAATAGACATATGAAAAAGTATTTTCGATTAATTTCAAGTAAATTATTTTTTAAAAACTGTAAACAAAAAAGTACAAAGAAGAAAATCAAAAGCTTGCATAAATAAATAATATAAAAGCGTATTTTACTTGATTCACTATCATAAACTATAATAAATAACTGTAATTCGAACTTTAAGTATAAAGTAAAGCGAAAAAGAAACACTCGGAAACTCAAAAAAAATAAATTTAATGTTAGAAAAAATTTTAATGTTAAAAAAAGAATAGTTGTTTGTTTGATGTGTTCATGACATGATTTCGTTGCCTTGTTTTTACTGATATATTCGACATACTTTATGTTTAAATTTTTTTTTTCAAAATGGTTAAAATTTTTTCAGGAATATTTTAAAATCAAAGCATACTAAAAAAAATATGTATCTCTTTAAACTTTGGTTTTATTTGTAAATAAAGGAATAAAATTTACTTGCACAAGTAAATATTTTTATGAAAAACTGAGTTGCGCTGATTAATGAATAATTTAACGTTAAAAGTCACATTTTAACAGAAAAAAAAATATCTTTTATTCATTACTCATAGTTGTTAGACCTTGACCTTGGTCTTGGCCTTGGCCTTTCCTTAAGGTGAAAAATTAAGACCTTCGCCTTAAACGTTTTGGAATTGGCCTTGGCCTGAAACGTTTTGGCCTTGGTCTTCTACTTTTTCTTACTTATTTCAGAAGTTTCACTTGTGCTTGCATTTTAAAAAATTTACTTAACTTTGTTGGCAAGAATTACTTTGTTTACTTGAAAGCTTAAGAACTTAATTTTATGAAATTTATTACATTCATATATTAAGCCAAGTGATTTGTATTAACGTTTTTTATTAGTTAAAACAGTTCAAAAATTAAAAAAAGAATTAAACACGTGAATTAAAAGAAAACTCACGTGTTTAAAAAAATTCATGTGTTTAAATTACTAGACAGGGTAGGGGCCCCCGCCATGTCTCTGAATTTTGTCCTGGGAAAAATGTCTTGGGCCTCACTATAAATCAAGATGTACAAGTAAAATACACAAAAATACAAATTAATAATAACTATTTATTTTTTATATACATCAATTTTGCAAAGAAAATACAATAAATATGATGTTTTTCTACGATTAAAATATGTTTTATATAATATGCAAAGGCATCGTATTGCAGCCTTTTATTATTATTTATTAGTGGTAAAATAAATTATTTTGGGTAAGAGACTAAAATATTAATTTATTATAAACATACATTCAATTTCGCATTTTTATCGAGTCATGCGAATACATTTTAAATAAGGGCCATGGAGAGCATAAATATGTGCTGGTGTAAAGTTGTTTTTAACGTTGTAAGGAGGCCTTCTCCTTATCATTTTATTAATAGGCCTTTTCCATGTTATTTTATTAAGACATTCAGAAATAATAATTAACTAATAATTATATTAATAAACACTCGCTTATAACAAGCCAGTAATTCCCAACCAGAGGAAGAAAGAAATATTTCACATCACAGCAAGAAATATTGAATGAAGCTGGAAAAATTATTATTTAAAATATTATTATTTCTTAGTAAACATTATGTTTCAGTTGTTTGTATTTATGAAAAATAAGTATTGAGATACATTTGGAGTTCAACTTTAACCACGGTAAAATGAATTAATTCAAAAAATTTCTCATTTTTCAAGAAAAAAAATAATTTTATAAATTTTTTTTGTATATAATTTAAAAAAGATTGCATTATAATAAAATACAATATATAAATTATTTTATAAAACTAATATTAAATTCTTTGACTTTTAATTTTGTGTTAATGGCTATCTTCTTTAAACAAAAAAAAATAAAAATCGTATTTAGTTACCATAACATTAAACATTTTAGCATGGCAATTATGTGCAGAAAATGAAGTATTGCAAAGTTGCAATTAAGAATTATACTATATTTTTAAAATCTTGCATACGGATTTATTTTTTTAAACTTGTCGAATAAATTTATGTACGTAGTGCATGGTTAAAGATATGGAAATATGAATGCACATATTATAAACATATAAAAGAAATTTCTTACACACTTATAACAAAAAAAAGTATGTGATAAAGGATTTAACTTATTTTTGCTAAATTTTTGCTACCCAATCTATGTCTCCCTTTCAGTACCAGTCAGATCCTGTTGACATTTACTAATTCAGATTTAAGAGCTTTTTACCAAAAGAAAACTTTATTGCAAATTATAAAAAAAAAATCATGTTTAACAAAGAAAATAGTTTTGACAAACTATCTTGAACGAATAAATCACTAGAAATTAATCGAAAAGAGTTTTCGTTTAAAAAAATTGAAATAGTACACAATGAAATAATATTTTAAAATTAGAAATTTATATTTAGCAAGTATTTTCGTGTCTCTGCAACGTCAGCTCGGGTCAAGCGTATTTTTTGTCACAGTGGATTGATAATGCACCCTTATAGAGTTCGTATGACTTATTCATTGCTGTAAACTTTGATGGTTATTAAATGTAACAAAGAATTATAAACTATATGGTAATAGTTAATGCTATTGAAATATAGTTAACGATAACAACTAATATTAACATATTTTTAATTAAAAAATGTTAATATTAGTTGTTTTCATTAAACTCAAAAATACAAAAATACACGTAAGACCTAAAATTTAATTCTTCGGCTTTGAAAAATGTTTGCAAATGTTTGCGTAGGCCTTGGCCATAACACTCTTGTATTTTACCTTGAAATTCTTGGTCTTGGCCAAGGCTTTTTCCTTTGCCTTGAAACGTATGGGCTTGGTCTTGACTTTGGAATATGTGGCCGTGGCTGTTTTTGGAACTTGTAGATATTTTGGAACATGTGGCTACATTTGGATCATGTGGCTTTGCTATTTTTGGCCAAGTTAACAACTCTGACTTAAGCAAAGAAATCATCACGATTTTAATTTAATCTAGATTGACGATCATGATCAATGAAATCACAATGATTAAATTAAAATTGTGATGCATAAAATCATGATTGTAGTTAGTAGATATTTAAACTTATTGAGTTGTGTAAGTAAATGATATTTTTTTTTGGAGGAGAAAATGCAAATCCTAAAAGATGAATATTATTATTACCAAAATATATTTACCTCGCTTGTTCTCATTTTTGTCAAATTTACAGTTTTAAAGCAATTCAGCCCAATTGTGTTGCTGGAGCCAAAACCACATGCAAGCCCCACTGTGCGATGTATTGAAAACAATTATTTAAAAAAAAAAACGATTGTTGAAAATACAAACGTCTAAAACGTTTAACTGATGTTAAGAGTTTTGGTATTTATTAGCATACTGAGTATCATAAATAAATAGTACACTGAATGTCTTGCGAATTTTCAAGTAGCTAAAAAAGAGTTTCCATTGTTAAAATTAAATAATCAAGCGTGACTTATACAATTTATTGGCGCGATATTAAAATTTAAAGAATTTTGAGTTCGATTCATTGTAAATATACTTGCGACATAATAACCATAATGGAATAACCATCAAGACCAGAATCTTTTACGATTTGCATTTTTTCCTTCAAAAAAAAATATCATTTACTTACACAATTTAAGGGCTACAAGTGCAATCATCAATTGCACTTGTAGCCCTTATTCTTTTTTCAATATCACATTTGTGTAAAGCCGAGTTTTAGCTACGCCATTTCTTAAAACTAAATAAAGAAATAGCCCAATATCAATGCAGATATTAGGTGTATAGATGTGCTCTATCAAAAACTAAACCGAATTTTTAGATATTAATTGCTGGAAAGCAGTGCCAGATTTCCCATTGACTTGCTTTTGTATTATATATTAATTGAGATAAAATACTTTTGTGTCATTGATAGACTGGCATAATTTTGAAAAGACTGTACTGCACTAGACAGTCTAATCAAAATAACTTTAAACAAAATATTATCCAGATGAATAAAAATTACATTCCTTAAATTTTTACCTTGTAATAATTATCAAAAGCAAAGAGGTCCATGAAGATTTTATGATATTTAATTTGGGGAACAGATAAGAAAAGGTTGGGAACCACTGCTCTAAATAAAATAAAAGTAGAAGAGTTCTTTAAAAAAGATTATTAATTATAAAATTATTATCATAAAAAAACTTTTATTATAATAATTTTATGATTTAATAATTGTAAGCTTAAAAATATAAAACTTATCTTACTTATATAAAGTCAACTTAGAATTGCATAAACTATAAATTAAAAAGCATTTTACAGGGTTATTCATTCTTATATGCCCGTCTATTCATTTTTATGTGCGTATTTATTCATTCTTATATGTGCATTTATTTATTCTTATATGGGTATTTATTCATTTTTATATGCGTATTTATAGATTCTTATATGCATTTTAAAAAGCATAGTTTTTTTCAAAACAAAATGTTCTTCTTTTCTCGTAAACGAGGTTAAAAATACTTAAGACTAAGACTTTTTACATTCGATGATGGTTTATTTAATTTAGTATTAGGTCTTTGTTTAATTTTATTAAATTTATTGATTGATTAAATTATTATTTATCTAACTTTTCATTTATCTTGATTTAAAATTAATTATCTATAATTATTATCAATACTTAAATATTTACCCTATGAATGGAAGAGAAAATAGCAGTGTCAATCGTAAAACAAGGAAAAGTATTACAAAAGCATTTCACTTCTCATAATTTATCTAAGCGTGCAGTTCAAAATCTTGTCGTTAAGTTAAACAGAGGAGCATTCGACGACATGATTGCATCCGTCGTGTTTTGATAAAAAAGGAGGTAAAAGACCTATAACCTCTCGAATAAAAATATTATTGAGTTATGCGGATAAGAAAGAATCTTTTGTACGCAAAGTACGCATAAAAGAAAATCTTTCTGCAGCAGGCTTCAACATGCCTTGACCTACTATTTCAAGAAAACTCAAACGTTCGGATTTATCAAGAAAGCGTGTTGTGCATAAGCCAGAAGAACGAAATTCAACATCAGTTATTGATGCACGCAAGCATTTGCAAGCAAAATTAACAGAATTTCAAATAAAAACTTATTTATTTGGACGAAACCGAAATTAATATGCACACTAACAGCACATATGATTATTCGCTAAGAGGTGCGCGATAGCAATTTTACAGTCGTCTACTAATTGTGGCAAAAATGATAGTTTAATTTGTGCTTTTTCAACAATGGGAGTGCTAACTTATAACATAAAAACTGGAAGCTGGAATGCAGATTCATTTTGTACTTTCATAACTACAATGTTGACACCAGCGATTTGGAATGCAGATGTGGAAACGCCGGTGCTTGTTATGGACAATTGTAAATTTCACTGGAGTCTTTCTGCTAGGCAAACACTAGCCTCTCATGATATAGCTATAAAGTCTCTAACAACATGCACGCCACAGTTTAATCCAATAAAATAATTTTTTTTTTAAAAGCATACTTACAAACAGGAAGAAATGCCTCTAAATACGGATTGGGTAATTGGAAACTTAAAAATATTATCAATACTACAGAGTTTAATTTAATTCCATTTTACAACTATATGCGTAGTTACATAAATCCAGCGATGGCTCGGCAACCATTTTTTAAATAAATTGCAGTGGCAACAACCTAATTTATATTTTAAATATCTATTTATATTTTTATATTTTTATTTATATTTTTAATATCTATATAAAAACATTAAATCCTATTAATTTTTTATATAAAATTATATTAGAGGTTTTATAAGTAGCTGACTCACATATTAACGCGCTTATAAGAATAAATGAACACGCGTATAAGAATGAATAAATGCGCATATAAGAATGGATAAACATGGATATAAAAATAAGTAACCCTGTAATATAAAAACACCTGATATACTTGCCAGCATTACCAAAAAGAATTGCCAAATATTCTTCACTAGGTAATGGACGCATGGTAAATATTTATAGTGACAACCACCTATTATAGACATTGAGCAGTAAAAAAACTACTAAGTGGACATAAAGCCATATTAACTGAAGACATGTTAGGAAAATAAGCTTTTAGCCTAAAATCTCTGTAATAATAATAGTATTGCAATACAGTTTTCTTAGTTGACAATTGTGTGGTTGATGTTGTACTTTTTTCAACAAGGTAAACTTCACAACAACACACGGCGATCTATACTGAAGGCCTTGCCATCGCGCAAACAGCTTAATTGACTGGAGGCCTATTTTATTTTAACAGCAAAAACAAAACAAAAAAGTGTTCAGTAATTTTATATTAACTCAATGAACTTTTTACTCTCAAACTGTTTCATTTTATAACAAACAAACTAATATATATATATATGTATATATATATATATATATGTATATGTATATATATATATATATATATATATATATATATATATATATATATATATATATATATATATATATATATACATATATATATATATATATATATATATATATATATATATATATATATATATATATATATATATATATATATATATATATATATATATATATATATACATACATATATATATATATATATATATATATATATATAATATATATATATATATATATATTAGGGTGGTGCTTAAAACAACTTTTTTGAGAAAAACCTGCTGGTACCCCCCTAAATGTGTTTTATCTAATACAAAAACACTAGGTTTAAAATTTTTTTGAACAAAAAATATTTTTAGGGGTAGCTCAAGGCCCTCAAAAATTTGACGGGTCCCTAATATTTTGAAAAAAAAACTTTTTCTAAAGTATGTCAACCTGGTACTCAAAATAAGCAAAATTATATAAAAAATTTAAAAATGAAAATAATTTTTTATAAAAATAATTTTTTCAGGTATAAATGCATAAAAACTATTGTTTTTAAGCTGAAAATGAAAAAAGTCAATATTTTCAGGTTTTTTAAGAATAATTTTTTTAGGCATGCTTTTTATGTAAAATGATTATTATTTTTGAAGTTTTTATATAATATCGCTTCTTTTGAGTACCAGGTTGACATACTTTAGAAAAAGTTTTTTTTTCAAAATATTAGGGACCCGTCAAATTTTTGAGGGCCTTGAGCTACCCCTAAAAATATTTTTTGTTCAAAAAAATTTTAAACCTAGTGTTTTTGTATTAGATAAAACACATTTAGGGGGGTACCAGCAGGTTTTTCTCAAAAAAGTTGTTTTAAGCACCACCCTAATATATATATATATATATATATATATATATATATATATATATATATATATATATATATATATATATATATATATATATATATATATATATATATATATATATATATTTTAAGACCATATTTATAGTGACAACTGCCTATTATAGACATTGAGCAGTAAAAAAACTACTAAGTGGATATATATAAGCCATATATAAAATACTTAGAACAAAAAGAAGAACAAGTTTAAATTTTACAAGAAGTAAACACTCAATTCATGTTTATAAAATATATATATATATATTTTTTTTTAAATGTGTTAAAGAATAATAAAACTATAAAAATTTTAATAAATTATTCAAGTATATGAGAACTCTAATATTTTCTTTTTTTTTTTTCATTCAGAGTCAAACCATCCACCTAATATAATAAAAGAAATCCCTCGCACTATTAAGATTATCGAATATGGCAGTAAATGAAATTGTGTTCAATAACTCAATTATTCCGTATGAAGAGGCTTTACGTAAATCAGGATACAATTCAAAACTCACCTACCAACCGCAAATAAACAAAAATCAAAAAAGACATCGCAAACGTAAAACTATATGGTACAACCCCCCGTTTAGCAAAAATGTTGAAACTAAAATTGGAAATCGCTTTTTAGCTTTAATTGACCAACACTTTCCAGTAGGACACAGGCTTCATAAAATTTTTAATCGAAACTATGTTAAAGTAAGCTATAGTTGCATGCCTAATGTCAAGTCTTTAATGAATACGCATAATAACAAAATTTTACAGAGCGATAAAAATAAAACATCAAAAAAATCTAACTGCATAGACAAAAATATTTGTCCGTTGAATAACCAATGCCTTTTTAGCAATATCGTATACCAAGCCACTGTAAGTTCTGGTGATCCTCAATGCAAAGATAAAGTTTATTTCGGTATAAGTGAAACCACATTTAAATTAAGATATGCCAACCATCTTAAATCTTTCAATGCACCCAAATATAAAAATGACACTGAACTTTCCAAAGAAATATGGGAGCTAAAATCGAAACATATAAATCCTGTGATTACATGGAAGATAATAGCACAAGGTAAGCCCTACAATCAAGCATCAAAAGTTTGTAATCTTTGTCTCCGCGAGAAGTTTCACATATTATCATATAAAGGAGAAAACTTACTTAATAAAAGATATGAAATAATATCAAAGTGCCGGCATTCAAAATATCCTTATTTGATACCGGGGACTAAAACCTTTGACGTCTTTTTGTTTTGTTTTGTTTTGTTTGGTAACGTCAGAACTCGTTCCACCGTAATTTTAATTTGTAATTTTTAAACGGTTTTTAAGTGACGAAATACACAATGGCTGATGATTGCCGAAAGGCATGAAACTCAGAGTTCCATCAAAAGTTAATATAAATAAATAAATATTGCTCTATTATTTAATAGTATTGAGCACTCTTAAACGCACAAAAGTATTTGTATTATTTTTATTATACCATAATAATACATTTTCTATTTTGAATATATAATATATATATATATATATATATATATATATATATATATATATATATATATATATATATATATATATATATATAAGTATATATATATATATAAGTATATATATATATATATATATATATATATATATATATATATATATATATATATATATATATATATATTATATATATATATATATATATATATATATATATATATATATATATATATATATATATATATATATATATATATATATATATATATACTTATATATATATATATATATATAAGTATATATATATATATATATATATATATATATATATATATATATATATATATATATATATATATATATTTTATATATATATATATATATATATATATATATTTATATATATATTATATATATATATATATATATATATATATATATATATATATATATATATATATATATATATATATATATATATATATATATATATATATATATATATATATATATATATATACTTACACACTTAAATAATCATATACATAAAATTACAATTAAAAATTTGTGATAAGAATACAATAATATTTTAAGAGTTCATGACAATTTTAATATTTTTTGAGCTGGTTCTATATTTGAACGAGGAGTTAAAAGTTTACATAAATTGTTTAAAAAAATGTTTGAAAGAATATTTCCGTGATGTCGATGCATCTCAAAGTTGTAAAACTCCGGTATTATCATTAGAATATTGCTCAATGAAGCTCTGCATACTTTCGTATTAAAAATCGTATTAAAAATTATAAAAGAAAAAATTACCTATTGACAGGTATTATCTGTGGGAATATTAAGTCCACCACAGTTAATTGAGTCTATGTATTGTCCAAACTTTTGGTGGTAGAAAGTTGTTTTTTCTAGCAGCTCATTTTCTGATAGTTCATTATCTTTACGAGTTAAATATCCTGATATGTATATAAGTGCCATATTTGTATCAGAAGAAATAAAAGATTCAAGATTTGGCAGGTCGTCAAATATCTCAGCAGAGGACTCATCCGATAAAAAACCACAATTTCGACAAGAATGGGTTGTATCAAGACATATATCAACAGCTGGGTTATTAAGAGATAGTAAAAGCTTGGCTCTTGAAATATTCAGTTTTTCAATTACCTGCTGTTCTGTTTTAAAATATGTACCTCCGGAACCTTGTCGCAATTTGCTAAACTCTTTTTCCAATGGATCAGTAGAAAACTCACTAAGAATAACATATTGGTGTGAGCTATTCAATAATGAACGACATAATTCAACAACATCATTGCACGTATGGTAAATTGATTGTGCAGTGTCACAAGTAAGTTGTTTCTTCTTTTTATCTTGCATTCCAGCCATCTTTAAAGCTATATTTCCGAAATCAAAAATGTTTTCTAATCTATTATCATTAGGACCTCTAATAACTGCTTGAAGTTCATCATTAAACCTAACATCTGCACCTGTTCCTTTAACATTAAGAACTTTCCACCATGATACGACAATGTTAATAAAATCTGCTGTGTCTTGTCTTTCTTTTATATGCTGCAGTCCTGGATGATTAATCAAAGCATGGTAAGTTTTGTCACAAAATATCCTTAAACAGGTAGACACTGACTGCCTCTCGAATGGCTTCGGAAATATTAAAACTTAGTTTAAATTAGACAATTTAACTAAGTTTTTAGATTCAAGTTCATAAAGTTTTTTCAGGTGATCCCATTGTGCAACTTTTTGTACCCCTTTATCATAAAATATAAGTTGACCAGTTTTTTCAGTAAGCCAATTATTTCTAATGTTTTTAAGCAAATGTACATAATCAAAGATTAAGAAAACACCATCATTAGTCAACCAAGGTTTACTTGGAACTGTGAATTCGAAGATTTTAAAAAAAGCCTGATTAATTCTATTTCCATCACATATTATGGCTTTGACTTGACCCGATGATTCCTTTATTGATTGGATAGTAATGCTAATTTGTTCGAAAAGAAATTGAGAGTTTAATTTACTTATAGGTATTATTTTGGAAATGAACGATGGTCCACCGAATAAACAATTAACCATTAAACCCAATACAGTTTTTGCAAGAGAAGTTGAATCATCCATTGCTTTTCCGAACAATGTACCACCATGATATAACAACATTTTTTTTTAACATAAACCTCGTCATGCAATAACAAACAAATTTTCTGTTTTTCTTCAATAGATTGAAAAATATTAGTGAAAAAAGTTTTTCGTTTAATTTAAGAACTTTTGAAGTTATTCTTGTCAAAGTTCTTACAGAAGGCAATTGGTAATCTGTTCGCAATTGATTATACAAACTTCTGGATGTAGCAAAATACTGAAAAGATCTAATAATAATTTCTTCAGAATAAATCCTATTTCCAACACACTGTGTACCCATAGAAGCTAAATGTTCTTGAATTACAATTTCTTTTCTTCTAGGAATCAAACTTTTTAAATAACGTAGGACTTCTTCTAATATTGACCATGCATTAATTTTTGAAACTCTGTTTTTAGAAATTGTAGGAATTTTAATTTTGACTCCATAGTGATAAGTTTCAAAATGTAAATCGTCTCTAATCTTGATTAAAAAATATGGAACCCCATTTGAATAAGCTTGTGATTGCAAATGAATAATGCTATTAATCATAAAACATACTGATGGAACACCCAAATCTCTTTCATTACATAAAATAATTTCTTTCATTTCAGAAAAAGTTAATCTTTTTCTAAAAAGGCTCATAGTTCATCTTAAGCAAAACTCCGAATACATGAAGAGGCACAATTTGTTGAATATAATGGAGGAAGTTGAGTGGGAATTAGACAAGACTGGCCAAACTGTTAGTGGAAAATTAGGACGATATTTTTCTCTAACTTGTTATTTTTCAAAATTTATTGGCCAATCCAACTCACAAACTACAGTGTCATTAGTTACCTTTAGATTTGCATTTGGAATTACTTTAATGCATTTGGAATTACTTTAATTTGTTTTTCATCTTCATTTTTAGGAAATTGATATACTGAGATCTTTAAATTATCAGATTTCTTTTTAGCCGATAAATAATTTGTGGTACAGCCATAAATACAACACTTTTTACCCATATTTCAATATCACTAAATTGGCGATTATAGTTAAGTACAGTTTAAAATAGACCCCCAGTGAAATACGTTTTTTGCGCGTTGGCAAGGCCTGCAGTATAGATCGCCGTGCACTTATGCTAATGTTTGTAATTTTATTTGGCGCACTTATGCCAATTCGCATTTATGCCACTTCGCACTTATGCCAGTTTATGTAACTGCTTTGCACTTATTCCAGTTTGCACTTATGCAAAATCGAATGTTTATAAGTTTGTTCGGCGTACTTATGCCAATTCGCACTTTTGCCAGTTCGCACTTGTGCCAATTTTTACAACTGCTTCGCACTTATGCCAGTTCGCACTTATGTCATTGTTTGCAAATACTTTTGGCGCACTTATGCCAATTCACACTTATGCCAGTTTGCTCTTGTCCAAGTTTTTGTAATTGCTTCGTACTTATGCCAGTTCGCACTTATGCCAGTTTGCGCTTATGCCAAAATTTGTAAATTTATTCGGCGCACTTATGCCAATTTACACCTAAGTCAGTTCGCACTTATATACCAGTTTTTGCAACGGTTCGCATTAATGCCAGTTCGCACTTATGAAATTTGCGCTTATTCAGCCTCCCGGTTAACTATAAACAACTTTGTTTTCTGTTCGATAAAATAATTAGCTTAGTAGAGATTAAATTTTCGTAGTTTTTAATTTTATTTGAGTTTTTTACATTAGTAAATAGTGATTACATCTAACATTACTGTCATTAAAACTTTTTTTCATAATCATCATTCAAAAGTTGTTGTGGTTTTTTATAAAGTTAATTGCTTCTTTTATCTTACCGCTTATAGAATAATTTAAAAGTTAAAAAATAATGAAAAATTGCTTAATGGAAATTGCTCCAGGCATACGTAACGTGTTCGTAAATATATATAAATATAAATAGCCGGCAGCTCGAAACACTAATGTTTCAGAATTTGAAATGAAGCCATTAGTTAAACTCTATTGTATTAAATCAAAATTTAAATCAAATCAAATATCCGTTGTATTCTTAGACAGGAGGAAACGTTTATTGAACGGAAGGAAGCGTTTATTAATTTTTGGAGATTTTTCCCACCCACCCCAAGCTTATTAGGACTCCCTCGACCTCCCCCTCCACCCTCCTCCCATTTAATAATTTTTACTTGTTATTATCAAATAAACATTACAAAACTAAAAATATAAAATCAGAAAAAATATATATCAATCACTGATTAGAATAAAAACTTTCGGTGTAATCAGGCTTTAATAATCGCCGATTTTAGGAATTTTAATGTCATAAATTTAGGTTTGTTAAAACTTAGGTTTTCGTTTATTTTTCACAATAGTATAAAATTTATTTAAGCATAACTAATCCAATTAAAATTATAATGAAACAGCCTGTTTAAGCCACATTAGAATTAAAATGTGTGTTCTGTAAAAATTCCCACCCACCCTTTTATTTCCTTTTACCTCCCGGGTATTAGATCTGGGCTAAAATGCTCATTGTCCCTTCTCCCCCTTCCTTGTTGAGTAAGCGAAAAAATAAGCGCGATACTATTAACCATAGTAACGCGATACTATTAACCATAGTAGTATTGCATTTAACTTGTTACTTCTCGCAGTAATTTCGTTTGTAATGGTTTTAAGAAAAAGAAAAAAAATTAAAAATATTGTTTAAATAAGTTATACGAAAAAACCCATTTCACATAAAATAAACCTAACTATTATTTAGAGTCATAAAGTTTGCCCAAGATAAACTTAAAGAAAATGCAGCAAGTGAATATAACAAAGAACGATCCCCCTCGGGTCGTCGTGCATACGAAATTGATTGAATACAATGTCTTCTAGATCTTTTGTGCCCACTTGTAAGTGTAACTGGAAATGGAGTTCCATACAACATAAAACCATACGCAGCTAGAAGTCTACAAGCTCTTCCGTTTCCATCAGCAAAAGGATGAATAGTTAATATTTCATAAAATAAATCCATTACTGTTTGAATTGGATCTTTGTTACAATCAAAAGAATCATTAAATTTTTGAATACTGTTATAAACAGCTCCTTCAATTAAATTACTGTCTAAATAAACATAGTTACCTGCATGTGCAGAACACTTACGAAATCCACAAGGTACTGATGCGTTGTTTTCATCAATGGCATTCTTTATTAAAATCTCGTGAGATTTTAGTAAAATTTCTGTTGTTAACCTTTTACCAACATGCAGAGGTTTATTTTCAACATCTTCACATAAAAATTTTAATGCGAGTGTATGTTGAATCATTTGAAACTTAATAGTATCCACGTTGCTACCGTCAATATTCCATTTCGAAAAATTACTTTCAGAATCTTCAGTAATGTTATGATTTTGAAATATAGGTTTCAACAACCGATAAGCGTCTGATTCGTTACATGAAATTGTATCCTCTAATTTATTTGACAAAAAAATAAATTCAATCGCTTTTTCTCTTCTAAATTGAAACATTGACTCATTTAAAATGTTGTATTTTGAATTGTAAGTAAGAAAACTTGACGTTACTTTAACCTCTTTGATTAATTCGTCATATTCATTATATTGCATCCAGTGGCATTTTTTTAAGCGGCTCATTTTATTCATACAGCTAAATTTTTAAAAAGTAAACAATTTTTATTATTCAAATTGAAAAAAAAGTTATAAATATATACACACACAAATATATAGAGTAAAATGTAATTTTGAATGTGGAATTTTCGTAAATGGTAATTTGGCCGCTTTGGAAAATTCCCAGTTGATTGATGTATCTCTATCACCAACTGATGTATATCTGAAGTATCTATGCTGACGTATCTCTACTTTTTTAACTGTGACTTAACTCAGAAACAATTTTTTTTTAAGATTTAAATTTCTATTAGAAGAAAAAAAGTTTTTTATCAACCTATTATATAATATTTAATTTTTAAAGACTTGATGTGAAACTTAATAAGTTAATAGACAAAATCAAACTTTAAAAAAAACAGGAAATTTAAAATACTCTTAAAAGTCTAATTATTTATTTCCGGCAAAAATGTAAAAGACAAAAAAATGTTGGACATTTTTCCGACTAAAATGTAGGACAATTTTCAAAGAATCTGTGAAAAATTTTTTTCTTCCTTCCCATTTTGATCGGTTTCAAAAATACTTTCGGAAATACTAAATTGGGGAATTTCGCCACCAATTTATATTTAATTGAGATGCGTTTTGATTGCATAATTAATATTAATTATCCTCATTTAGTTTTGGTAATTAATATTTCAGGTTATGTTAGTCTTATAGTCAATTAAAATTAATTGAATCGATTAAATATTAACAACAATGCCTCAATACTACAAGAAAAAAATCCATCACCATTTATAATCAAAAAGCCAATGGGAAAAACTATTGCAAAAGTTAAAGCTGGCAAACTAAGTTTCAAACAAGCTACAGAACTGTACAATATACCTCAAAGGACACTAAGAGAAAAAATTCCATATCCAGAAATATACGTTTATATAGATAGCCGGTGCTGGTACCTTAACGATTTATAGCTATGTGACTGAATCCCTTAATGCTTCACGTGTTTCAAGCTCTAGGTGACTGGGGCTTATCGTTCTCTAAAATTCAAACCGTGGTGTACGACTATGTGAAAGCAACAAATTAAACTGTCTTATTCAAAAATGAAAAACCAACAGCCGAGTGGTACTTGACTTTCAGGTAACGCTGGTAATATCAATTAAGTCAATGCAAAGCACTAAACATTTCAGCAGCGACAGCGGCTTCATGCATTAACGGGTCTTTAAAAAGGCTCAGCGTCGTGATTTTAACGTCATCTTTATTTTTAATCTTTATTTTTAACATCTTTATTTTTTTAATTTTATTTAAAGACATTAACTAGTGTTCGGACTATAGTAATTGTAATAAAAACAATAACAGAAACAATAGCTATTTTATTGTATTATTTTTTTAGAAACAATACCTGTGATTTACAATTTTTGTAAATTGGTAATTCAATAACAATAAATATTGTATTGCAATTCAACTTCATAATACAAAAACAATATCTGGGGAAAAAAAAAGTATTGTAATGACCCTCTACAAGCGCTTGCTTTATAAGTAGGATATCAAAGTTCGAAACGAGCTTTGGACATATTTCTCGTCACGGTAAGGAAGGAGGCGTGAACTTTCTGGTTAAATGCACTTTCGCGGTGCTCTCTGACAAGACCGTTAGGACTTTTGGGGCATCTAAAATAACAAATAAAAAAAATAAAAATAAAAAAATACCAATAAATTTTGTATTGTAATTCAGCTTATAATACAATTTATTGTTATTGTAATGAAAAAAATTATTGTAATGTCAAAACTTATTCATATGACCAGAAATACATTGATAAATAAAGTGATATTCAAAAAATAAAATAGAATCAATAATCATATATTATTTGTACCCTATTTCAATAGGGTACAAATAAAAATACAACTAATATATGATTATTATATTGTTATAATATATGATTATTGATTCTATTTTATTTTTTGAATATCACTAATCCTAATTAATTTTTAAAGTTACAATTACAACAGTGCGAACCCTAACATTAACTTTTTTAAACTACTGCAATAAAATAAATTATCGCAAAACAATTTTAAAATACAATGCAAAGAAAAAATACTTAAAAAATTACAAAAAATAAGTTTATAACATTTTTTGTAAAAAAGATTTAAGCTTTGAAGTACCATTTATTAAAAAATATATACGGTTCCGCTTTCACTTGCCTCGTGACAAAAAAAAAATATATACGGTTCCGCTTTCACTTGCCTCGTGACAAAAAAAAAAATATATACGGTTCCGCTTTCACTTGCCTCGTGACAAAAAAAATATTTACGGTTCCGCTTTCACTTGCCTCGTGACAAAAAAAATATACACGGTTTCGCTTTCACTTGCCTCGTGACAAAAAAAATATATACGGTTCCGCTCTCACTTGCCTCGTGACAAAAAAAATATATACGGTTCCGCTTTCACTTGCCTCGTGACAAAAAAAAAATATACGGTTTTGCTTTCACTTGCCTTGTGACAAAAAAGTTAAACGTACAACGTATGAACATTATAGATGCAGTGTTATAACATGTTTACAAGGAATTTACTTTTTTGTAAAAAAAGAAGAGGAGGACGAAAAACCGAGAAAAAAAACGATAAAAATAATCTTTTTTTTTTTTTTTAAATTTTTTATTTATTAAACAATATTTATTAAATAAAATAGACAGTAAACTACGTTAAACCCAAACATCAGCTTTAATTTTCTTAAATTTAAATATACTTGAAGCCGACAGGGAAAAAAAGGCTTATGTCACATTTTCCAATTGTTTGAGTTATGCCCCCTACTATATAAACATAAGCCTGGAGGTTAGCAAAATAATAAAATCCAAACCAAAAAAGGCCTATGTAATGCTACAGAAACACTTAGAAAATACAGTAAGAACGAAATTTGCAATATTCGAAGACAAAATTTCATTTATCTCAAAAGTGGAAATGTGTGACTTTTTTCCCCTGTAGTCTTCATTTATTTTTTAGATAGTATTATCTCTTAGCGTTCAAAAATTATGACCATAAAAAGTTTTAACCCCTCTTAATTTGAGAAGTTTACAAATATTTCTCTCAAATTGAGAGGGGTTTAAACTTTAAATATCTCAAACATCTAAAAAACCGTGGATCCGCCACTGTCAATGTCGTCTGTATCGCTTGTTTCAGTTAGTTAATCAGAATCTTGTAAGCTTTTCAAATCAACTTCTTGATCAGCAGTAGCAGTAACACATTTTCTCTACTTTTGCATGTACTTTGCGAGAGAACATTCTTTTGCATGTACTTTGCGAGAGAACATTCTTTTGCAAGTACTTTGCGAGAGAACATTCTTTTGCATGTACTTTGCGAGAGAACATTCTTTTGCATGTACTTTGCGATAGAACATTCTTTTGCATGTACTTTGCGAGAAAACATTCTTTTGCATGTACTTTGCGAGAGAACATTCTTTTGCATGTACTTTGCGAGAGAATATTCTTTTGCATGTACTTTGCGAGAGAACATTCTTTTGCATGTACTTTGCGAGAGAACATTCTTTTTCATGTACTTTGCGAGAGAACATTCTTTTGCATGTACTTTGCGAGAGAACATTCTTTTGCATGTACTTTGCGAGAGAACATTCTTTTGCATGTACTTTGCGAGAGAACATTCTTTTGCATGTACTTTGCGAGAGAACATTCTTTTGCATGTACTTTGCGAGAGAACATTCTTTTGCATGTACTTTGCGAGAGAACATTCTTTTGCATGTACTTTGCGAGATTCAATAATATCGTTATAGTCTACTTCTGATCAAAGACTATGGTTTCCAAAAATAATAGCGCAATCAGCTAGTGGGTGACTTAAAGAGAGTCGTTTATCTGATAAAATATTTTGACGGTGCTAAATGCCCCTTCGACTTGTGAATTTCACCAAGATATGCACATAATAAGCATTATAAGGCAAGATACATTTCGAAATTCAATAAAATACTTTTGGAAAAAAAACTTTTCATAAATTGCGCACAGAATGGCTACCAAACTTAGTTTGACTAACCACTTTAGTTTTTTCCACTCTTTTAATGCAAAATCTCCTTTAAATCCAGCTTATTTGATTTTGCAAATTGCAAAACATTGTTTTAACAATGTTTCAAAATGATCGCTGATACGGTTGATTTCTGGAGCTCCTGATTCTGAATCACCAATTATCCAATAAATTCGGACAATAAACTCAATGCTTCTATAAAGTACAAATTCTGTAGAGTAGTTGTTAAACCTGCTTGACAATAATAAAGACAGTTTTGAAATTTTTTTTTTTGATAAATTTGACGAGTTTCTTCGATTGATTCATCATAAAAAAATTCACTCATTTCTAATATGACATAAACAAATTCATTTCTAACATGACTATGGCATAAGTACGATATTCTAAGTGTCTTTTATTATCAGCTTTAGCAAATGAATTTTCTACATCACTTGTATCAGTAACCAGGTAGCGGTTTATTAAGCTATCAATTTTTCCAATTGATTGAATTTTGTCATTTCTGGTTATTCGAATTTTGTCAATAACTCGTTAGTTTTAAATATTTTTGAGACTGGAACATTTACTTCTAAGGTGTCAAGATACAAACCAAATTTGTAAAGGAAAGAATGACACTTAAATGATTTTAATAAGCCATTTACTTTTTGCTACAATTTTAGTATTTGTCTGCTCGCTTGCATAATTTCAGTAAGCCATAACAAAAGTTGGTCATGTTTCTAATAAAATGGAAACTCCGTTCATTTTATTTTCAACAAACCTTATTCTTTTAATTTTAGGGAAGTTGTAGAGTGTTATCCCAAGGCATTTTGAAGCTGCTTTTAATTCCACTTTTAACTTACCAGAATTTCTCAATAAACAGTACTTATCAATATAAAAGTTTTCAAACTGAATAAAATTTCTAAATAAGATTTCTTTAAATGCATCTTTTACAACCAGTTCAATCTTATGATTAATACAATGCTGTATGTAATAAAAAAAATTTTGAGTAAAAAATATTTTAAAGGGTTGCTACTGACCCTCGAACATTAAATAGGTTCCTAATATTATTAAATTATAATATATTAAAACAAAAATTTTCAAAATTATGTCATGTTGGGTTTCAAACGAAGCCAAATTATGTAAAAATTTCAAAAATATTAATCATTTTATAATAAAATTTTTTTTTAGATTTTAGTGAACAGAAAATTACGTTTTTTTACTAAAAACGGGAAATAGGGAATTTAACAAGATTTTTTAATTTATTTGATTAAAAAAAAAATCTATTCCATTCTACACTGACATTCGGGGAGAATGAAATACGCAAATATATGTGTAGTTAAAATAACACTTTATTAAAAAAAACAAAAAGCAATCAATAATTAAATTATTAATCAATTAAAAAATCAATCAAATAAAACAAACTTTTTTATTCTTGTGATGTTGTTGAGTACTAGAGATTGGTTTAAGTTTTCAGTAATGCTACATTATTTTGTACAATAAAACTTAGCGCCTTTTACGTATCGCTTTCGTATGCATGTTAACAGAATCTTGCAATTTGAATTTTCGCACTGGTATCATTCCATATTATGACTTGCTGAAGCTTCGCCTAAAACTTTTTGGCACTTTTTACATTTAAATTGCTTTGCAACTAATATTTTTGTAGGACTTGTTGCTTGGTTTATTTCCTGTTCGCCATTAGAATTTAGCATACGTCGTTTTTTAGCTTGCTTGCTGCTTGTTTGCTCTCATCATCTCTCAACCTCTCAAGTATTTTTGTATGAGTTTGTGCGCGACACAAGGCACACGTGCAAGTTGGGACACACTGAGCTGTTAATACATCCAAGGGAAGTAAGGCAAAATTAATTATTTAGTTTGAGTGTTTGTGTATAGTTATCAAAAGTTGGAAAGATGTCCAGTGAAAAAGCAAAGACTATACAAGAAAAGATGGAGGGGGGGGGGTTTGAGAGAGATTTTACATGTATCATTTAATATTTCTTGTGCTATTTGACTTATTATTGTCTTTTGTTGATTTAGTTTTGCAGGGAACTGATAAAATGTTGCTTCAAGGCAAACATTTTATCAGGAAAGTCAAAGACCATATTTTGAGAGAGAAAGCTCAGGTATTAGAAGAGCATAGGTAGAGGGAAGCAGAGTAAAAACCACATCATTAAAGGCGTAACATCTATTATTTAAAAACACAATTTTAATTACATGTGATGTATAAGAAAAATGTTATCGTGTTTCCGTCGTTGCTCTTCTGGCACCAGTCTATTGCGGGGCTTATATGTATCTTGTCCTAACTAACTCACTCTTAATTGATTTGTGGTTCGTGGATACTCTCATTGGTTTATATGGCAGAATGCGGTGAAGGTAGGCGTCGTTTTCTATGATGTTCAAGTGTTTTATGACAATATCTTATATTTTTCTTCCTGTGGAGTCAAAGGGTAGGATGATGGGTAGAATGTGTGAGTTGTTGTTGCGGTTATTGTCGTTATTTTTATTTGTGGCTTTCTTTGGTTAGCCGAGCAGTTCTTCTTGAGTTTTTTCGAAGGCTTTTTGGAATTGGTGATTAATCACAGCTAGAGTATACCCTTTTGTGACAAGAATTTTTGCCAGGTTTTTGAGTTCGTCCACCAGGTTCCTCGTGTTTGAAATAATTTTGTTGTATCGGAGGGCTGTATGCTACGCCTAGTTTTTGGTGTCTTGTGTGATTTGAGAAGAAGTTGAGTAGGGCCATTGTTATCGGTGTAGTGTTGAGTACTGTCTGTCATTTGCGTCCTTGCATAGTTTGATGTCCATGAATTCTACACTTTGGTCTTCGGTGTATAAATTTTCTTTTTTCTTTGCATGCAAGTTGTTTCGAGGCATATTTTATATAAAAATAGAATTAAGAATAATCCATTTAAAACTTATGCACAAAATTTGTTTAGCTTGGTCACTTGAGACTTAAATAATTAATAAAAACCGTATTTGACTAGAGAGTAACTAGCTTATTTCATTCATTCATTAGAACCAATTAATAAAAGCAGTCAGTAAAAGTCATTCATTTAAATTCAGAAAAATTTCATTCATGGAGATTTATTGGTCACTTGAGATTTGATAAGAAAAAGCCGCATGTAAGAAGTGAGCTATTTTTTAACTTATAATTAGTGTATTTCAACCCCACAATTCTCTTTTTTACGCATAATTTTTCCTAAATAGCAAATTTAATTTTGAAAAATGGTTCTTGATCAGCGTAAATAGTTACCATATATTAAAATACTTTTTAGGTTCAATGATACCAAATTTAACTTCTGAGAGTTTTAAGTTCATTTTTAAAAATAATAAAAAAAATACGAAATATAACATACGAAAACATAAAAAACTTATAAACATTTTTTTTTCGTCAAAAATAAAATTTGATATCATCTTACTCAGAAAAGTATTCTCTACAACATGATTTTAAAATATTTTCATAAAGATTATTCAATAGTTGATTAAGAGCAAAATAATAAACATTTTCATAACTATTTCATTCTACCCGCTATTTCAATTTAACTTGTGTTACTGTACGTCATGGAACGCTTTTTATTTCTTTGTAACTTTGTAATCGCCTAAGTTTCGTAACTTCCCAGTAAGCACGGTGCGTTTTTAAAACGTTTTTAGGACGATTTTATAGGTTTAAACTTAAGAAACGTCCAAAGAACGTTTAAAAAACGTACAGTGTTACTAGATTAAACTCGGTCAATTAAGCTTTAACATTCATATCTCAGCCCTAAACAAGCATTTCTCAATTTTTTAACGCTGAAGTGTATAAACAATTATATCGTTAACTAATAAAGAAAAAATATAATTAGAAATATAAACTAGCGTTGAATATTTTATTTAAAACGATAACATCTAATTTGACAAAATCTTCAATAGCATTTCAAAGTGTGGTAAAAAAAAAAAAAAAAAAGTAGAGGTGTTCCTTATATTTAAAAATTTTTTATTTTTTATTTTTTACTTTTTAAATTCGGTATTTAATTTTGTTATTAGAAATTGTCTTAATAAATGTTCTTACGCTTGCAGATAAATAAAATAATTTTTTACTATACTTCGTTTATAACTTTTTTTTTTTTTACGTGTCGTACAACTTTTTTCTTTTCTTTAGCAGAACATTTTTGATGGAAAAGTTAAATTAACAAAAATCTCTTTGTTTTTTCAACTTATTACATTTTTAAATTGTGCTAATATAATTGTTGATATAACTAGTGGACGTAATTAAAAGTACTCGCCCTAAAATAACGTATTAACATCGTACATTGCGCATTTTACATTGATCACATAGCTCTCTCAGAAATACTTCTCTTCACAATTGTATTTTAGCCCCTTTTTTATCTTAAAATATGAGTAATCATATGCCAATATCAATTGTAATTTGAATCGGCGTGCAATCTATCCAAGAAAATGTTAACAAATTATAGACGATAATAGCATTTCTAATTATGCCTGGAATAATCAAATTTTTATACAATTATATAAAGAATGTTTAAATAACAATTTTAAAAGTTTTCACTTTACAAATAACAATTACGACGAAGAACTTTATTTATTAAAAAAAAGTATATCTGAGGCTCTTAGCTAACACTTATTCTTGAAAAAACAATATTAATTAAAAATATATTTTATATTCAAAATCTTAGTGGACTCCCGAGTTAAGTAGGAGCAAAAAAGTTCTTACATCTCATTTTAAAAAATGGCGTGAGATGGGCTAAAAATTACCAACCCAAAAAACTTCTCACCAGAAACTCAAAACTATTTACTATAAATAATAAAAAGGACAAGGTATCAATCCGTTGAGAATTTGCCGTTAGTTTCGAAAAACTTCTAAACACTAAAACAATGACGCATACCGCTTCGAATTTTCAAGTTCCATCTTGCATCAAGTTTGATGTGGTAAAAATATTAAATGAAAATTTGCAAACCGCACGATAATAATTGACAACCAAAAACCGCACGATAACAATCGACAACCAAAAAAAAAAAAAAACTGGATGATAAACTTAATCATCATGATAAACTGGATGATAAACTTAATCATCTAAGTTTTAAATGGGATAATAAAAGCTCTTCTTTTGCCTCATTTAAATATTCATATATTAATTATACTAATTATATTTAAATATTCATATATTAATTATATTAATTATATTTAAATATTCATATATTAGTTATAGAATACCAAAATTTAGGGCAATAGTTTCAACTCTTATGAAGTCTCGAATCCGCTTTTCTCATCCAAGCTCTTACGTATGGTCTTGAACTTTGCGGTTATAAAGACGTATTAATGACTTAATACTTGACATGAATAAATAAATAAAATTTGATATAGTAGGAAAGAATGCGCTTAAGTCACTCTTCAATGTTTCCAAACACAGCAAAAGTTATATTCATTCTCTGTTCTACATCCAAGAAGAATCAACAATCGTACAGCAAAACAAGTTAAACTTATTTATTTGCATATTGAGCAATAAAATAACATTGGGTATTGCAAATTTGTAGTTCAAAAACCAAACCGCTAGGCACCCTTTTTTAGACGATGTCGTAGGTTTGTGCAATCAAAATGAACTAAATCTAATGAACTTAATGCAAAACAAAAAAAGAGTAAAAAATATTGTTTTAAAAAATATAATTCCTAAAAAAATTTTTTAGAGAACTCATATATAAAGTAGTAGAAAATTACTTTACAGAATTTTTTTTCTTTAACACTGTGTTCCATCTATAAAGACTCAACAGAAATTGTTTCTTAAATTTGAAATCTTAAATCAAGGTAAACGTAACAGAACTTTTTAGTTAATAAATAAAAAAACAACAACTAACAAAAAAAATGAAACTTACAACTTGGAAATCAATCTTTCGGTCCCTTAAGCGTTCAGTTTAAGTCTTTTAATTAAGTTGCTCATTTAAGCTGTTCAATTAAGCTGATCATTCAACTTAAGTAATTACGGACTACGCATAGACTGTCATAATAACATAAAAGTTGACAATAAAAACATCGAGTTTTAATAAAATTAATTAAAATAATTTAATCGAATATAAAAATTTATTGTGAAAAATTAATTTAACCGTAAAATAATTTTATCGCATCATTTGTTTATTTTTTTAAAGTTATGAAAACAAAGTAATTTAAAATAAAGATATTGTCATATAACGCTCGTTAAACGACGTATTTTTTGAATTTACGTAAGTTTCAGTAGTTTAGGGCAGTTAGCACGTGAAGGGTGGAAACGTATACGTGTATGACGTCATGAGTTTGGCAAAAGTTTCCGGATAAAAAGAGTTAACTCACTGAATTACAAAAACAAATAAAAATTTTTCTTTAACCAATTTTATCAAATAAGAATATTAGAACTTTAAATGCGTTATGTCGTACATTATATCTTGTAATTTTATAGAAACAACTGTTTCTCCGATACAAACTTTGAAGTATATAACAAAAAAAAATTTAAACGAAATTTTTTGTAGATGATCAAACCACAGATTTTATCAGTGCGGATGACATAAGGGCTGTTCATATGGATAAATATTTCCAGCCTAATAGGCTGGATAATATTTATTCATATGAACCGCCCTTTTTAAAATTTAAATTTTTTTTTGTTTTTTTAATTTAGTGAGTTAACACTTTTTATGTGGAAACTTTTGCTAAACTCATGACGTCATACACGTATACGTTTCCACCCTTCACGTTCAGACAAAAAAACTACCGAGATCGTGTCTTTTTTTTAAAACTTATACAATTTTAACATTGCGTTCATCTGTAAAATTATTCACAACGCCTAGGCGAGATCTCGCCTATTATATACCGAGATCCCAGTTAGGCGGGGTGAAAATTCAATGAACAACAAGCCAAAAACTATCACAGGTTAATTGGACGGCTTTGTTACAAAATTGACATAGCATTTTTTTAAATTTTAAATTAAGTCTTTTGACCACCTTTTGTTTATATAATAATAGAGTTTATACAACTTTAACATTGGTTTTGAAGTTTTTTTTTAACTTAAAAATTGACGCTAAATAAACATGACGTGACCTTAAATACTCCCGACTTTATCTAAACGTTTTTTCTATATCAAAACGAGCTACAATTCATCTCACATCTCCGAGTCCCTCAGTTATGCGGGATGTTTTTTCTTCATATGATCAGCCCCCTTAATGCCAAACCAGCATGCACAACGAATATGTCCAAATGAGTTAATTAGACGCAAAGTTTAGAACTTTTCAACAAAAGCTGACCAAACATACTAAAAATAAAAAGAATTCTTCCATTAAAACCCAAGATAAGAAAAAGACAATTTATGAGGACAATTGATTTATCAAAGTATATGTTTCTGTAAATTTTATATTGCTTTTATTATAAACCACGTTTCTTTATCTTTCAGCAGATGAGCAGCTAGTTTAGTCATTCATAGTATTGATGGAACTTGACAATTTAAATTTAAAAGTTAAATTTGGAACTTTCTTAACTCTCTTTTTCTAATGTCATTTTTTTTTTGGAAATGCACAGATCCTTGTTGATGTGAATAAAGTTAAGAAGTATCCGAAGTTGTAAACTCAAAATTTCAAACATTTCAAAGTTGTAAATTCTAAATCATCAGAGACTATTTTTGATGCACATTTATTTTTTATGTATCTGGGTTCAGAATGTTGTTAGAATATTGCCTGTTGTTAGAATATTAACTGCGCATCATGCCAACGAGATTTAGAAAGTTCACTTGTTAGATACAAAAACGAAAAAACGTTGTTCCAAGATTAAGAATTCTATTTAATAGATGATGTTGCTAAATAACAGAGTTCAACTGCTAGTTTTTGTAATTCTATCAACCTAACTGAATTGAATTCATTCAAAGAACCATGCTTCTCCATAAAATCATGCTCCTCCATGAAACCATGCTTCTCTATGAAACCATCCTTCTCCATAAAATTATACTTCTCCATAAAATCATACTTCTCCATGAATTCTCCATGGAATTATACTAGTTAGAAACTTCTCAAGTTTTCACCAAGTGATAACTTTACATTAAAATTTGGTATGTTATTTAATTATAACATTATTTAATTAAAACAAAAACATTGGTAAATTATTTAATTAACATCCTATGATTTTTCCTATATAAACTTTAGATTATTTAGTAACTCCTGTTTTTCATATTATATTAAGAAAAATGTTAAAACTTTATGTTTGTATAAACTTTTATCTAAAAATTAAATTATTGTTAAAGACAAATTTTGCTGATTTATCTTTTTCTAATAATTTTCAGACTGGTTCGTCTAGTAATGAAGGTCTAAGAATAAGTGAAGTTGGGTTGCCAAAAGCATAGAATATTCTATAGTATAATATTTGTTTGTTTATTTGAACTTTCATGCTACATTTTTCTATACAATGTTATATTTAAAGATATTGTTTCCATAGCTTAGGAACAGCCACAAATAGTCATTAGGACTAATCCAAATTGACGCTCTAACCAACTGAGCTATCCAGCCACAAAAGAAGCTTTGGGTTAAATAGGCTAGCGTTTTGTAGACCTAGCAAATTTATAGATGCAACAAATTTCAAGTAATAAGAGTAATTTTTCTGAAATTTTATTTAAAAACTTGCACAGAAAAGCTGATAATTATTTATTATTTTTTTATTTGTCCGTAAAAAAAGATTACAATGCCGTGTTATATAAATAAAATCTACATACCGGGGCTAAAAGAAGACAATATTTGCCTTATCACTACACCCCGACGTGCTTTCATCAGCAAGCGCGTATAACCATTAAAATGTAAACATAAAACATAAAATTACTTTGTACAATTTAAAAATTATATACAAATATGTTAAGATCAGTGACTAATCTATAATCAAAAGAAAATTATAAAAACAAAAACAAAAAAAAAACAAAAACAAAAACATTAATAAAAAAAACAAAAAACAATCACACTTAAAAACTGAAGATAAGCTAATAGGATAATTAAAGAAAATTTAAATTGGTTAGACTAGTTAATAAGATAGTTGTTAAAAAAGAAGATAAAAGAATCTTAAAAAGAATTTAATTCATTAACATCGTTAAGAAGTTTTTGTTTAAGTTTTTGTTTTAATAGAGAAAGTAAAGAACAATTTTTCAGCTGGTTATTTAATAAAGTGTTCCATAATTTAGGACCTCTGATGGCAATAGAAAATTTAGTAGCCAAATAGTGTATTATAGGTTGCTCGTAATTGTAATTTGAAAATCTTGTAGGGTACACGTGATTAATTTTATTGAAAAATGTATTAAAAATTATAGGAGTTAATTTATTATGTAGTTTGTACATAAAATTAAGAATTTGATAAAGCTTTAACTGAAGAACATTGAGTATGTGATGATTTTTGAATAGTTCTTTAGAATGTGCGAATCGACCTGCATTTGAAATAACCCTGACAGCGTGTTTTTGTCTACTAAGCAATTTTTTAACTTTACTTACATTAGAGCTGCACCATGCAATATTTGCATAGTTTATATAACAATGTATGAGGGAGAAATATAAGATTTTTAAGCAGTTTTGGTTTAAGATTTGTTTAGCTTTGTATAGTATGCCAATATTTTTCGAAGTTTTATTTTCAATTGTTCTTATGTGTTCTCTCCATGTCATGTTTTCGTCAAGTATCACTCCTAAAAACTTTAATGATGACTTTCTAACTGTTTTAGAGTTGCCAATGTAAAGATCAGGAAGTTTTAATGGAATATTTTGTTTATCGTGAAGTCTATGAAAAAAAGTATACTTAGTTTTATTTAAATTAAAGGACAATTTGTTTGCCTTAAACCATTCCGCTAGATTTAAAAATTTCTTGTTTACTATTTTAAATAAGAGGTTGATATCTCCATTGGTATAAAATAAATTTGTATCATCTGCAAATAAAACTGAGTTTAAAATTTTTGAAAACTTATGGAAATCGTTTACATAAATAAGAAATAAAAGTGGACCCAGAATTGAGCCTTGGGGAACACCGCAAGTAATAGTCAAGTATTCAGTTTTTATTTCTTCGTGTGCTATGTATTGTTTTCCATTGTTTAGATAACTTTTAAGCCATTCTAAATATATACTTTTAATACCATAACTTTCAAGTTTTTTTATAAGAATGTTATGGTCTACTGTACCAAAGGCGTTGCTAAGATCTATAAAAACTCCTAGGGTAAACTTACTTTCATCAAATGCTTTAAATATATCGTGAACAATATTAATAATGGCATGGTCAGTTGAATACCCTGGTTGAAAACCAAATTGTTTGTTATATAGAATATTATTTATATTTAGAAAAGTCAAAATTCGGTTATACATAATTCGCTCTAAGATTTTGGAGAAGCAAGGAAGAATTGATATTGGTCTGTAATTTTCAGGATTAAATTTGTCTCCTGGCTTAAAAATAATTATGACCCTTGCAATTTTTAGTTTTTCCGGATAAATGCCTAGTTTTAAAGAGAGATTAAAAATATGTAAAAAAGGGATTGTTAAGTACTTTATTTATTTTTTAATTACATTACTACTAATATTATCAAACCCCACACTTTTGTTTAGTTTTAAAAAGTATACTGAATCTAAAAGTTTTTTTTCAGTAATTTCATAATTATCCATCTTAGAGGTCTTATTAGGAGTAAGATAGTACTCAAAGTTTACTTCAGTAGTTTCTATTTTCGACGCTAAAGTGGAACCAACACTGACAAAATATTGATTAAGTGTTTCAGCAATTAAAGAGTTATTTGTAATAGTTTTATTTTTAATGTTTAGTTTTATAGGAAGACTATTTCCGTCATTTTGTTTCGTGCCAATTACTTCCTTAATTGTGTCCCAAGTTTTTTTCGGATCATTTTTATGTTTTATTAAATGCTCAGTATAGTAATATTTCTTTAACTTTTTGATAACCATCTCAAAAATACGTTTATAATTTTTGTAATTAGTTTCATTATTGAAAGTTTTTTTTTTTAGAAACTTATTATAAAGTCGTTGCTTTTTTTTCGACGACTTTATAATTCCAGGCGTTATCCATGGATTTAATAATGTGTTTTTTTTTCACACATTTTGTAACTACAGGAAAAGCCGTATTGTAAAGTTGTTGTAATTTATCAATAAACTTATCGTATGCCTTATCTACGTGTTCAATATCAAGGAGGTCACATGATCAATATGAAGGAGGTCACGTGTTCAATATGAAGGAGGTCATCCCAATTTAAGTCTGATAAAAGAGTATTAAAATTTTCCACGGATTTTTCATTTATATATCGCGTATTTTTTTTAACTTTTTGTGCATAGATGTTATCACATTTTTGTGAAATAAGAAATACAGGGAAATGATCTGAAATGTCGCATTTAAATATTTATGTTTTTATTTTTTATTTTAGTTCATTGGTGACTATTTGATCTATGATAGTTGCGCTTTCTCTAGTTATTCTTGTGGGTTTATTAATTAGTGAAATAAAGCCTTTCTGATATATGACGTTAAAGAAATTATTTATGTTTGTATTTAAATGAGTCATGTTGAGGTCAAGGTTAAAATCACCTATATAATAAATGCTTTTATTTTCGTTTAATTTATTTTTAATTATGTTTTTAATGTGCTTTTTGAATTGTTTTATTGAGCCGGAAGGTGATCTGTATAAAACGTGATTGATAATGTTTTTTGTGGTTTTATTTATTATTTCCACACATAATGATTCATAATCTTTAGCGGTGGAGCAAAAATCTTTTTTTAGCTTGAATAATAAAGAATTACATATAAATACACATAAACCTCTTCCTTTCTTCCCAGATCCTCTAAATTGATGAATGACTTTATAATTTGGTAGCTGAAAATTTGTATTTGTCTCTATATGTTCATCATTACACCATGTCTTGCTGAGACTAACAATTTTAAAATTAAATTTAACCTCGCATAAAAATTGTTTAAATAATTCAAAATTTTTTGAAAAACTCCTAATATTTAAATGTAACATTGAAAATGAATTTACATCTAGTCCTTGCATTATGATTTCAGATCTGATAAGAAACTTTAAGGTAGTAATGTTAGAAAATGTGATAAAGTTTTTGAAGAAAATGGTTTTGTCTTATTTTTTTTTTTTTTTTGTATTGTTTACTGTAATTGAGTTAGTTGCAATAAATTAAAAAAAAAAAAAAAAAATTATGAAAAATAAATTAATAAAAATAGAATTTTGAAAACTAAGAACAATATAAACTCATGTTTTTATGGGAGAATTTCATTTTGTTATGGTTTGTTTTTGTAGCCATTTCTTTTTAAATTTTTGTCCTTTATTATATCTAACATTGGTTTTACATGTTTGATGCAGGGCCGGATTATAACTGAGGGAGTTGAGGCACGTGCCTCTGGCCCCTGAATCCTCTGGCCCCCAATTTTGTTAACACACTTTTTAAAAAAGCACGTTTTTTTACTTGAAGTATTTAAAAATATGTGCTATTGTATAGAATTAACAAGAAAGCGAGAACGTAATATTTTTCTGTGATATTTTTCTTTTAATACACACCAACAGTTGCAAAACTCCGTAACAGCCATGAGTTCACTAAGTTGAGAGTTAAAATTATTGAAAATGTAGCGTGCTTATCTAAAATGGAAAAAATTTTCCGTCGTACAATATTTCAGAAGCAGAAAAGTAAAAATCCAAAACCAGAAAGGCAAGGTGAATATTATATCAAAGAGGTTCATAATCAAAGACTAGTTGATCTTGAACCGGTTATAGCTGAAGAAGACGTCAACACTGAACATGTGCAAAAACAAACAGTGGTAGACCTGCCAATTGTTTATGAAAATGATATGGGTTTATAAAAAACAGTTTAATTAAACATTCAATTCCATATTATCAGCACCGGTGGCATTGAATGTTAACATAAAGATAAAGGAATTTTGCAATCGAAACTCTTAGACAGTAGTATAAATCAAAACCGGTATTGTACTTCTTCATTATGCTTTCGACATCATAAATTAACTTGTGAGAATTCTGAGCGTACCTGGCTTTTTTACTCACCATCAAATAGACAGGTTTATTGTTCTAAGTTTAGGCTTTTATTATCGGATTGAAAAATAGTACTCTCTTTACACAAGGCTTTAATCATTGGAAAAATGGAAAACGTGATGTTGAGCTACATGCAAATATTAAAAATCGTACATAGGCTTGTTTAGCAATTTGCACAGTGACGCAGTGTGAATGGTTGTGTTGATAAGGAGCTTGAAGAAGCAATCTTAAATGAATATAAGTAATTTTTATCTGTTCTTCGGCGGACGGTGGATGTCGTAAAGTTTTTAGCGCAGATTTGCTACTTCATAGACATGAAAAAAAATATGGTTCAGTACACAATCGTAACTTTATGGCCATCCTCAAACTATTAGCTCTTTATGATCATTTTTTGACTGCACATATTGATAAGCATGGCAACCCAGGTCGCGGCAAAATATCATATTTATCTCCTACTGTCTGAAATAAACTCATTAATTTGATAGGTGAAAAAGTTTTGTTTATTATTTATGAAATACAAAAAGCAAAGTACAATAGTGTGTCAATTTATTTAATCAACACGTAGCATATTGCACGTCGATCAGTTATCTGTGACAGTTCATTATGTAAAGAAAGATGAACTAATTGAGCGTTTTTTGACATTTATTAAGTTTTATAGTTACACTGGGAATGGATTATTAAATGCATAACTGGAGTTCTTAGAGAAAAATAATATTGACATTGGAAACTGTTGTGGTCAGATGTATGATAATGCATTGCATATATCTGAATGTTACAATGGTGTTATTTAATTATAACATTATTTAATTCAGGACAGGTTTAAACTCCCAAAGGCTCATATTTTAATGGATTTTACAATGGTGTTCATATTTTATCAGTTTGTGAATATTCTATTTACACATCTTGTTTTGCTCAATCATTAAATTTATTTGACAAAAATGCAGGTGGTTTTTGTAGTGCAGCAGCTGATTTTTTTGTGTAACGGAACTACACAATCTTTAGTGCCTCCACTCATTGATGGGCAATCCTGACAAAAGCGCTAGACAAAGAGAAGACACCAGTGCCTAAAAAACTATCAGACACACGTTGGCCATCAAGTATTGATGCAACAAGTATTTTGCGAAAGGTTTACAAGAATATTCAATCTATTCTAGACACCATTGCAACTGATGAACGTACAAAAAGTGAAACTCAACAAAAAACGCTTGGACTAACAAAACGTCTTAGTAAATTGGAATCTGGTACTTGGACTGTCTTTTGGGGCTTGATGCTGCAAAGATTCAATAAAACAAGTATAGTTTTACAAGGTGCCTTTTAAGAATTGAATAAACTTGTTGGTTTGTTGCATTTATTGTTTGACTATGTTTAATCATTGAGATGTTCGACAAAATTGGATAAATTTGAGAATTATGAAAAGAAATTGAAGTCTCTTCAAGTTATCAAGTACTATCATTGAACTGTTACAGTTCTATAAAGTTACTTCTGTAGAGGTTCTTCTGCTTGCAAAAGATGAATTTCGAATTAATGTGCTGCTTGCTATTCAGAGGTGTCTAGCAGATTTATAGTCATAAACAATTTACAAACATTGACTCGTATGAAAATGGCAAAACATAGTGATACTTTAGCAGCACATTACTCCAACCACATTAAAGTCAGCTTAGGAGTGGAAATGGTTTGGTCTTACGCAGTCTCATAAATGAATTCTAATTATACAAAAACAAGCAAGAAGTTGTTGATGTACGCTGACCGCATTTTGCTCAATGATAGTTTGGTTGAAACTTTTTTGACTGTTGCAGTAGCTTTCAGAATTGACCTTGGCCTAATGGTGACTAGGGATGGCTCTTTTACTTACTTTTTTTTTACTTACACTTTTGATCTAATTAAATTTTTTATTTACATGAGTAGGTTAATTTTTATCAAAAAGTAAATTACATAAGTAATTTTAAACGTTTTATGTAAATTTACATTTCCGTATAAGTAATTAAATTTTTGAAACGCCTTTTACTTTATAATGTAAGTTTTTTTACTTTCATAAGTAAGTTATGTAAAAGAAGATTACATCAAAAAGTAATTAACTTATACATGGGAAAGTAAGTCACATGAAAAAGCTGTTTACTTTTACATTTAAAAGTTAATTACTTTTAAAAATTACATTACATAATATAAAAGTTACTTAAACTGTAATATACATTTACCAATAAAAATGACTAATTAAAAAAAATTATATTAAAAAATAACTTGCGTATGAAAGTAAATTACATAAAAGTAAAAAACTATCAAATGTAAACTAAATTTATGAATAAAATGATATTTTTTAAGTAGAAACTTTTTATTTTAAAAGTAATAACAAACCTACATGAATATTATGTATATTAAAAATAAATTGTATAAAATAAAATGTATATTAAAAATATATAACATGTATATTAAAAATAAATTATTTAAAATAAAATTTAAATTACATAAGCTTACATTTTATATAATTTTAAAAGTAAATTAAAATTAATTTATATAAAGTAAATAAATTTACTTATATTTTACAATAACTTTTACAGGATCTTGTACAAAAGTAATGCAAAGAAGTAAAACTTTAAGACTAACCTTTAATTTGCCGCAACATTTTATTTGGGCGGTTTATGGTAATTCTTAACGTAAAGTTTGAAAATATCAATAATAGGTTTCTACCCATAGTTAAAACCCTCTCTAGTTCCGGACCAAGATAGCTTTAGCTATAATAACCATTCTCTGAATCAAACCGTCTCAAAAATATTCACTCTCTGGCCAGTTATTCGAAAGGTCTGCAGCCGTATTCTCATCTCTCCTTTTAGCTTAACAGAGCGTTTGTCAAAAATTTCATTACAACATTTCTAAGTAAAGAAGTGACAAAAACTTTATTTAAATTTGTTTAAATAAAACTAAAATAAAACAATTTTATTTAAAAAATTATTTTTTTAAAGAATTTTTTTTATTAATGTAGTTAAAAAGAACTTTTTTGACAAATGCTCCGTTAAGCTTAACGGAGAAATGAGAATACGGCAACTGGAATTTAGACAAAGCTGAAACAAGGCAATTAACAGAAGGCGCACATACCAATAAGAGACTCAGAAAGAGCAGTTTGTTTGAAAGGAAAATAGTTAGCACAATTGTTAGTTCTTTTTTATAAGTTTTTTGCATAAATGTTTTTATTATTCAAAAACTAAGTAGAGAAAGTTTAAACTTGCCCTGAATTACGGGGGCTATTACACCATGCTCTGAAGATTCAGGAGCATCGGACCTTTTAAAGAAACGCTTTATTTTTGAAAAGATTTTTTGCCACTTTGATACAAAAAAGTTCCACCTGCTCAAGAATATTCTTTGACTCTAAAAGTCTTGATTTAAACAACAACGGTATTTTTATATGGGCATTAAATATTTAGAACTTTTCACGTAAATATCTTTATCTGCGTGTAGTATCAGTGGCCTAGCTAACACAAGGCCAGTATAAGCAAAAACTACAGTCCTACAAGCAATTGAACCTAGAGCCGCAAGGTTTAGGAGCCCTATGATATATTTAAAGATTTTTTTTATTTTAGAAAAGTTATTGTTCCAGAGAAAAAGAAATTGGGCACCTTGCCCACGTATGTCTACTGACCAAAAAATATTTTTTTGCGCCACTGTGTAATATACGTATAACCCGAGCTGTAGCTAAACAATGATTTATACGAAGATTAAGAAATAAAACTTGTGGTGATTAGAGCCTGGAAAAAAATACCCTACCATTTTACCTAAACATTTACCACCCCTACCCAAAATGTGGCAACAAATAAGTAACTTTTATTTTTTATTTTCTTACACTACATTTGAATCGCTAACTTGAAAAAGGAGACATGTTTATTTTTGCAGGACATGTCCCCTTTTACAAGTTAGCAATTTATTTAAGTCGACAGGTTTTAAAATTCAAAGTTCAAAGGTTATGATTATATAAAGTTTACACCCAAACCGAATAACATTCTAATGTGATATAAACAAGAACATACTTAAGTTTGGCACTTAAGTATGTTTTTATTTACCAAAAGTATTTTTATTAACAAAAATCATTGTTTTTCATAATTATAATAATATTACATTTCAGAATTTATGCAAATAGACATCATTATATTATTGGTTACCATAAAGTATTTAAATAAGTTTAATATGGTTTTTAACAACACATTAAAGGACCTCATTTGTGTGTAGCTAATAATAATACTTTTAGTTAAAGATGCTGTTGATTAAGTAATTCAAATCGGTTTGGTAATAAAAGGAATCGCTACATTTACGGATTATGAAACTTTTTTACATTGTTTTGATGTGTATAATACCACGCAATACTTGTATTTAAATCAATTTAAAGTTGAATCTTTTGTTTTGTTTAATTTATATTTTCATGGATAAAATTTTTTGGAAACCATTTTATTTGTATGTTATAAAAATAAAAATTATTCAAAATTTATGCTATTGATGCAGTATTTCTTCTATAGTATGTTACTGTTGGTATGTTACTTATTTAGTATGTTATTTTAGACAAAGATTTATCCTTTTCTAAAATAACATACTAATACAGGAGAATTTGGTATTTCAGCTACATATATTAATTTTTTAAATATATTTCAAAAAAATATAAAACTATAATTGTCAACTGAAATAAACTTATTAAACTCAAACTTCAGAAAAACACATTATCATCAATTTTTTATGACAAATTTTTAATGACTTTATTATGTACGGATACCTAGGGGCTTGACAATAAGACTATTTCTGTCTTCTTCTTATCCCCGCCATTCGTATATTTTACAAAAAAAATGTAATAATTGGTAATAGCAAATTTAGAAAAATAAAAGATATAAAAATTAAAAATTAATCACCTTATTAAAAAATGTCTTTAAATATTCTTTATTTAATTAAAAAAAATAAAAATCAATGACGAAATTAAATTTGAAAAAAAAATTAATTTGATAATTTTTATATTAATAATAATAGAAAAAAGAATCATTTGAACAATGTCATATTTTTTGAAAAATACAAATAAGCTTGTAGACTAAAGTCATTCATAAAAACTTTTATTTTTTTTTAATTTTTATTGATGATTCACCATGATTCATGATGATTTCGTACCATACATATTAATTTATTTGTTGATTTTTCAACTTACCACGCACTATTGCTCAACTTACCCTGCTGGGGCAATATCTTCTTTATAAAATCAAAACCAATACTTTTTTCTTAACAAATTTTTAGCAGGTTAAATTATCTTTCAAATATCGAAAAAATTATGTAAATCCGACGCGCCGTTTATGAGATCTGTTCGATTTAGTAAAAACTGCTTAACTAGCCCCGCTCTACCCTATATATAAATGCTATAAACTCATTGCTCTCGCACTTATGGCATGAAAAGGAAGTTATCATTTTAGGGGTTTATTGTTAACAAACTCCGATTATCGCAATACTTTTGAAAAGCTTTACATAAACATTGAATATATAAATGTTTGGAGTTTGCTCCATGTTGTTACATAAAGTTAAATTCTCAAACAAAAACAAAAAGCTTGCTACGGGCATGATTTTAAATATGTGATTAGAATCTGGCTGTTTAAATATTGTGATTTTCACTTTTGTTAACTTTTTACTTTAAATTTTTGAAAATTTAAAATAAAAAAAGTTTTATCAAAATTTTATTAAAAAAAAAAAACTTGATTTTATTTTATCTGCATAATAAAATAATATCAAGACACTTTTCTTCACAATCGACCATATAATTTTAAATTTGAAAGTGTACTTTTTTGAACCATCCTACTAAATTTGCTATATTAAATTAATTAAAATAAGCGGTTGTGGTTATGAACCAAAATTAAAGTTATTTTTGGAAATGAAAAACTAGAATAATTATTAGATAAAAGAATAATAAAGGAATAATTGTTGCCTGGAATAGACTAATTGAAATTAGTTTATTCCAGACAACAGTTTTATGAGTAGCTAATAATAAATAAATTTAAAAAAAAAGAATTTTTATTTCTGCTAGAGTCATTGTTACAACGAGAGCTGACCAGAGCCGTCTCGAACGAGGGGTGAAGGGGCATTCTCCCTTACCCCAAGTTGTTATATATGCATATGTACAGTGTTAGCACATTTGTACATTTAGCATTTCAGTTGGCAAGTTTTGAAGTTTAGTCGGCAAATGTCAAATATCGAGGACTTTTTTTTTGTGTGCGTGTGTGTGCCTCTAGTTGGCAAAAAACACATACTATCCCCCCCCCCACACACACACACATACACACACATCCACACACACACACACACACACACACATACACACACACACATACCAAATAAGAGACCTCTTTGGCACGACCCTGACTACAACCACGCTGAATAAGAGAGGCAAAAAGTAGCAGCATAGCTACAGATATGGCCGGCTCCTTTACGGTAAATTTTTATCAGGGCCACTAACCTATTTCCTCCCGACAAAAAAATTAATACTTAAACAAATAAATGAAAAAATCGCTCTTTCTAAAAAGTTATAAACTTCATTTTTAAAATATTAGAAAAAAAAATAACGGTACAAACCCCTTTCCCAGGAAACAAATTCAACACGCATGTTCATCGGGACTACATAAATGCTGCTAAGATAAAGTAAAATCAAAGTAAAGTCTCAAAGATCAAGTAAAATCAAAAAAAAAAAAAAAGAGATTCAAAAAAGTGGAGTCCTCCAGTTGGCTTTAAAAACAATTTCAAGGTGTACTTTTATTAAATTTACACAAATTCTGGAAGTTTAAGAGCTCTAGCTAGTCTGAAAGGTAATGAAAAATCAATGGTAAGATTGTGGGACAACTGATAGCCAACAAACATTTTGTGAAGTAAAACTAATGTTTGAAAAATTATACAAGTTTTTTCTAAAGTACTATTTTAATTGAATAAGATTTTATTTTTCTAATCATCATTGAACAGGTTGAGCACCAACGCAACAAAAAAGAGGTTATCAGTATGCCCTCAACCTATAGTAGAAGATTGAACAGCTTTCCTTACCATCTACTTTCAAATAGATTTTTTATGATAAAATGAAATAAAAGATTAAATCTGATAAAAACTCCTATAGTCATACAAATTATATCAGTTTAAATGACTTATAATTTTAAATGACTTATAATTTTAAATGACTTATAATTTTAAATGATTTATAATTTTAAATGACTTATAATTTTAAATGACTTATAATTTTAAATGATTTATAATTTTAAATGACATATAATTTTAAATGATTTATAATTTTAAATGACTTATAACTTTAAATGATTTATAATTTTAAATGACTTATAATTTTAAATGATTTATAATTTTAAATGACTTATAATTTTAAATGATTTATAATTTTAAATGATTTATAATTTTAAATGATTTATAATTTTAAATGACTTATAATTTTAAATGATTTATAATTTTAAATGACTTATAATTTTAAATGACTTATAATTTTAAATGACTTATAATTTTAAATGACTTATAATTTTAAATGATTTATAATTTTAAATGACTTATAATTTTAAATGACTTATAATTTTAAATGACTTATAATTTTAAATGACTTATAATTTTAAATGATTTATAATTTTAAATGACTTATAATTTTAAATGACTTATAATTTTAAATGACTTATAATTTTAAATGATTTATAATTTTAAATGACTTATAATTTTAAATGACTTATAATTTTAAATGATTTATAATTTTAAATGACATATAATTTTAAATGATTTATAATTTTAAATGACTTATAATTTTAAATGATTTATAATTTTAAATGACTTATAATTTTAAATGATTTATAATTTTAAATGACTTATAATTTTAAATGATTTATAATTTTAAATGATTTATAATTTTAAATGACTTATAATTTTAAATGACTTATAATTTTAAATGACTTATAATTTTAAATGATTTATAATTTTAAATGACTTATAATTTTAAATGACTTATAATTTTAAATGATTTATAATTTTAAATGACATATAATTTTAAATGATTTATAATTTTAAATGACTTATAATTTTAAATGATTTATAATTTTAAATGACTTATAATTTTAAATGATTTATAATTTTAAATGACTTATAATTTTAAATGATTTATAATTTTAAATGATTTATAATTTTAAATGATTTATAATTTTAAATGACTTATAATTTTAAATGATTTATAATTTTAAATGACTTATAATTTTAAATGACTTATAATTTTAAATGACTTATAATTTTAAATGACTTATAATTTTAAATGATTTATAATTTTAAATGACTTATAATTTTAAATGACTTATAATTTTAAATGACTTATAATTTTAAATGACTTATAATTTTAAATGATTTATAATTTTAAATGACTTATAATTTTAAATGACTTATAATTTTAAATGACTTATAATTTTAAATGATTTATAATTTTAAATGACTTATAATTTTAAATGACTTATAATTTTAAATGATTTATAATTTTAAATGACATATAATTTTAAATGATTTATAATTTTAAATGACTTATAATTTTAAATGATTTATAATTTTAAATGACTTATAATTTTAAATGATTTATAATTTTAAATGACTTATAATTTTAAATGATTTATAATTTTAAATGATTTATAATTTTAAATGACTTATAATTTTAAATGACTTATAATTTTAAATGACTTATAATTTTAAATGATTTATAATTTTAAATGACTTATAATTTTAAATGACTTATAATTTTAAATGACTTATAATTTTAAATGATTTATAATTTTAAATGACTTATAATTTTAAATGACTTATAATTTTAAATGATTTATAATTTTAAATGACTTATAATTTTAAATGATTTATAATTTTAAATGACTTATAATTTTAAATGATTTATAATTTTAAATGACTTATAATTTTAAATGATTTATAATTTTAAATGACTTATAATTTTAAATGATTTATAATTTTAAATGACTTATAATTTTAAATGATTTATAATTTTAAATGACTTATAATTTTAAATGATTTATAATTTTAAATGACTTATAATTTTAAATGATTTATAATTTTAAATGACTTATAATTTTAAATGATTTATAATTTTAAATGATTTATAATTTTAAATGACTTATAATTTTAAATGATTTATAATTTTAAATGACTTATAATTTTAAATGATTTATAATTTTAAATGACTTATAATTTTAAATGACTTATAATTTTAAATGATTTATAATTTTAAATGATTTATAATTTTAAATGACTTATAATTTTAAATGACTTATAATTTTAAATGACTTATAATTTTAAATGATTTATAATTTTAAATGACTTATAATTTTAAATGACTTATAATTTTAAATGACTTATAATTTTAAATGATTTATAATTTTAAATGACTTATAATTTTAAATGACTTATAATTTTAAATGATTTATAATTTTAAATGACTTATAATTTTAAATGATTTATAATTTTAAATGACTTATAATTTTAAATGATTTATAATTTTAAATGACTTATAATTTTAAATGATTTATAATTTTAAATGACTTATAATTTTAAATGATTTATAATTTTAAATGACTTATAATTTTAAATGATTTATAATTTTAAATGACTTATAATTTTAAATGACTTATAATTTTAAATGACTTATAATTTTAAATGATTTATAATTTTAAATGACTTATAATTTTAAATGATTTATAATTTTAAATGATTTATAATTTTAAATGACTTATAATTTTAAATGACTTATAATTTTAAATGATTTATAATTTTAAATGACTTATAATTTTAAATGACTTATAATTTTAAATGATTTATAATTTTAAATGACTTATAATTTTAAATGATTTATAATTTTAAATGACTTATAATTTTAAATGATTTATAATTTTAAATGACTTATAATTTTAAATGATTTATAATTTTAAATGACTTATAATTTTAAATGATTTATAATTTTAAATGATTTATAATTTTAAATGACTTATAATTTTAAATGACTTATAATTTTAAATGACTTATAATTTTTAATGACTTATAATTTTAAATGACTTATAATTTTAAATGACTTATAATTTTAAATGATTTATAATTTTAAATGACTTATAATTTTAAATGACTTATAATTTTAAATGACTTATAATTTTTTGAAAACTGTTTTAGCAGTCGGTGTCCTTGTGGAAACCAAATATATTGCGTCATATTACCACAACAAAATACTTGATTAAAAAAATGAATACAAAGAAAAAAAACATTAGAGGAAAAGCCCGCTCTAGCAAACAGTGACTTAGTCAAGATTTACACATGCATGAGTTACCCATAACTTAGAAATTATGCCCCTTTCAAACCCAAAGTTTCATTATGGCCACTAACCTATTTCTGCTCAACAAAAAAAAAAGAAATACAAAATCAATGATTATTTACCAGCCCTTATTAGCACTCATGCAGCAGGGAGCCCATTTCTACTTTACTGGTATACCCGTATGTTGACTATATTTGCCCCTAATTATAATAGAACTACCCTTTATGATTTACACTGCCGCTCACGGAAGTTAGGAAAATTGGGATTTTTCAAAAAAGCAATATTAATATGTAATTACGTTATAGAATTTTTAATTTATATTAGTAAAGTTATATTTCTTATACAAATTAAAAACTTTATAACGCAATTACATATTAATATTGCCTTTTTGAAAATGAACAAAGTTAATAAAATATATATTACACAATCACGACAAATGTAACGTTGCATTTCTAGAGAAGAGATAAAAACTACACGACAAATGTAACGTCGCTTTTCTAGAGAAGAGATTAAAACAGTCAAGCTTATTAAAACAAATTTTGTTACCGTTTAAATCATGCGAAACTCGAAAATCATTTTTAAGTTATAAATAATTTTAAAAAACTTCAAATCAAAATATATAATTTTTAGAAAAAGAATTGAACGAAATTAAAAACCTTGTTTATTTTAACGATGTTACATCAATAGACAGATCAAAATTGGAAATAGCATAATGAACAAACAAAAAATGAAAGCAGTGAAGTAAAAAATAAAAACTTTGTAAAAAAATTAAACAAAAAAATAAAGGACGGAGGAGGAGAAATAACTAACGCATCAATAGAATAAAAGTTTAAAGTTCCTAAATAATTTAAAAAGAGACTTGGAATCAAATTTATCAATATTAAACAGGCATTATTAGATAAATAAATATTTTTGTTCAAATCAAAAAGGAATTGAACGATAAAGTTTTCAAAGAAAGAGAATTGGTAAAGTATATACTTATCATTCGTACGATATACTTTTCATCCGCAGAATACACTTATTATCCGTCAATGGAATAAAATAAAAATAATGTTAAAGATCACAAATTTTAAGTTTTTTTATATTTTTGATTATATTTTACGGGGGTCTCATTTTTAAATACTAATTTTAAAAATGGATTACAATTTTACGTTTACTTTGTAAAAGTGTAAATACAAAATAAAAGTCTTTCAATATTATATCTTTAAAAGACTCAAATGGACTGAAATTTGAAAAAATGTTAACTTGAGTTATCGCAAAAAAATGAGAGTTATCGCAAAAAAAATCCAATGTTAATGTTGTATAGGTCCGATTTTGGATCATCCTGACCCCGAAGCAAAATTCCCAACCCCCCACACAGAAAAAAAAGTGTACTTTAACGCAATTTTATTTATACAGATTACTTAATAAATATTATATTAGACCAAAATCTAACAAATAATTGTTATTATAATAAATTAAAGATCTGTGTAGCCGTGGTATTGAAGTTGTTAAAATTCTGGCTTCAGAGTTGGAGATAAGTGGTTCAAAGTAAGTTCTATCAAGCTCTATGCATCATTGGTAAGGATGGAAGCGTGAACCTTCGCTGTGCTCTGTGACAAGACTTCTTGGAACGCCTAAATAACTAAAAAAAAAATCTAAAAACTAACCATGGGACGTTCTCAAAAATCTAAAGAAATTTTCAGGACTTTTATTTGTAATTTTGCACCACGTAGAATGCACTACGTTAATATACTTCTTAGATTATAGTGGTAGATATTTATCTGACCACTACACTTTTTTATGGAAACCATTTTTTTTTCTTTGAACATTTGAGTCACGTTTAAATCAAGTGTGGGTCTTATACTGAACACCTTAGAATGGTAAAACCCTAGATTATGCAAGCTCTTCCGTTCTACGCCTTCTAATATGGTATTCTCGCCCGAAGATAAAGTATTCTGGTCAATAATTAAGAATCACAGGCAAACAATCAAAAGCTAAAAATTAGAACCCAACCACCTTCAAAGACTTTTAACGCTCTTTTTTCTCATACAAAATCAAAAACTTGGTTTTGTTACAGAAATACTTTTAACGCGGTTGAGTCCTTATTTTTTTAATTAAATTATAATTTAAGATGACGGTATATGAAAACTTCAGAATATAATAACAGAAAACTTATTTCAGAAATAAATGATTTTTTAATGATAAATGAGACAGCAACAATTTCATTAGTAACAGTGTTAGGCTTCACGTAAATTCCAAACAAAATTTTGCACTTCATATTGACAAAGATCATAAGTATTTTTCATTTTTTCCTAAGAAATTAGAGCAGCTTCGTTTTCGTTTTTATTAATGGAGATCGCCGTACTATTTTTTTCTTTCAATTAAAAAATTAAAATTAGTAAATAAATTAAAGTAATTTAAAATTAAAGGATATAAACTAAAATACCCACTGATCTCTATAATAACTGGAAAGCGCAACTCTGAACAAAATTTTGAATTTTTTGACGCCAAAATCGCCATATTGGAAAACCCCAGATATTTGAATAAGTAAGCCTTTTAAAAAATAAGTAAGTAAGCCTTTTAAAAAATAAGTAAGTAAGCCTTTTAAAAAATTTATTTATTATTGATTATATGTATATATATATATATATATATATATATATATATATATATATATATATATATATATATATATATATATTTATATATATATATATATATATATATATATATATATATATATATATATATATATATATATATATTTATATATATATATATATATATATATATATATATATATATATATATATATATATATATATATATATATATATATATATATTTATATATATATATATATATATATATATATATATATATATATATATATATATATATATATATATATATATATATATATATATATATACGTCACATTTAAGATAAAAATGTGACGTATATAACAATAAATTATATTGCATTTTTATCTGAAATGTGCACGTCACATTTAAGATAAAAATGCAATATAATTTATTGTTACAGTTATAATTAATTGTTTGCAAGTCTTATGTTATTAAGATATTCTATATAACATTAGTTAAATACCATAGAAATCGAAAAAGAAAACAAAAAAGACCTAGCTATTAGTTAACTTTTTACTCATAATGTCCTGATTTTGTGGAATTGACAATATATATATATATATATATATATATATATATATATATATATATATATATATATATATATATATATATATATATATATATATATATATATATATTTATAATACAAATAGATAGATACAAATGTATATCAGTATGCACCTTTTGAATCTTAATTACCTGGTGCAAAATGCCTGAGGCTTGTAACATATTTGCAAAGTAAACAGCTTATTCATTGTTGTATGAATCATTAGTTGGGCTATGTTAGTGTAACTCAACCCGAAGGTTCCTTAGACAGTAAATAGTAATTGTGTATATATATATATATATATATATATATATACATATATATATATATATATATATATATATATATATATATATATATATATATATATATATATATATATATATATATATATATATATATATATATATATATATATATATATATATATATATATATATATATATTAGTAAAAAAACTCATCTAACCAGGAAGAAATTTTTCCTGGTTAGATGAGTTTTTGATGTTGAAGACAAAAATTAGATAAGTGTTTTAACTATTTTATTATTGCTGTTCTTAAGAACATTGAGCACTCTGTACTTGCAAAACGCTCTAGAATAACGTAACATAATTTAAAAAATTAGACTATATATTATACCTGTATTTCTTTTATTTTCTCTTTTGTTATTGAGTACAATATTTTACAAGATTTATTATTATTCAACCATTAATTATCAGGATACAACTGATAAATGTAAGTTGAAATAATAATTACTTTAATAAAACTACATATGTGTCTTTAGATCTTTCATACTTTGATTGATGAAAAACAATAAACGCTTGAATATCTTGTCACGTATGTCACCAAAATAGCAGGAAAACAACTTAGTAACAACATATAAACTTAGTAGTTATATAAGTTAAAGCTTTTCATACTTTTTATAAGTGGGATAAAAGTTTGTGAAGCAGCAGAACTAAAACTTGTTAACAGAACTAAAACTTGGTAGTGTATGATTATCAATTTCAATCTACTATAATAAAGTCGATGATATTACTTTTGCAGTCGCGGAAGAAACCAACATACCCTGAGGTTTTTAAAAAATATGAAAATTTAAAACCATTTAAAAAATCTTTTATACAATATTTTTTAGTTATGTTTTACACTTATAAAGTTACTTTCTCACTGCTATTATAAAGTAAGATTGCATCAAGTTGTAAAAATAAACATTCTAAAGTAACCAGAGTAAGTATTAATTTTGACTTTCAGCAAAGTAGTTTCATATTTAACATAAGAAGATTAATAAAGGTAACAAGTTTATACAAAACAAATACAAATTATTAAACATTCTGTTTTACTATATTCTTTATTTCCATTAAACTCTAATTTTCTTCGTGCCTTTTATTTTTTACTTTTTCAATTTTCAAACTTTCAAACATCTTAAATATAACAATATGATTGAAATATGCAACTTTAATCTAGTCAATGTAAAAGAAGTAGTAAGTAAAGCAATAACAAATTTTCAAGCGCAATCTCTTCAAATTTTCAAATTCCGTTCAGCGTTCTGGGGCTTTCAAATATGGCGGTTTTGGCGTCAATTTTGATATTAGAGATGCGCTATCCAGTTATTATAGAGATCAGTGAAAATACCTCGAAGTTCAGATTTTAACCAATTTTGTGAGCATACAATGGCTTCCAATTCCACTGCATTGAGCAGCCGTGGCGCAGTGGTTAGAGTTCTGGCTCAGAACCCAGCGGTCCCGGGTTCGACGCCAGCTCAAGCCCAACAAGCGACATTGGTACGGAAGGAGGCGTGAACTTCCCGTTAAATGCTCTCCCGCGGTGCTCTATGATAAGACCGTTAGGACTTCTGGGAGCACCTAAATACAAAAAAAAAAAAAAAAAAAAAAAAAAAATTGCTTGGAATCATAAAACTATAATATTTATCAAGAACTCTACCACCTGTGCTAAAGACTGACTCAGAAGCAACAGGTGACAACGGAATAAACAAAATATCTTTTGCTAAACAACTACCCCCCCCCCTCCTCCGTAACGTTTGGATTGATGTTAAATGAAAATAAAAGCGAAATGTGTCTTTTTGACAGTTTATTTCAATAACCACATTATTAAGCTTTAAACTGCTGCAATTATTAAAAAAAATAAAACGGTTTTTAAAAAATTTATTACAAAAAAAAGTACATTTAGTGAAAAAACGGTTTTGCCCCTATTGTGAGGCACAACTGCACCCTTACAAAATCCGTTAAAGGTACATTTTTTTTGATACATTTTTTTAAAGTTAAGAAATGCACAATTATATAATGCGGCCGTAGTGGTTGCAGTGGCGTAGTGGTTGCATATATATATATATATATATATATATATATATATATATATATATATATATATATATATATATATATATATATATATATATATATATATATATATATATATATATATATATATATATATATATATATATATATATATATATATTATATATATATATATACTCTTAGCTTTATATTTTAATCAAAAACTTATTTATAAACATTAAATAAAAAAATACGAAATCTAATTTCCAACATTTCAAAACAAAAATTTCTATTCAAGCTTTTAGATGAATGCATTCAAGTGTGACGGTTGTATATATTATTGTTTGTAATTACCTAACTTTGATAAATATCAAACATATTCGATTGTGGCTTTTGTGCGTTTATGCGATTCTGTCCTAGAACAGAGTTTTTAGATAGAATACAGTTTCATTTTACAGCTTGCTTATTAGGTTATGTTGATATCAAAAATGCTTTTCACTTGATGAAATAAAGCTGATAACACTTATCTTTAACACTAAAATCAAATATTGCTAAATCCTCAAAGAAAGGTTTAAAAAAATATGATGTAAATATAATATTTTTATCAGAATGGACATTATTATACATAATTTCTCATAAACGCATCTGGCACTCTTTTTAACATAAGCGAAATGAAGGAAACTGTTTTAACAACGCCTGGTATGTTTTTTGTCATATCAGATAACATTTTTTTAAAAGAAAATGTTAAAAAATTACTGTAAACCCCATATGCGGTTATGCCTCCACTTCCCCTATAGCTGGAAATCTGACTCCAACATATCTCCACCATATCTCCAACATATCTCCACCATTCCAGTATATCTTAAGCAGAATCATTGGCTTATCTAAGTAAAAAGGTAATTCATTAATTAGTTCCATAGAAGAAGATTTTAAAGCCTCATATTTTTTGAATTTCCTTTTTTAATATAAAAAAGAAGTAGAAGAAGTAGACTGATTTGAAGAAGATGAAGTTTTTCAAATACTTTCCTTTAGCACTGGAGTGTTTACCGTGTTGAAATATTTAGTAGCGTACTCATTATACAACTTTTTTAGCCCATTAATATTTTTTAACTTTTGTTCATTTGGGACATCATAAAGTTAATAATGTGGGCTCAACACAAATGCAATGGCTAATATATCGGAACTAATTTTCCAATATTTTGAAAATTTTGCCATCATTTTCCTCCCCATTTCACAGATAAACTGAATATGATTGCTGCACATATGAGTTAATTTGTAAATTAGTTTCACAATTATGTTTAAAATAGTAGTTGGGTTTATTGTTGTCGAGAAAAGGTTTTTCACTTTCTAAATTTGTTTCGTTTGTTACTTCTTAAAAATTTTAAATAGTCACAACAACCTTTAACATTTGTCCACTCCTCTTCATTTAGCGAATGTGTGAAACCAAAATCAATTTCTTTTAGACAAATAACGGTATCTTTGATTTTCAATGCAGTATCAAACATATAAGTGAGTTCCATCTTGTTTTTACATCTAAAACAAAATTATTACTAAGAACTTGTACTTGGGATGCTACTTCTTGAAACTGTTGCCAAAGTTGATGTTTTAAAGCCACATGTTTTTGTAGCGACAAAAAACATGTGACGTATTTCACGCTTTCTCTAACTTTTACTACTATATATTTATATATAATAGTAAAAGTATAGCAGCCGTAGCGCAGTGGTAGCGCACTTGCCTCAGAAACGTAAGATCCCTAGTTCAAACCCCACCTCTGGGCAAGTTTTGTGTAATCGGTTGGGAAGAAGGCGTGAACTTCCTATTAAATGCTATTCCGCGGTGCTCTGTGATAAGACCGTAAGGACTTCTTCGGGCACCTTAATCAACTTAAAAAAAAAATATTTAATGCTTTCAATTGCTTTTTGAACAACCATATTTATAATATGCCCAGAACATCTAAAATTAAAAAAATTACCATCACTGACAAGTTAAGTATTTGACTTTTCTTTAAGAATTCTAGTCATTACGTCATTTATTGAACAGTTATCTAGAACAACAACGTTCCATTAGTATAACTTCTCAAGTAAAGTTTTTAATCTTCAATTATTATCAGTATAGTGGCGGGTAAGGGTAATGCAGGATTTATTTTGATTAGACGTCCACAAATCACTTGTGAAAATAATTCAACATAGTAGCTTTTCCATTTCACCATATAACTTTTCCTTTTCATCTTCGAAGACTTTCAAGCAATCATTTATAATTGTACGTCGACTGACCATTTTAAAAAAAGGTTGGTGAGTTTTACTTTTTTTATACTTTTTTTTTTTTTTATTCATGTTTATTTTACAACTACAAAGTTTTTATAAGTAACCAATTGCAGATTGGCGGTAAAAATATACAAATATAAATATCATAAACATAAAGTTCAAAATATACGAAGTAAATATAGTTGCATGCAACTCTGAGACATGATTAAAATAAATACCATATACAATAATATAATAACGTGAACATAAAAAATGATCCGAGAAATATATCTCTATATTCTTCCATTTAAAATGAAAAATACAATAAATAAAAATGAATATTCTAGTTTTTCAAAGGTGTGTTAAGATGTTTCACTATATGTTAATGTACCATACTTCAAAATAATGTTTATAAATGTAAATATGATAAAAACGAAATTTGTAAAGAATTGATAAAAATAATATTTTGTTTGTAGTTATAGGTAATAAACAACCGGGGCTCGAATTTGACCTGGGCCAAAGCCGGGTTTATGCCTGGGATTGTATAAATACTGGTACATATTTATATAATATATAAAAAAAGTCAATATGCACCAATGTTTATGCAGTCCCGCCCGTAGAACCGACCTTGGCCATAGTTTTCTAGTTGTAGGAAGCTCGCGGAAGACTCAGTATTGTCATCGAGTACCTTCGAGAAGACTCAGTATTGTCATCAAGTACCTTTTTCTAGAAATATAATACACTTCTGAAAAAGGTACATAATCTGTTATATACGTGTTATACATGTATTTGTTGCATATATACCTTACTAATAATATAATTTTTTTTTTAAATCGATATCTATTAAGAGTTAAGTTACATTTTTTTTTTATTAGGGGTGTTTTTTTTTATTTTTACATTTAAATTTTTAATTAGAAATTAAAAACATTCGTTATAGTTGCTTAACTTGATTATTGTAGATTTTAGCTTTATTTTCTTAGGGTGTTTGTTGTTTAAACTTATTAGTGATTCGTTTCTGGAAAATATTTTGTTAAATAAGTACAGACCACTATAGGTAATTTTATGCGGCCGTAGCGCAGTGGTTGCAGCGCTTGCTTTATAAGCAGGAGATCCAAGTTCGAAACGAGCTCTGGACATATTTTCGCGTCACATTAAGGAAGGAGGCATGAACTTCCTGTTTAAATGCACTTCCGCGGTGCTCTGTGACAAGACCGTTAGGTCTTGTTGGGGCACCTAAATAACAAAAGAAAAAAAAGAAAAAAAATTTTTTTTTCGATAATATAAATTTTAAAGCATGAATTACAAGTTGCTATCAATTATTAAATATGGCAGTAACCATTAGAAAAATTCTTACAATGTTCAAGGAAATGTTTGCGGAGTACAAAAAAGATAATATTAGCAGTGTCGCTGAGAGGGGGGGATCGCAAGCAACAGTTTGTCCTGGGCGGCAGATATCGAAAGGGCGCAAATGAAATGTAGGTATCTAAAAAAAAACAAAGGTCTTTAATATATAATATAGGGAAAATTTGATAAATAAGGACGCCAATCCGGAATGCTGTCCCAGGTGGCCTGACAGCTCTCGGCGGCCCTGAGTATTACAAAACAACAAGAAGAAAATATTCTTAAACTCATCAGTGCGAACGCAAAAATTACAAGCGACAGACGACAAAAAGCTGAAGCGATCATTAATGACATCGTAGAAAAAAAATAAACGATTGGACAAGGATGTATTTGATATGAAGGAAAGTTTAAATTTTCACGAGGAACTCATAGAAAATAAGGTCAAAAATAATATTGAGTCTCAGAGAAATTGAAGTTTGGTCACAAAGAAATAACCTTAGGATTGATGGCATCAAAGAAAATGAAAATGAAACGTGGTCTGAAAGTGAAATAAAATTGAGGAGACTCTAGGGGTGGAAAATGTGAGAATCGAACGAGCGCACCGCAGTGGACGCCGAAGTGCAAAAACACAACGCACAATTATTATCAAGCTGTTAGACTACAAAGATAAGGTAGAAATTTAAAAAATTATTTTTAATTAAAGGGTAAAAATATCTTTATAAACAAAAATTCTTGCTTCGAAACGAACTTAATAAGAAAAGATCTTAGAAAAAAATGAAAATTGAGCTTAGAGAAAAATGAAAATTGAGCTGGGTAAATTTGCATATCTATCATATAACAAGCTGATTGAACGCGAGTGGGTGTTTAAGAAAACAGAAGAAATCCCGAATCCGTGTCAAGATAGTAAGGGTTAGGGTTTATTAGTTTTCTTTTAGTTATTACTAACTACTTTATTAACTACTTTGCGTTTATTTATATATGCTTTACTTTAAAATGGAGGAAAACTTTATAATTAAATTTTTAGATGAAAATGTCGTACTTAGTAACATCGATGACTTAAATAAATTTAATTATAAAATATCTGAAAGTCAATACAATACAGTCATTAAAACTTTTCAATTTTAAACATTATTGTTCGAAATTTAAATGAAAATTTTGAAAATTTTAAGTTTTTGTTGGATGAATTAAAACACAATTTTAAAATTACTTGTCTTACGGAAACTTGGTGTAAGTGTGGTGAAACAAATGCGCAATTTGCACTAATTAATTACAAACCAGTTCACCCACCACGTAATTTTGGTATTAATGGGGGCGTAAATACTTTTATCCACAACTCAATTAATTATAGTTTATGTGATCTCTTTGTGAATGAAATAGATTGTCAGTCATTACGCATTGAATTAATAAATAAAACCACAAAAAAAGTAATTATAAATGCCACATATAGATCTCCATCTACTAGCTTTAAAAAATTTAAAACTCATCTTAAGTCATTCTTAACAAATATAAATAGAACCCGAAGTCATGCCTACTTAGTTGAGGATTTTAACATTGACCTAAAAAATCATGCTTCCAATAATAATACTAACAATTTTATTAACACTCTTCTTAAAAATAAAACTATTACAAATAAATCTCTAATTGCTGAAACACTCAATCAATATTTTGTCAGTGTTGGTTCCACTTTAGCGTCGAAAATAGAAACTACTGAAGTAAACTTTGAGTACTATCTTACTCCTAATAAGACCTCTAAGATGGATAATTATGAAATTACTGAAAAAAAACTCTTAGATTCAGTATACTTTTTAAAACTAAACAAAAGTGTGGGGTTTGATAATATTAGTAGTAATGTAATTAAAAAATCAATAAAGTACTTAACAATCCCTTTTTTACATATTTTTAATCTCTCTTTAAAACTAGGCATTTATCCGGAAAAACTAAAAATTACAAGGGTCATACCTATTTTCAAGTCAGGAGACAAATTTAATCCTGAAAATTACAGACCAATATCAATTTTTTCTTGCTTCTCCAAAATCTTAGAGCGAATTATGTATAACCGAATTTTGACTTTTCTAAATATAAATAATATTCTATATAACAAACAATTTGGTTTTCAACCAGGGTATTCAACTGACCATGCCATTATTAATATTGTTCACGATATATTTAAAGCATTTGATGAAAGTAAGTTTACCCTAGGAGTTTTTATAGATCTTAGCAACGCCTTTGGTACAGTAGACCATAACATTCTTATAAAAAACTTTGAAAGTTATGGTGTTAAAAGTATATATTCAGAATGGCTTAAAAGTTATCTAAACAATAGAAAACAATACATAGCACACAAAGAAATAAAAACTGAATACTTGACTATTACTTGCGGTGTTCGCCAAGGCTCAATTCTGGGTCCACTTTTATTTCTTATTTATGTAAACGATTTCCATAAGTTTTCAAAAATTTTAAACTCAGTTTTATTTGCAGATGATACAAATTTATTTTATACCAATGGAGATATCAACCTCTTATTTAAAATAGTAAACAAGAAATTTTTAAATCTAGCGGAATGGTTTAAGGCAAACAAATTGTCCTTTAATTTAAATAAAACTAAGTATACTTTTTTTCATAGACTTCACGATAAACAAAATATTCCATTAAAACTTCCTGATCTTTACATTGGCAACTCTAAAACAGTTAGAAAGTCATCATTAAAGTTTTTAGGAGTGATACTTGACGAAAACATGACATGGAGAGAACACATAAGAACAATTGAAAATAAAACTTCAAAAAATATTGGCATACTATACAAAGCTAAGCAAATCTTAAACCAAAACTGCTTAAAAATCTTATATTTCTCCCTCATACATTGTTATATAAACTATGCAAATATTGAATGGTGCAGCTTTAATGTAAGTAAAGTTAAAAAATTGCTTAGTAGACAAAAACACGCTGTCAGGGTTATTTCAAATGCAGGTCGATTCGTACATTCTAAAGAACTATTCAAAAATCATCACATACTCAATGTTCTTCAGTTAAACCTTTATCAAATTCTTATTTTTATGTACAAACAACATAATAAATTAACTCCTATAATTTTTAATACATTTTTCAATAAAATTAATCACGTGTACGCTACAAGACTTTCAAATTACAATTACGAGCAACCTAAAATACACTATTTAGCTACTAAATTTTCTATTGCCATCAGAGGTCCTATATTATGGAACACTTTATTAAATAACCAGCTGAAAAATTGTTCTTCACTTTCTCTATTTAAACAAAAACTCAAACAAAAACTTCTTAACGATGTTAATGAATTAAATTCTTTCTAAGATTCTTTTATCTTCTTTTTTAACAACTATCTTATTAACTAGTCTAAACAATTTAAATTTTCTTTAATTATCCTATTAGCTTATCTTCAGTTTTTAAGTGTGTGTGCTTTTTTTTTGTTATTTTTTTTTGTTTTTTTTTTGTTTTTACAATTTTCTTGTGATTATAGATTAGTAACTGATCTTAAAATATTTGTATATATTTGTATATAATTTTTAAACGGTTCAAAGTAATTTTATATTTTATGTTTACATTTTAATTGTTATACACGCTTGCTGATGAAAGCACGTCGGGGTGTAGTGATAAGGCAAATATTGTCTTCTTTTAGCTCCGGTCATGTAGATTTTATTTATATAACACGGCATTGTATGCTTTTTTTTTTAATCACAAATAAATAAAATATATATATATATATATATATATATATATATATATATATATATATATATATATATATATATATATATATATATATATATATATATATATATATATATATATATATATATAAATATATTTCCGACAATAAAGAAGCCAACGAGAGGGACAACTCTTCTACACTTCTTGATAATATAATAACTACTAACCATCATAATAACCGTCTTTACACAGGCATAATCAAAACTGACTAATCGGATCATTTCCCAACATTCCTAGTTACTAACTATATTTTATTTAATGGTATTCCTTCTCAATCCAATATGATCAAGCATTTTCTGGAAAAAAAAATTATTGCAAAAACCAAAACTGTTTTAACTCCATAGATGTCTAACGGGTTACTAAAATCTGCAAAAAGAAAACAAAAGTTATACAATTAGTACTTGAGCAGCCGTGGCGCAGTGGTAGCGCACTTGCTTCAGAAACGTAAGATCCGTGGTTCTAATCCCACCTCTGGGCAAGTTTTGCGACACCGAATGGAAAGGAGGCGTGAACTTCCTATTAAATGCTCTTCCGTGGTGCTCTGTGATTAGACCATAAGGACTTCTTGGGGCACTTTAATCAACTTAAAATATATATATATATATATATATATATATATATATATATATATATATATATATATATATATATATATATATATATATATATAATAAAAGCGAAATGACATAAAAATTATAAAAATATATTTGAAAAAACAAAAAGGAACTCAAAAAAGCTTTATTATGTAAAACTATTAAGTAAAGCTAGCGGAAACACCAAAAAAACATGGAGTTTAATTAAAGAAATATTCGGAAAAAATAATTATCCAAGGAACATTCTACCAAAAAAAAATAAAAACGCAATTTATAATATATCAATTATTGCTAAAAACTATTGCTGAAAAACTATACAGCTTATTGCTGTATGAAAAACTATACAGCTTATTGCTGTAAAAAACTATACAGCCTATTGCTGAAAAACTATACAGCTTCTTTACTAATGCTGGTCCCAATTTGGCATTAAAAACATCTATGAATTCAACACCATTTGAATCTTAATAAAAAAATTGCGATAAAGTTATGGATGAACCTAATTAAAAACTAATTGAATTACAAACCGCTTTTTTTTACCTTGAAACTAACAAAGTTGCTGGATTAGTTATAATTAATGTCAATGTTGTAAAATCAGTGTATAATATAATAGAACCCTTGTTATTTCACATATTTAATCTTTCATTTAAAACAGGTATTGTCCCTGAAAAACTAAAAATTGCACGAATCATGCCGGTATTTAAACCCGGAAATGACTCAAATATCTCTAATTATAGACCTATATCTATTTTACATTGTTTTTCAAAATTTCTCGAGAAAATAATATAAAACAGGCTTTTTAATCACTTATCAGAAAACGACAATTTTTATTTAAAACAATTTGGTTTCAAAAAAAAAATTCAACGAAACATGCAGTGGTTGAACTAGTCAATCAAATATCAAATGCATTCAATAGTAACTACTTTACCATAGGAGTTTTCATTGATCTGTCAAAAGCTTTCGATACCGTTAATCATAATATAATAATAAAAAAACTTGAACACTATGGAGTAAAAAATAATAATTTACTCTTGTTCAAAAGTTATTTAACCGATAGAAAATAATTATATATTGTGTGAACAAAAACCAACATTCCCGTCTGCCGTAACTTGTGGGGTTTCCCAGTGCTCTATTATAGGATTACTGTTGTTCCTAGTGTACATTAATGATTTAAATTTAGTAACAGACCTATTAAATTGTATTCTTTTTGCAGATGACTCCAATTATTTTTATTCCCACAGAGATAATAATACACTATTTGAAACAACAAACGAACAGTTATTGAAAATTAATGAGTGGTTTATAAGTAATAAACTTTCTCTAAATGTGGATAAAACCAAATTTATTTTGCTTCACAAAGTGAATAAATCAAAAAATATTGCCATCAAATTGCCTAACCTAATAATTAATAACACTAATATTAAAAGAGAAAACTCAATAAACTTTCTAGGCGTAATCTTAGATGAACATTTACGTTGGAATTTGCATATAAAAAGTATTAAAAATAAAATGTAAAAAAATTTAGCAATAATATATACGACTAAAACATTTTTAAACAATAATTCTTTAAAAAGTTATATTTCTCTTTTATTCATTGTTATTTAATTTATTGCAATATTGCATGGACAAGTACAAACTATACAAATTTAAAAAAATTTTAAAAATTGTTATTTACGTTATTTCTATGAAGTATATGTTAATTACGTTATTTCTATGAAGTATACTAATTTATTTATGTTATTTCTATGGTGTATATTTTTTTATTTACTTTTTATTTTTATATCTTAGTTTAAATTTTTAAATGTTTTAAGCAAATATAAATATCTTATTTATTTTTATTTTTCACTTAATCTTACTCTTTCTTTAAATTTTAATTCTTTATATTTTTCCTTTAAATGAATTGTTATCTACTTTACTTTTTTTTTTTTTTAAATAAATAGTTGGTTAACTATAGATATTTAAATATTACGGTTTTTGTAATATGGCTCGGCGATAAGGCTAAATAAATCTTCTTCTTGCCCCTCCAATATTTATTTTTGTTTATATGCTTCAAAACTGTAAATATTATTACGGCAAAAATAAACAATTAAAAAAAAAAAAAAATGGTGGGCCCTGTTGTTTCAAACGGTATTTTAAAGCTGCTCTTGTATTGTATTTATTTATTTATTGTTTTTAAAAAAGTGTGCAGTAAAATGTCCTGAAACCAGACATTTATATGAGTTTATATTTGAACATGAAAAGTATACTTTGATAAATATTAATTTGAAATATATTTAGTGTGTTCATTTGTTCCAGTAAGGGTTGAGCATGAGTAAATTTATTTTTGTTATATACTAGTTTTGAAGCGTGTTTTTGACGTAAGAAAAGTAGTTCTAATTTAGATTTGTGAGTACGACCCCATGCTATATTGGCATACATGAGATAGCTATATATGAATGAAAATTAAACAAATTTTCGACTTTTTTGTGACAAAAATGGTCTTGCCTTGTAAAGTAAACTAATGTTTTTTGCTACTTGTTTAAACTACATAAAAACAGTAGTGTAAACTACTGTTTTTATGTAGTTTATGTGGGGTTCCAGGAAATGTGCTCATCAATTAGAACCCCTAAAAACTTTGTATTCAGAACTCTTTTGATAGTTATATTTTCTATATTAACTGTTGGTAGGTTCAGGGGTATTTTTTTATTAGTTGATTAGGCTAGAGTAGTATATACTAAGTTTTTTCTATAATGAGAGGCAGTTTATTTGATTTAAACTATATATTAATTTTTTTTAGTTCAACATTTATTTTTTTAAATAGGTCTTTGATGAGTAAAATAAGTTTGTATCGTTGGCAAACATTATAGCTTTAAAGATATTAGAGGCATTTGGAAGATCTTTTATATAAATAAGTAACAAAATAGGAGCACGAATAGAACCTTGGGGTACACCACTTTTTTTTTTGGTCAATTTGAATTACTTTTTCTTTCTATAATAACACACTGTTGTCTGTTATTAAGGTAGTTTTTAAACCAAATTATAGCTTGATTTTTTATGCCATAGTTTTTCCCTTCTGTCAATAAAATATCATGGTTGACGATCAATAAAAATCCCTAATGTGAATTCTTTTTTTCTAAATTGTTTACTAATCCTATTTGAGAGATCAGGGATTGCATGCTCTGTTGAATACAGCTTTTGGAAACCATATTTACCTTTATTGATAGTTTTGTTAATTTTTAAACATTTATTTAATTTATTGTAGGTTATTTGTTCTAGAAGTTTTAAGAATACAAAAAGGATTGAGATTGGCCTAAAATTGTTTAAAGAATTGATTTCTCCTGATTTATATATTGGTATAATTTTAAAGATATTTAGTTTAACAGGTACAATACCTGTTGTAACTGATGAATTAAATATTTGGTAAATTGGATTACGTACATCCTCAAAAACATCTAACACTACTTTGCAAGAGACGTCGTCAATCTTTGGGGACTTGATTTTAAGTAATTTCATAGCTATTTCAAATTCGTCTTAAATTAGTTCATTAAAATTTAAGGAGCAGTTTGAGCCTATTAAGTAACTTTTATATGCATTATTTGGGCATTAAATTTTTGATGCAAGATCAGCACCAATGTTGTCAAAGTAGTTGTTAAATTTGTTGGAAATATCTCGCTTATTGTTTAATTCACTTTCATTAATTATTACTCTAGAAGACAATTTGTTAAAATTTTGTTAAATACAATTTCCCAATACAAATTCCCAAATCAATTTTTAATTTTATTTGAAAAGTCTTATTCTTAAAAAAATCTTTTTTTAAAGAGTGCATGAAATTGAGTTTTATAATCTGGTTTATGAACCTTTTTGAATATTTCAGAAAAAATCGTTGTTTTTCATCGACATACGCCTAATATTAAATAAGATATAATAAATTATTAAAAAGTATATAAGAAAATTATAGTAAGTTAATTAAGAAAACGTTGGGTCTTGGTATAACAAGTCTGAACATTATAAGATCCGTACCCGACCCGTTTGGTTAAAGGGTCTAACGGGTCTGGTTCTGGCAGGTTTCGGGACCAAATATTTGCAATTCTACTCGTGTGCCACTTTACCTTCATTATAGAACCTTGTACGATTTATCATTCTAGTTTCTCCGTCACTCAAAACTTTATCTCGAAACTTTTTTTAGCATATCGCAACTATAAAAACTTTACTTTATGTTTTTCGGAACGGCTTAAAGATGAATTAAAATCCCTAAAAATTTGCAGATTCTCATTGTTTTTATCTAAGAACAGAGAAAAGGAACATATTTGTTACATTAGATATTAAATGTAAATACGAATGTAAAACCATAATTATAATAAAGGTCCTAATGTCCTATTATAACTTTTTTTGCGTTTGTGTATTTTTTGGACAAAATTTCAGGCAAAAAATCATTTAAAACTCAATCAAAATTAAAATAAATGTCTTATTAAATTGTATAAGGTATTTAAGTTTAACTTTTGAATTTTTTTTTTTAATGTTGAATATTTATTTTTTAATAGGTTTATTTTTTTTATTTTTTTATTAGTCAAATATCATAGACCTTTTTTTAATTTGTTAACCTGCGACAAAAACCCTATTTGACTCGTGGGTAATCCAGTTCTGAACAAATCCATTAGAAACTTCAATTGCGTGACCATCAAGTAATGCAAAAAAAAAAAAATGTAAATTTTGGAGGACGTTTTCCATTTCACATTTAATAAAACATTTATTAAAACGTACGCAAAAAGATTCTGTATAAAAAATAAACAAACAAAAACTCGTAAAAATTCGCAACGATGTATGAGATTTTGAATAAATTGCCAGGTAATTTTTATTTGAATAAATTGCCAGGTAATTATTATTTGAATAAATTGCCAGGTAATTTTTATTTGAATAAATTGCCAGGTAATTTTTATTTGAATAAATTGCCAGGTAATTTTTATTTGAATAAATTGCCAGGTAATTTTTATTTGAATAAATTGCCAGGTAATTTTTATTTGAATAAATTGCCAGGTAATTTTTATTTGAATAAATTGCCAGGTAATTTTTATTTGAATAAATTGCCAGGTAATTTTTATTTGAATAAATTGCCAGGTAATTTTTATTTGAATAAATTGCCAGGTAATTTTTATTTGAATAAATTGCCAGGTAATTTTTATTTGAATAAATTGCCAGGTAATTTTTATTTAAATAAATTGCCAGATAAAATTTTTAGACTCTGAAGAATAAATTTTATTTAGGACTAGCTTTGATACAAATGCTGAACAAAAATAATTAATTATAAGGATTAAAACAAAAAACTATCGATAACAATGATAGGAAATAAATATTAAAGAGAAAGCCCAGTTAACACAAATACACTCGCTCAAATCCAAACATTCAGTTGATGCATGTGCAAAAGCTCCCACGGTTGGCTATTTCAGTTTAGATTAATTAATATTAATCTGCAAGATTAATATTAATTAATCTTAAAATTTTAGATCTTTAATAAAAACTTTAGATCTTTAATAAAAACTTTAGATCTTTGTTTCGATTTTACCTAAAACCTTCCAGGTTATTAAAAATTCCGAATAGAAATTACTAAAGTCATAATCAAAAAAAAGTTTCAAATAAAAGGCAGGATTGTCAAGTAATAAAAAATTTTTGAAACTCTAACACACTTTTAACAGCAGAGACAAATAGCATACACACGCTTTTTCATTTTTTTGATAATTAAGTATTTGATATAGAAAACTTAGAGGGCTCAAGAAGTGTTGAAGTCGCTGGGAAGAATCTTTTAAGATCTCGTTTCAATTAATACAAAAAATTTATACAGCTTTACAACGATCTCTTTGTTTTTAATTTTTTGTGGTTATTAATTTGCTCCATAAAACATGCAACTAAAACTTTCATGCATCCTTCTCAACTAATGTCGTTTATCTTGTTAAAGCTGACATTTGGTTCTGAGCGACGACTACTATCTAACTATCTAAATCTAAATTTACGAGCGTATTAAATCACAGCCTATTAGGCTGGAAAATCAGTATTAGAATTTTTTAAAACTTTTAAATGGGTGTCATCGAAATTTTTCCTTTTAAATGAGTGCAATTGTTATTTTTTCTTTTTAATGGGTGCAACCGCAATATTTTTTTAAATGTGTGCGTAATTTTTTAGCAACACACAGCTATAACTTTATTACTAATACACTTTTTTGTTGTTTTTGTTTTCTGGATGATAATTGTTTCGCTGATTCTGAACCATTGAAAATTGTCAGAAAATTGTCATTTAAATTTACTGGTACATGCTGTAGAACTGAACTAAATTGACGCTTTGAAGTGTGAAAAAGGTATTATTAATATTCTCTTTTATAATTTATATATTTTAAATTTTCTCTTTTATAAAACAACTGAAAAAAGTATTAACTTTTAATAACTACGATTGAGAAATTGCAAGCGTAAAAAATTGCTTATGGACGTTGAACTAGTATCTGCACAAATAGTTATTCAGCGTATCTTTGACGTATTTTTCTGACGTATCTTTGACGTATTTTACTGACGTATCTTTGGGCATACGTCGTTCGGGGGACGTTTGGACGTCCCCCGGATGACGCGTGCCCACTGGAAATATTTATTTAGAAACATCAAAAAGCATACTTCAGAGAGTAAAGTTAAAAAAGAAAGTATTTGAATAATAACAAAAAAAAAAAAAAAATCTTTAATACTGTTTTCTCTTATTTCTGAAGACTCCGCCGCTAAAGAACATACGTAAAATTACATAAAAACAAAATTACGTAAAATTACATTTAAAAAATACGAAAAATCTTGTTTACGAAATTTCATAAAATTACGAAACATTCTCGTCGGGCATGTTTCGTAAGCAGAGTTTGAATTTTGCAAAATTATTATAAATGAGTGTTTAAAGTGTTGTGAATTATTAAAATATTATTTAAAAAACTACAACAAAAAACAAAAACAAAAAGAAATAAAAAAACAGTTTTTTTTTAAATATTTATTTAAATGAAACATATAAAAGTAAAAATCTTAAAATAAATACAATTCTTTTTTATTATTCTTTTTATTAACAATGAAACTTTTCTTTATTTAGGAATTCCGATAAAACCGTTAAAAAACTGGAACACGTGAATGTATATGAAAAATTATAGGCAATATTTGTAAAAAAATAAAAAAATCACCGTACAAACTGAAAATATCAGATAGAATACATTGTCTAGTATACTAAAATACTGTAAGGTAAGCCTGTGTGTGACCACTACCATGTGAACACAGTTCAAACTAATTCATACAACTAATTACAATAAAAATAGTTCTTTAAAAAATCCTGTCATAAATCCACGCATCAAGATTATATCAAAAAATATTTTTCGCGGTTCTCTTCTTAAATTGTAGAATTGAGTTGTTCTTTTTAAGAACTTTTTATGTTCACATTTTTATATGCAATTTTTTCCTTTGATAATTTAAACGTCATTTTTGTCGTCAAAGAATTTTAATTTGATGAAAAAATGCGTTTTAAGAATAAACGCATTTGTCATGCAAATTATGACGAAATGAGAAAACACTTGCAATGACACTGAATCCAATGTAAGTTTCACTAAAACGTCTGAAAAAGGTGATTGAAAAGTATTGAAATTAAAAATGGAAATAACAAATAAAGAAAAAACATTATATTTATTTAAATTTCTTTATGTTTAAAATCATTATCATTTATTCATTCACTTTATTTTTATATACAATGTATATGGATTTTCTAAAAATTAAATATGAACACATTTATGTTTATTTCTATTTTTAATATTTAAAATTAAAGTTAGAGTATAAATAATTTTACTATAAAATCAATTTATTAATAGAATTTAATTCTTAAATAAAATCTTTTTCTACTCTAAATTAGCATTTGTTATTATTTTAAAGCTAAGCTAAGGAGTTGCAAGTCATTTCGATTCGAAACATTGTTGTCTGATTAAATTATGATTTTTAAAAAGATTGTTTCCAAGCAATAAGCCTCGATTTCAACCACCGTTTGCGGTTTCGTCTTAATTTACATTTAGCCTATAATTAAAATGAATATAATAATGAGTTAGCTACACCAAATCATGTTTTTAACCTCTTAAGATAAATTATTTTGATTCTCCTACATGTTAATAATTAATAAATTTGATTCAGAGGTGATTATCCAAGTAATAATTCTATAAATGTTTTGCAACTACATTTGATAAACAAATGTTTAATTATCACATATAAAGAACCGACAACTGCTTATAGGCCACGTTTTGTTTATTGAAATATCTTTCGCATACAACGTCAAACACTCAAATAAAACAGACTCACTCCCAAATAAAACAAAACAAACAAACGACTTACAATATTTAAACCATCGTAATTTTGATTGGTTCAATGAAATATAATACACAACTCATTCAATTGTTGCAACTTTTAGATTAGCGTTTAATCAAAATAAAAAACAAGGCTGAATATATTGTCTAATTTTTTTTCTTCCTGAAAATTGAGAATGAGGGATATATAAATAAAATTATACGAAGTTAGCAACAAAAAGATATTCTTTAAATTTTCAAGTTATTTGAAAGATTTTAATTGTGATTAACTTTCAAATGAGAATTATCCTAATGCTTAATCATTCCCACAAAAAAAAGAACTTTTTTTGTGGGAATGATTTTATATAATTAATTTACAGATAAATAACATCATAGGAAACTACACTGAAAAGAGGTTTTGGAATTTTTGTTTTAAACGACTTTAAATGAAGCAATCATATTGATTATTCAGCAAACGACAACGAATTTTAATAAAAACAGCAAAGCAAACGACAGCAACGAATCTTAACAAAAAATTCTTTTAAGTACATGTATGAAATATTATGCTATGGATTGTAATGTCACGTTGGCAAGACTTAGAATATGGGGCAGTTATTTTGATCCTTCAAAGAAATTGGAAATCAACCTACTAGAAAAAATTCAAAAAAGATTGATAACAATTAACAACTTAAAAAGACTTTTTTTATGAGAGAAACCTGGAAATGAACATACCATCAATCAGAACTCAAATGAATATACCAACAACCAGAACTCAAACGAACATACCAACAACCAGATCTCAAATGAACATTCCAACAATTAGAATTCAAATAAAAAAGAGGTGACTTAATAAAAATGAATGAAATTTACGTGCATATCCTGCTAGAATTCCAAAGTACAAAAAAATATGAGCTATTAAAACACATTTCGTTGTAAACTTCTTAAGAAAAATAGCAAATACAGTATCTGTATGTCAATTACAAAACTCTTTTACAAACATAAAATAGCAAATAATTGAAATTAATTATATTAAAGCATTCTATTCTTTATCAAAGAGATTTTAACAAATTGTGAATAACTTTTGCAAGTCAAATTGAGAGATTTAAATATTTTCAAAATATAATTTAAGATTTCAATTGGATTTAGAGGTGTAAAACCAACCCGATTTACAATTATTAATTAATAGCCAATCTCACGACATCTGTTGACTATTTATCTATAGTTTGTAATCTACAAATTTAGCCTTTCACAAAAATCTATGATTTTTTAATTAAAGTCTTAACACATGGAAATTGGGTCATGTGGATTCCTCACTACATGTTTAACCAACCTTTCAGAACAGCAACCGTTCTAAATCTCATGCTTTTAAATCTCGTAGTAGTCTTCCAATAAAATTCAATAAGTTTTAATCACAAATCCAAATAAATTCAATAAAACGAGTCCAATAAAAGTATGAGAATTATAAATAAAAATATACAAAAAATTAAGTTTTTTTAATTTAATTTGTCTTTATTTAAATTTAAGATTAAAAATATTAAGCAAGTATTATTTTAACCAAGTAATAACTTTTAAAACAAAATTTTAATTGTTCATAAAAATTATCATTAAATCATAAAAATTATTAAATATATTAAATATATAATTTATTCAATTCTTAAGTTTTTAAGGTGTTCCAAGCAGACCTATAGATCTATTACAGAACACCGTTAAGAGCATTTATACCTCCTTCCTTACCAATGTCTTCTTAAGGAAGTTCATATTTGCTTCCTTAATAATGTCTCCTTTAGGAAGTTCATGACTCCTTCCTTACCAATGTAGCTAGAGCTGGCAATGAATCTCAGACCCCTTGATTCTGCGCCAGAACTCTAACCACTACTCATAACTGCTTTAATAGAAAATTTTTAATAAACGTTATCATAACTGAATTAGTAAATGCATTAATAGCAGAACTGTAAATTTATTAATTAAATTTCATATTTTTGTAAGTACCTGTTCATCATCACAGTTCTCTTGAGTATGGCCAAACGCTAAAAATATAAAAGTTCAGCAATATAAAAGATGTAATATTAAAAAAGGTAAAGTTTAATTACAATATAGTTACCTATTATTGTAAATCATTTTAAAAAAGCATTTTGCAATATGGGAGATGGGGCTGGTGTTGGTATAATTAGGTTGGATTGGTTTGAGTGAGAAATTTTTATTAAAGGTAAATTTTTCAAAACAATAAGTTGAAAAGCACTATTATTCATCTTATTGCTTTAAAAAAAAAAAAAAAAAACTAGTCTACTAACTAGTACACACTACTTGTAAACAAAGCATTATTTACAAAAAGTTAATTCAATCTTTACATTTCATATACTTTAATTATCAGATAACCATGAAGTTTACTTAAAAATAAATTAGTTCTTATGGATTACTATACAACTATAAATATTCATGGATTTTACCAGCTGATCATAAAATTTGATAAATTTTAGTTCTTATGGATTACTACTTAATAGTTAGTCTTTATCTCTTTTTTCTTTTACTGCATTCTTTACTTTGTTATTACTAACAATAGTAATTGTAAAGCTCCTGTCTTAAATCTTAAAACAAGAATGCCTTTTAAAAAGAACAGTAATTAAATTAGTTATTCCACCTAAACATCATAAAAATAAAGTTGTTTTAAAAAAATAAATAAAAGAGAACATAAAAGAAGTTCGTACAGAATTAAGTAAACTATATTGATTTTGTCAGTGGTGAACAAGTCAGTACCAGTTATATATGTCAGTAGTACTTATACAAAGAAATGGTTTGAGTAATATCAAAGACTAAAAGTTGTTATAAAGTTGTTTTGAGATGAGATAAAAGTTGTTTTGAGATGAGATAAAAGTTGTTTTGAGATAAGAATTTATAAAGTTGTTTTGAGATGAGAAGCAAAGAAAATTTCAAGAAAACCTGACCACAAAAAGAATTGAATTAAATTATCAAAACAAGTTAAACTTAAAGGTTAAAATTTTTTATTAAATTCTTATTGGATTAGTTTATGACACTACTTAACTACATAACTTTTAATAGGGCTGATAAAGTTGCAATACATTTCCTTGTTTTTTGTTGTGAGAAGTATTGCTTTTTTAAATATAGCTTTGAAAATTTTATTACTATAAACATTTCAACTATTTAATAATTCTCTTTACTTTGGAAGGCTGTCAATAGTCTAAATTTGGAAGGCTGTTTAGCGCTTTTGTGCTATCTAAAAATAATTGCTACTACAAGTGATTGTACTAACCACTTATAAGTAGGGAGCTATTAAAAAACAAAGAATATTTTAAAAGAGCTTGGAAACCGTTGAC